>JAPQWV010000129.1:1200000-1547647 GCA_027422505.1 Craterostigma plantagineum | reverse complement strand
AATCAGTGGAAAGCATGCAAGAATCGTATAAGTGATTTCGTCCAGCAAGTATCAACGGATATATCATTTTCCATATATAAACAACATATTTTCCTTTTATAACTCAGTAGGATATTTCATGCATTTTTTCATAAATAGCACAGTACGATATATCCTATCATATTGGTTGTCTATAACATGTGATCACACAGTCACGTCAACAAATCACAGAATCATATGCGAATCAAAGATTCAACAATTTAATCAATTTTAGCTCATATATCATGCAAGATCGAATATTTTAGACATTTCATTAATCACAAATCGAATTGCTTAATTTATAGACCTAACGTCATTGCAATTACATTGTCCATCAAAACTCTCTAACATACATGGACCAAAAAGGCCAACATGGGTAAAAACTAGTCTGCTAGTCATCCGAAAAGCAGAATTGTGTGTCAACTTCGACGGCCGAAGCAGAATACGTGGCTGCCGCCAGTTGTTGCTCCCAGATGCTGTGGATGCGGACACAGCTTCGCGACTATGGGTACAATTTAAATAATATACCCATATATAGTGATAGTCAAAGTGCCATCGCTATTACTTGCAATCATGTTCATCACTCACGCACAAAACACATAGATATTAGATATCACTTTATCAAAGATCACGTAGAAAATGGCACAATAGATATGTATTTTGTGAACACGGAGTTTCAACTAGCCGACATTTTCACCAAGGCTTTGGATGAGAAACGGTTCCAATTCGTTGTCGGAAAATTAGGCATGTTGAATCTTCCGTAATATGTGCATTACCTGATCTCCTGTGCTATAACATGCTCTATTCCATGTGTTTTCCATGCTTATTTGTCTTTATCTTGCGTGATAACAAAAAAATAATAATAATAATAAATATATATATATATATATATATATAATAGTATAATAAAAATATATATAATATAGATATACCTATACTATAAAGGGGATGACGAAATCCTTTAGGATGCTTTGATCTAAAGTCACTTAGAATTTTACCCCGACATGCGATCGATTTAATTGCTTAATTTTGTCAGTCTAAGTCGCATTCTTGTGTCTAAAAGGTCATTAGGTTGCTCCACTAGACACAAAGTCACTTTACATATGCGAGGATTCAAGCCTTGTTCCCTTTTCTTTCTTTGGATCTATTTCTCGAGCGAGTCACACATCAATTACTTGTCTTACCTAGTGATACTTAGTTTCATACTCACCTTGCTTTAGATCGTTAGGAAAATGATAAGGGCGCTTAGGATACTCCTCACTCGGCCTTATATAATTTTCCCTCAAATTAGCCCTTAGTCATCCACTTTGAGCCTTCTCCGATGTCCTTTTCTTCCTTAAACCCATTCCCAGCCTTCAACCGAATTCTATACTCTTCGGATGGTTGTTCAAACGAGAAAAGGAAGGGGAGAAAAACAAAAGAAAAAGGGGATGATGACAACAGAAGGCATTGCTCAACGCGCAAAATTCAGACCAAAGGAACCTACCTTCCGACTATCTCTTAGAAAGTGGCATGGATCCTGCTGTGAACTTCTCCGACGATAATCTCGTATGCTCGTCAGAACGACTGGAAGAGGAGCACCACGAAGTGAACTTCTCCAACGATAATCCGGTCTTATATCGGGAAACGAGAAGAGAAGCGCAGCCTCACGCACGAATTCCATAACCGTGAACTTTTCCAAAATGATAATCTCTGAAACTTCTCTAAGGATTAAGATAAGAGGAGCACGGTATCGGCCCGAGAACCAACAAGTAGAACTTCGCCTATAATAATCTCCTATAGCCTCGTGGAGAAGCGGAGCTTCAGCTTGAGCATAGCATAAAAAGGGATAGTTCTTAAAAAGAAATAGAGCTCACTTTCCTCTAAACTCCTTCCCTTCTAAGTCCTAGCCAAACTAAAACCCTTACCAAACTAAAACCCTTACACCCCTTTGATTCCAATCGACGGTCTCTCGCTTAGGTGAAATGATTAAAAAAATGCCTCGATCACAGGAAAATTGACTTAAAATTGTTGTGTTGACTTGAGTGATATAAATATAAAATCCCAAGTTAGAAATAATTGAGTGCAAGAGCGAACCTAGTGAGAGTTGTCGAAATGGGCCAGTCTATGAACTTAGGACTTTGGTTTGACAACATGACTTGACTGCATTTTCTTCTTTCAAAATGTCTCGTAAAATTTTTAGGTATGACGATTGATCGAAGCAAAATAATCTGACCCCATACTATAATAACAGTAATATACATAAAAACAAAATTTTTCATATACATATAGAAAAATAATATTTTTTTAATTTCTGAAAAAAAAAATAATAATAATAATAATAATATATATATATAATAATAAAAATAAAAACTAAAAAAAAATTTGTGAAAGAAAAATTTCGCACATTCTGACATGAAATATTATATTTCATATGTGTTGAATTGAATAAATGCGAATTTGTTCTAATATCGCACATTCTAAATGTAATTTTAAATTGCATTGGTACTGAAATGTTTAAATGCGATAAATTTTTCATTGCTCTTACCCTCACACAATATTTTAAGTACATGTTTTCGGGGACCGTGTACATGTGCTTACTGAGTAAATTTGTGTATTATATGCTCGTGACTTGAATTGATTTCATATGCTTGCATACTTAGTCAATTATTGCGCATTATTTGAGGGGGAGCAAATAAAAATCGTGCATTAGCTCCAAATATTCTTGACGTTTTCCCTCTAAGCGCTTCAGATTCCTCCAAACAAAATTAAGAAGTAAGACGTCGACACTACAACGAAAGGAGCTAGTCACATGCCAAATATTCCTAAAATAATTGCTGATTAACTCCATTATTTCTACCGTTTCTTTCTAAGTGGTACATATTTTTATTTCTGCCAGGGAAGCAAGACGTTACTACACGAAAAATACAGGGAGTTAATTGCATTTATTTTATATTTTGAGGGGGAGCTTTACAAATGTGATTTTATTTGAAATAGGGGTCAATCTGAAAAGATTATAAGTACTTACTATCGAGAAACTGGATATAATTCACGATCATAAGTTTCTCGATCGTAAACAGTGTTGGGAACGATTTTGATCATCCGCGATAATTTGCGATCGAAAAAAATTGAATTGAAGAGCAATTTTCAAATCTAAAATTTCTCGAGCGCAAATAGTAATGTGCATGTTCCATTTAATCGCAAAATGTCAAATCGCAAACCCAACATTGACTTACAACTAATTAATAAAAGTTCACTTTCTTGTCAGTCGAAAAACTTTTTCTCACGCAACCCTAAATCGCAAAAAATTCTCTCTCGCAAAACTTTCACAGACAGTCTCATTTTCGCAGAAATCTTCGGATTTTTCCGCAACAAATTGTCTGTTTAAGGTAGAAATGAGTTTATTTTGACATCTGCGTGTGATTACCTTAGTTAGCATATGCATTTTGTAGTTTTTCGCATGTTTAGGTTTAGATTCTCGACTGTTTTCAAAACTGAGAAACCGTATACTATTTTATAGTGATTTAGGCTTGATTATGAGTGTTATATGAGATTAATGCCTGCACTTAAGATAGTTTCGATGTTCTTTATGAATTTGATAGTGTGAATCTTCGGAAAATCTGCATCTTCGACTGTAATTTGAGTTTAGATGAAACTGGGTATTTGAATGTTTAAAGCCATCGAAGAACTTTGTCGATCGCAAACAGTCTTAATTGAATTCCGATTTAATTAAGATACTGTTTGTGTCGAATTAGTTTTCGTTCGATAAAATTCAGATTTAGTCGCCAAGATAGAATATTTTGACCGAAAAATTATTTACCATCGAGAAATCCAATTAGGATTTTTGTGAGCAAAAAACTTAAGCACTGAATAGACATTTAGATGCAAATTCTATCGTGCGTAAAACTTACTATCGCAAATTGAATTTTCGATTTAATTTCATGTCGGACGCAAAAATTTAGCAACGAAAAAATTAATTTCAACGCTTAATCGATCGCAAAACTCGCCGCTTAAGATTTAATTGATCGAAAAATTTCTCAAGGATTGACTTAGTCATTCGTTGACTAATTTCTCGATAGAAAAATATCGCAGCGAAAAATTTTACTTACAATCGAAAATCACGTACCGCTCGACAAATTTCAAATCGAAAAATTTTATTCAATCAAGGAAAATTTTTCGACAGTAAATTTACCTGAGAAATAATTTCTTGATCGTAAATTTACGCGGAATTTTTCTCGATTGTAAAACTGATCGACTACAGTCTCACGATTTCAACTTCAACACTTAGAAGATTTTTTCTCTAAGTCTTTTACACTGTAGCGAACATTAGCGAATAAAATTTCCTCGATCAAAAAATTTAAACGGAGGTATTACAATTGAAATCAATGCATTCAATTTGAAAACCAAATTTATCGAGCGACAAATTTCTCGGCATGAACAGTGACATTTTCACGATTAAACACTTAGAAAAATTTCGAACTTTTTTTCACGCGTCTCAAATGCAATTCGAAATTACAATCATGCCATTACATTTTTTTAAAAAAAAACATCCTATATGCATGCTATACGATTTCAATTTAACATTCATCAAACATGTCATGACTTGATACAATATTATAGTTTGATGAAATTAAATCCATTTTCGACTAAAGTTAAATTTATGAACTAATGAACTTTTATATCTCTTTATTTTTCAGATGGATCGCTACCCTCGATATAATCACATCTACGACCACAACCGTTATCTAAAGGTTCGGGATACGAACTTCCAGCTCGATCTGAGCACCTTTCGGTGTCCGGACGAGATCATTGTCTCTATCCTACGAGGCCACCCCATCCGGCACGCGTTGACGGTCACCGCCTCTTTGCCAATGGTCTATCTCTAGCAATTCTGGAGATGTATACAAGGCTGTGGCGAATGGAGCATTCTCCTTCATGACTAGAATCGAGACGCGGCATATCATATGGACAAGAACCAGTTCGGGATGATTCTGGACTTGCCATACAGCGAAAACTACGACCCGCTCCCATCGAACGCACTAATGGTCCATGACTTCATGCAGTTGGGATATCAACCGCAGCTCACCAAGTTAGCTCAGGTCCAGAGCAGCGGTATCTCTCATCCCTGGAAGACATTGTACGGGATTGTGAACAAGTGTCTATCACCCATGCATGCTGGCTTCGATAAGGGCAACGGCAACATACTGCGGATCTTTCATGTACTCGCATTCTCCAGAAATTACGATTTCACGCAGCTGATCTGGAATGATCTTGCTGAACAGATTCGGCTGAAGGAGAATCGGAGATCGAAGAACGTGCCCTATGCTCGATGGTTCAATGTGATCATCAGGGAGTTCATGGAGTTACACGCATAGAATATTCCTCAGCTGCCTCCCAGAGGAAACTATCAGGCGCCAAGGCTCAAATTATTCCATAATCCACGGCTCACGGACTTGGATCAACCGTCGATGCCGATTCCGCTCAATCTACTTCGGCTCGCCGCGCGGGAGCTGAGTATCAGAGATTCTGTCGAGAACATAATCTAACTGGCAAATGATCAGAGGGCCCCCGGCAGATTTCCATGTTAGCCCTCCCCAACCGCCACAACACCAACCAAGCCTTGACGACACGATGATAGATGTTGTCGCTCAGGAGCTTCAACAGGAGTCTCCATTGGTCGAAGAGCAAATGCCCGACGTAGATGATACTCTAATAGACGTCGTGGTTACTGAGATGGCACTCGAGGCTCCTGAACATGAATATCAAGTGGAAGTGCCCGTCCATGTTGGCATGCTCGAAGAATCCATTTAGGAGGTTCTCTACCAATAGCACAGCCCGAGGTTGAAATGGGGCAAAGCTCGCTTCCCCGGGTGACGGATCAGGCACATGAGGCGCTGAACGTGACCCTACTCCTCATACGGCCACCCTGTCGGATACGGAGTCGGATGAGGAAATAAGCCTGATAAGAATGACTCCCAGGAGACTTAGCATTCAGTTGGAGTCCCTCGTCCCGGCACCACCACACCAGATACCATGCAGACCGCTTCCACAAGTATTACTGGCACTTCTTCGCTCAATCTTGAGCCGCAACCTAATCCACTGGTGTCTGGTTCGTAGGCGCAACCCGAGCCTGCCATAACACCCATAGAGGCAAATCTTCTATAGTCGACTCGAGGATTGGGTGGAAGTCTCATACAGTCACAACCTCAAGTGACTGTGAGCCAACCTGAGGAGTCGTGTCTACTCAAGGGTTGATAATAAGCGACATCAGTCGTCCTGGTCCATCCAAGGAGGCGTCCGCACCTTTTGTGATGAACGAGCAATTACAGGCCGCTCTCTCTGCCGCTGTACAATCCATGGAAGACAAAATCATGGAGAGAGTACTCCAAGCCATCGAGACATCCCTATGAGATACCGGGAAAACACCTGTCTCTGAAGGCCCTTCGTCACAAACCAATCCCACACCTCCACAACCCACACCCACCGATCCTTTAGCCACTTCATCCATCCCCATCAACCCATACACCATACCCATCACCGAGCTCCACGACATCCTACTCGCCCGCCTGATCGGCTTTTCCATCCGATCGCCTCTAGAAGAATCCCTTTATAGGCGATTGGTGGATCATCCTGAGCCACCTACTGACACTTGCTGAGGCCAAAGCTCCCACTCATGATGCAGACATGATGATCCTGACGATCAGGACCATCATGAGGGGGAGAAGAGCCACGGACATCGGCCAAGGACAAGGCTCGGGCGCGATGCAGACAAGCGCTGGAGCAGGTGAAACCCAAACCCAAACCCAAACACAAACCACCCACACCACGCACCGCACCACCACTCTAACCCATATCGACCCACCAACCTTTAACCTACGGACGCCTCCGCCTACACCGCCGATCTACTCAAGCCCCTTGCTTTCGGAAGAAGAAGCAAGTGCAGCAATGCTCGTGGCCCTAGCAGCTACCCAAGCTACTCCCTCAGTCGCTCCAGACCAACCGGGCCCCTCAGGACATGGCGTCAATCCACATGAGGTCCTAGACAAATACATCTTCGAAGGACAATGGATGACCCATTCCATGCCCGAGGAGCATCAGAGACAGCGGCTTCAGGACGTCCGGCATTTTCTACAACAAGCATCCGTGGACCTCGAAATCATGGAAGACGACGAACTTCAGGAAGGTGAAGACTACCAAAGAGACATCCCAAGGCTACCAGAGTTGATCGCACAACGAGCGGCTTCGCCCACCAGACAGATGCGAGGGACCGTTCGGATCGACACGCCGTAGGAGAACATCCGAATAGAGATACCTTTCCTCGAAGAAGTCCGTGACAATATCTGGAGGTCACCGGACAGAATCAAGAAGCTGAACGAGTTTGAGCTGAGAGGGATCTCTCACTGGGATCAGCAGAAGAGGATGACATACCTCTGGATGCCGACTAAACTAGGACCTGACGTAGGCTGGGGATGACTAAAGGACAAGACAAGAGTCATTATAAGAGTCTCTCCCCAATTTGCCAGCTTCTCAGCATCTACTGTGCCAAAGGAGGACTTCCAACCCAATATATGTTATTGAGCGAGTGGACAGAACCCGAGAGGAACTAAGAGAGAGTGACCTTCCATATCTCCCTGCCGACGAGGTATACAACCTCTATCAGCTGTACATGGAGAAGTACAAAGGTCTTCAAGGCTTCGTCAAGAAAGAAGGCCTCGAAGGGCTCTACCGGTTCATGATGCGCCAAGTCAAATACTTTGCAGCGCATGACCTTCAGATGGCTCTGGAGAGCAACATGAAGGTCAACATGGCCGAACCACTCAACAAAGGACCTGAGATTGATGGGCTTCCAAGCAATCATGTGCACATCAGCTCAGTCCTAGGCATCACCTATCACAATCCGATTGCCAAGAAGACTAGGATGATGCTGAAGACTGAGATACATAAGTTTTGCGATGGGACGCTCAAGGTCATCAGGAGGAATATTGAGTAGAGGTTGGAAGAAATCAATAGAGATACAATGCTGAGGATCCACAGGTTTGTGAGAGAACAGCCGCTCCTGATGGAGTTGTAAGACGACATCGAGGAGTGCCTGAAGCTGAGGAAAACTCTCAGATACTTCTAGATATACGCTGGGCTTACGCAGATCGTATTACGCCCGATGAGGACAAACAGCGCGGAGACGCAATCAAGCACAAAGGGAGAGATTGTAGAGTATATGTTTTAATTGTGCTTGATTTTATTAGTTGTCTTTGTAATTAGGGGCGTTTGTATAGTAGTCCTTAGATTAAGACTAGTTTGATATTTATACCAAGTTTTGTTTGGTATAAATACATGTAAACAAATTGTGCTGAATAGAGAAATTTTGAAAATTGATCCGAAAGGCTTGCAATTCAATTTTTAAAGAGGGAAACAATAGTAAATTTCTCACTCTACTCGAATTATCTCTCTTGTTCTTCATTTGAGTTTTTTCGATCGAATCTCAATGTTAATCATTATCATCGAATTACTTAGAATTCATGCCTAGGATCATAGAGTTGTTAATCGTAGGACCTAACAATTAGCCACGTAAGTTAGCGTTAGAAATGGTAAGTAGATGGTGGGGCACCACAAAAGTACAGTTCGGTATTGGTATGTATTGGTCTGGTTTTGCTCGGTACCACTATCAACGTTATTTAGAATTATCGGGAATAAAAAGTTTGAATCCGAGGAAAAAGACAAGTGATCGTGTTAGGAATCGGCGCACATAATCGGAGTATTACACGCAGCGGAAATTAAAATTTTATATTAACATATTAAGCCGATTCCACCAAGATGCATGCGAATTTAACTTAACTTGTTCGTAAAGATCATACCTGATATTAGATCGAGGATGAGTATGTATTTAAATACCAAACGTATGGTCTCTCTACCGATATCAACTAAGAACTTGACCAAGAACCGACCTTTCACTATCTAGAAGGTATTCGGCCTGACTTAACTTGATTCACTTTTTTACGACGAAAGCAGAAACATTTTTCTCTTCACACGTTGTTGCTGTAATTCTCTCGATAAATGTAAGGATGAAGATCCTCATATAAGTCCACGGCTCTCCTTTTTATAAAACAATTATCTTTATAATTGGCCAAGATAACTAAATCTCATGTAATTAATTTGCTTGCCATAATTTGAGATCATATCCCATGATTTTAGCAATCATGCGCTAATCATAGAAAACTCTATTTATGTTCAATAGCTATCTTTATATGCTATATTGTTTATGATTTGTCCTTAATCCAAGCTGATGACCGATTTCCTTTATCAAATCTTTACATTTTTTAAATATATATCGCATATATATTTGTCGTACGTCCATATCTTATATGTTATTTGAATCTCGGTTATATTCGTCTTATACGATGATCAAATAAATTACTTCATAATTGTTTTATCATCATACTTACATCTCTATGTAATATACAAAATATTAGTTTCATTGGTGCATTTCTTTTGGTCTGACCCAGTAGGATGCATGTCATGTTGACAATAGAATTAGGTCTTCTCATTGTATATATCATAAGCGGTACCTAGCAAATACATTAAGATTACCCAAGTGACATAGATAATAACTATCTCAGATACGTATCACCATCCTAAAGCAGTAATTGCCCGTGTCAATTCCTTGTCGCATAATATCCTAAATAAGTTCAAGGTTGGAACGTGTCATCCGTGCAGACTTATTTATTTCTTGATTCCAAAAGTTTATTGTAAATATGATTTCTCTTAATCGCATTGCATGCCTTACGATATCACTTTTATCAAGGGCCCGTGGATATTATCAGTCATAAAAAATATGACGGACATAATATTCTTGATGAACATAATCCACTGCACTAGTCACGCATGTCGTAACACCACCCGTATAGTTACCTTGGCTAACGTTGAGCGATACTAACTGGCACGCAGTTCTAGTGTTGAAAAGTGAACATATCATATTATAGATTCGCGAAGCGTATGAAATATTAATGACACACACACAATCTATAATATGTTTCATTTCGGGTCTATCTGATATCATAACCACCATTATATATCTATGTGATTAAGTTGATAACTCTTTATCAAATTTGTAGAATATAACTATCATTTAATCCACGCATTAATCTTAAACATGATAATTAGTGTTCCATGTTAAAAATCAGGATTAAGGATAATTTAGAGTAAATATTATTTATTTCAAAATGGAATTCTACAATCTAATTCATCACTTAAATGACCTGTAAATAATTAATTTACTCAAGGAACAAAATGATACAAAGCATCCAAATCGTGAAATTAAAAAGCGCAGTATGGCTTCTTGATCACAATAGTAACAGATCGTACCCTCTAGGTTTCGATCCGGCTTTCGGTGCGCTCGCCTACACACAACTCGACTGGATTTGCACCCTCTGTGGGCACGCGATCGATACACATGTGGTATAATATGTTACGTATAATAAAATGCACAAGCAGATATAAGGTGTGTCTGATCAAGCAACTTCTTCAATATGAGATTCCCACTTTTATTTTCCCTCGAAATAATTCACATTCACAAGCCCAATATTAAAGTCCACTTGCTTTAATAATTAACCTAACAATACCTAATTCCAAAATATGTTTCTCAGTAAGCATGTTGTACATTTCTTCAATATGTTATGAATTAAATACATTTTTCTGTGGTACCTATTTCTAATATGATGTGACTTCAATCAAACAGGTATTTATGCGTAAAACTTTTCTTCTCTAACTACATACAAAAATGCTGATAGAGATCTGATTGGCAACGGTTGGCCTTGGACATGGCGCTCATAATGACTTTGTTCATCATCATGCGAAGGAGGCCGATGTGTAGGACTATAATATATAGTTCATCAACAACATCAAAATTAAAAAAAGGCAAAAATGTTACTAGAGAGCAAAGTATTGCATGGCTTAATATACAATATCTTGCATACAAAATATTTTAATATAGTTGCAATGATGTAACTTGCTAAAATATTTGAATATTTTTATTATGGCTCTTATCATACATTAAGTTAAGATCGTGGGCAAAATATCTTAGGCATAGTACATTGAATAGTTTGGCCACATTAATTGGAGTGTTCTTGAAAGGATGTGTCATAACTACTCGACGACCTTACGAATTCACATGTGTGCACATTAAAATCTGTACAAGCATTGCTTGAACTTAACACTCCGTAAATTAGGGTTGTTCTTTTCCATAGGAGGTGAACTTGGATAGATTCACTTTTGATATCTTTTCCCCCTGCTCCAATATTGTTGAAGACCGAGTTGAACTCTGGAAATCGCCAATCTTTGCTGAAATCCTTCTTAGGGCAGCGTATCGCGCCTCTCGATTTATTTTTGTGTTTCATCAAAGTTCAACAAACTAAGAAGTTGCCATGGCTGAATACAATCTCTTTGATGATGACGTCCTGCTAGAAGACGACAATGATATGTTCGACCAAGAGGAAGATGTGCAACTTTCACCACTAATCCCACCGTCGGAGAACAATAGCGCAACCCTTTCAAAACGCACCTCCTTCAGGAAATCGTGGGAATGGTCAAATTCCAAACATACCAGAGAAAATTTAAATGGAGGATCTCAAGGTGGAAATCCTGGAGGTAATCTGAACCCAAAAACTGACATTGGAGGAAACCGGGGGCGGGGGGGGTGGGTGGGTGGGGAGGCGAGGGGCTGGAAAGAATCATATGTTGACTCCAAAATCCCCCCAACTGGTATCGTGAGGTATTGATATGTTTGAAGGTCTGCACTATAAGAGACAGAAAGAGAGGATCCTTTCCTAGCTAGATATGCATGGGTCTTGAGAACCCTCTCACTGAAAACTTTAATTATGCGTCTTGGAAAAGAATAATAAGACTTGCCGAAATTCCATCCTTGCATCTCCCTCAAATCCACTCTTTGATATTTATGCGGGATATAATAATGCAAAGATCATGTTGGATTCTTTGAAGCGAAAATATACCGCTGAAGGTGCGGTTAAACAGAATTTGCTTGCGGTGGATATTACCACTGGAATATGAATGAGAGTGTTGATGTATACGAGCAGCTCAATGAAGTACGTGCAACTCATTGAAGGACTTAAGCTCGACAACATTATTCTTTCTGAAGAGTTCATGACCAAACTACTAATATAGAAACTTTCCTCATCTTGGAATGACTACAAGCAAAACTTACAAATAAAATGTTGAACATGAATGAGGTCATGAGGCATATCATCATTGAAAACAAGCATAGTAAGAAAGTGGGAGTTGTGACTAAGGAATTCAAAGAGAAGGCAAATCTTGCATAAGATAATGCCAAAAAGAAATTCCAAAAGAATCACAATGTGGAGGCCACATCGAGGTTCTTGAAGTCAAACACTAATGGCAATTTCAAGAAAAAGAATGGTGACTGCTTTGTTTGTGTAAAATTGTGTCACTATGCTTCTCAGTGTAGGAAAAAGGGTTTTAAATCCTAACTTTAAGAACAAGGCAACAAACATGGTTTTCAACAAAAAGGAAGTGATACCATTGTTGCCATGATATCAGAGATAAACCTTGTGGATAAAGGAGCACAAGGTGTTTGGTTGATGGACTCTGGTGCGAAAAAACACATTTGTAGAGACAAGAAGGCTTTCATGGAGTACACAGAAGTAAATGGAGGAGTCTCTCTTGGGGACTTATCTACAACTGAAGTTCTTAGAAAATGCTAGGTGAATATCAAATTTACATCTGGGAAGGTAATGGCTCTTCAAGATGTGCTTTATGTGCCGAAATTAGGGCAAACTTTGTGGCAGTGACACTGTTCGATGAAGCCGGTGTCAAGACAACGTTTGAATCAGGAAAAATGGTTCTTAATAAAAATAATATCTTTGTTGGAAATGGTTATCGGCAGAATAACTCTATGTATTCAATGCTAATTCCATAATGAATGATGGTACTTCTTCGGTTTATTTGTTGGATTCTTATAAATTGTGGCACTTGAGGCTTGGTCATGTGAATGAGTCATATTTAAAAAAGATGACCATGATTGGACTGTTAGAAAACATACACAATATTGGGACAAATAAATGCAAAGCATGTGAGGAGTCAAAAATGGCAAAAAAGACTTGCTACAATGTGCAAAGAAAAACTCAATTATTGGAGTTAGTTCCTAGTGACATTGGAGAATTTAGAACTTGTGAATTGAAAGGAGGAAGAAAATATATATATCATTTATTGAGGATTTTTCGAGATAAACAAGAGCTTTCCTCCTTAAAAATAAGAGTGAAGCTCTTGAGAAATTCATTCTCTACAAAAAAGAGGTACATAATAAGTTATATCGAAAAATCAAGAGGCTTAAATCCGATAGAGAATGAGAGTATCTTGCAATGAATAATTTATCTGAAGAAAATGGAAATATCCATGAAATAACCCCCCCTTATTAACTGGAGGTAATGGGATTGCCGAAAGAAAAACTCGTACTTTTAAGGAAATGATGAATTTATATGCTTTTAACCGCTCGAGCTCCTCGAATCTATGGGGAGAAGCAACTTTATCGGCATGTCGTCTTCAAAACCACATTCTCATAGAATTATTGAAAAAACCCTATGAGTATTGGAAAGGTTAATGGGGTGTCTAGAAAAATCCTAATCACTGAGCCAATGAAAAGGAAAATCGACTAGAAAATAGTAGATTGTCGGCTATGCAATAAAATTCAGCCGCATATCGTTTCATGGTGGTTAATAGTGATGAATACGAATAAGACACAATAATCTAACCTAAAAACTAAGTTCTTTGAAGGCAAGTTTAATGTTCAAGAACTTCCAAATTAAAGACTTGGAGGAAGAAACGAGTCTTTGAGAAAGAACCTCTTGAATCCAAAAAAATTGGATCAAATTAATAAAATGGCTCATGGACTAAAAGAGAAGAATTCAAAATACTTGGCGGTGGTTATTATATGTATATGGTTTGAGCAAGAACCAAAATAATATGATGAAGCAATAACCTCAAAAGAATCCCCCAAGTGCAAAAATCAAACTTGGGGATTGGTAGACTTGCCAAGAGGTTCAAAACCAATCACAAGTCAATGGACTTTTAAAACAAGTTACTACCTAATGTAGAGGTGTAAATTGTAAGGCACGATTAGTTGCCAAAGGTTATACACAAAAGAAAAATATAGACTATTTTGATACATTTTCTCATGTGAAAAGAATTGCTTCAATTAGGGTTTGATAGACCTAGCTGCTTCAAATAATTTAATCATCCAAAATGAATGTAAAAACAACATTTCTAAATGAAGAGATTTAGAAAAAGAAATAAATATGGACAACTAGATGGTTGTATGAAGGTCAAGACACAAAAGTTTGTAAGCTCAAAAAGCCTCTCTATGGGTTAAAACATGATCCATTGCAATGCAATGGCATGAAAAATTAGACCAAAAGTTGGTAGAAGGTGGTTATACATCATAACTGTAGATCGATGCATATATATAAGAGAGAAAATGGAAATAGTGTTACCATACACTATATGTTGACGATATTTAATTTTTGGGACATGTCTAGATGTTGCTAAAGATGCAAAAGAATTCTTGTCTTCTAAGTTCGATATGAAAGACTTGGGCGAAGCAAAAGTAATTCTCGATGTCAAAATTCATAGAAGGCACGACGGCATCATGATCACACAGGAACATTATGCACTAAAACTGTTGGATAGATTTGGTTATAATAATGTTAAACAAGTCTCTACACCTTACGATGCTAGTGTTCACCTAACGAAAATAGAGGTGAAGAATTGAATCAATTAAAGTATTCACAAATTATTGGGAGTTTGCTTCACTTAGCAATTTTTACTGGACATGATTTGGCATATGCGGTAGCAAGGTAGAAAGATATGCAAAGAGTCCGAGTGAGAGTTTTATAGGCCTAACTCGAGTTCTTGATATGTCAAAAACACAATAAATTCAGGAATTCTGCATAGTGGTTTTTCAAATATTTTGGAAGGGTTCATCGATGCTAATTGTATCTCTGACTCAAGTGACACTAAATCTACCAGTGGATACGTGTTTACTTTTTTTGGAGGGGGGGGGGGGGGGGAGGTGGCGCTATAGCTTAGAGATCATCCAAGAAACTCTAATTGCTAGGTCGACCATGGAGTCGGAGTTTATCGCTCTTGAGCTTGTTGTGTGGAAGCAGAATGGCTGAGAAACTTCCTTACTGAGATGTGTTAGGAATATGCCCTCGAATGCTATATGAGGGATGGATTGTATCGGCACACGATAGGTCATCGACAAATAAGCTGTGATCGGTTACCCAGCACACAACTGGAGCCTCAGAGCGGGCACTCGTGATCGGAATCATAACGTGTTTAAATTGAAACGAGGCGTGTGGGAGACGATCGAAACGCCGAAGCGGTTCGACCGTTGTTGGGCTGCCCGATGCATCGTTTGCCAACCCGCGGCCATCAACTCATGCGGTACGGACCGACAAGAAACCACGGACCGGAACCCGATGCATCGTTTGACAACCCGCGCGGCAGCGGAATCCGAGCAGCAGCGTGTTGCGCGCGAGCTACCAGCAGTGCAGTGACGCTGCAGCCGCGGGATCGAGCTGCTTCGAGCAGGCCCGATCCGCCTAGTACTCCGGAACCGGGCCAGCCATGGTGGGTTAGGCACCGGCACCGCAAATATCGTTTGCGACTTTGGCTGCGGACTGCGACTACACGATGCACGCTGCGCAAGACAGCCGCAGTGACTTCGGCTCGGCCGGAACGCTGCGGTGGTGATCTCTCCCAGTGAGGCTCCGACACGGAGGGGCTGAGGCGACGAAGAAGCCGTTGTGCTAATTTTTTTATTAGGGAATAAATGTATTATATGACATGCATATTGAAATATATATTATGGCTGAACATAGATAGGGAAAAAAATATTAAATGAAAACTTTCATACTAATTGGTTTTGACGTTACCTTTGGAAAGTCGAGAATTAATTTCAATTTTTATATTGACGAAGACCTGCATGGTTACATAGTAGTAGCATGTGCAGATAAAATTTGAGCGTCACACGTTGGATATAACTAAATTAAATATGGGCCGAACTTCAAGATTTGGCTTATAAAATTAACACATTTGCAGAATAAGATATCAATGTAGACAATATATGAAAAATAATACTCGAACTTAGCACATGCATGCACTTACATACACATGAAAGAAATCAACGGCCAAGGCGAATGGTAAACGACAACAAAATATTAATCATATATATAAGCACGTATACACAATTGGGATTTACGTAACAAATATGGTATCTATGCTGGAACATAAGAAATGCTAATACATTTTGATCGTATGATAGGAAGAAGGCAAGTTTCTAAACCGTCGTCACAGTAATATCGCTCGAATTCCAATATCATCCACAACATCGTAACTTTATGTGAAAGAAAAAAATAGAAGTAATGATCCACAGTTCGCTAGTGTTGGCCCTGACAAAGAATGGCTCTCAAACGTGGTCCTAGTGCCGAAGTCGTCGGGAAAGTGGCAAATGTGTGTGGACTTCCGAAACTTTATGAAGCATGCCCGAAAGACTATTATCCTTTACGCCGAATAGATTAGTTGGTAGACTCCACATTGGGACATGAGTTACTCGCTTTCTCGACGCCTTCCAATGATACAATCAGATCGTCCTAGCCAAGGAGGACCAGGAGAAAACAATTTTCATCACCGCTGGAGGAACCTTTGCTACACTACCATACCCTTCGGGGTGAAGAACGTTGTTGTAACATATCAGAGGCCGATGGACAAGACCTTGAAGGACCAAATAGTGAGAAATGTGGAAGTGTACGTGGACGACATTCTGATCAAGTCTCGAGAACAAAGCGGCTTCTTAGCAGACGTTCAAGAGATGCTTTGAACAGCACAAGGATACAACCTCAAAATGAACCTGAGCAAATGCACTTTCGGAGTCAGCTCGGGAAAATTATTGGGATACGTGGTGACGAGGAGGGGGATCAAGGCTAACCCCAAAAAGGTCAAGGGCCTGATGGATATGACATCTCCTCGAAGCCTGAATGAGGTCAAAGATTGACAGATCGTATAACGACTCTATCGAGGTTCATAGCCGATCCGCTGACTGAAGCCTACGTTTCTTTAAGGTACTGCGAAAAGTCCATAACTTCGAGTGGACTACCGAGTGCGAGAAGGCGTTCCAAGATCTGAAGGAGTACTTGAAGGAGCTCTATGTGCTCAACAAACCTCTGCCCAGTGAAGAGCTGATAATTTATCTGGCCGCCACTCCTCGGGCAACCAGTTCAGTGCTAGTTCAGGAAGAAGAAAGGTTACATAAGCCGATCTTTTTCGTAAGTCACATTCTGAAGGGCACAAAAACGAGGTACACGAACTGCGAGAAGTTATTGTTAGCCCTACTTATCACGACCAGGAAACTGCGACCTTATTTTCTATCACACCCTGTCGTGGTATTGACAAATCACCCGATCGGAAAAATCGCCACTCGACTCGGTGTCTAGGGAAGGGGGGTCAAATGGGCAACGGAGCTAAGCAAATATGATATTTAGTATAAGCCTTGGACTGCCATTAAAGCCCAAACCTTGGCAGATTCCATGGTAGAGATGGTCGTGGACTTTCCTGATGAAATGTGGAAAATGTTCGTGGATGACTCCTTTTGCCGTTCAGGAAATGGAGTAGGAATACTGCTTATATCACCGTGGGGAGAGGAAACTAACCTGGCCATCTGACTACATTTCAAGGCATCAAACAACGAAACCGAATATGAGGCGCTGCTTGCCGAACTCTTAGCAGCTCGAAGGATGGGAATCACCCGCCTAACATTGTATCCGGACTCACAACGCGTTGTCTGATAGCTAGAAGGCAACTTTTCAGTCGAAGGAGAGAACCTGCAAACGTATGCCAAGGCATTCGAGGAAATAAAGGGAAGCTTTGAAGAACTCAAGATCGTCTTGATAACCCGAGTGGAGAACGAAAAGGCAGATCAAATAGCTAAGTGGGCAAGCACAATCGGGACGCCCGAGGAGAAAGGGGGTCCTATCCATTTGGAAGGTCGACGATCAGAATCTCCCCGAGCCTGAAATTCCCCAAGAGGATTGGAGGTACGAGATATACCAATAATCATGCCATCAGCTTCTACCCGAAGAGAAAGCTTTGGCTCAGGAACTTCTATGAAAGGCTCAATGATTTACCTTGATGGATGGGATTCTATTCAAGAGATCCTAAGCGGGACCACTTTCTGGTGCCTATCTAAAGAAGAAGGAGAATATGTCCTTAGGGAAAGTCATGAAGGGATCTGCGGAACTCAAAATGGGAGTCGAGCATTGACAAGGAAAATACTCCTCGTTGGCTTTTTCTGGTCGACGATGAGAGCAGGCGCTGTTAAATTAGTCCGAGGATGTATCAACTACCAAAAACACGCCAGCCTACAAATAATATGCCCGCGAGGCCATGAAGTCATTGACATCTCCATGCCCCTTCGATCAGTAGGGCTTGGATATCGTTGGTCACCTTTCAGGAAACGTGGCTCAGAAGAAGTTCTTACTGGTGGCTGAGAACCACTTCTCAAAGTTGGTTGAGGCCGAAGCCCTAGCTGAAATCACCGAGGCAGCCATCACCTCGTTTCTCTGGAAGAACATCCTCCGCCGGTACGGAATCCTGAGGAGAATAATCCCGACAATGGAAGACAAATCTCGAGCAAATTTTCACCTCGGTGGCATATCCACAAAGCAACTGCCAGGTGGAAGTAACTAACCAGGCCATTGTGCAAGGACTGAAAGCCAGACTGAAATGATTAGAGAAATCATGGTTCAATGAGCTACAGAGCGTCTCTGGTTGTATCGAACCACCTCTCGGGAGAGAACGACCAAGATTCCCTTTAGCCTGGTCTATGGAAGCGAAGCAGTTCTATATGCAGAGATTGGAATAGAAAGCTCCCGAATCCTAACATATCCCGAAGACAACAACCAACTCCATACTGAAGACCTCGACCTAGTCGAGGAACGAAGACAAAGTGCGGCAGTCAGGATGATCGCCTATCAGAGAAGGATGACTAAGTCCTATAATTGTCGTGTCCGAGGAAAAAATAAGGAAAGAGGGAGACATAGTGATAAAAGAGGTTCTCAACCAATAGGGAATGAAGAAGTTGGAGCCATAGTTCGAAGGACACTATCGCATTGTCTAGAAAATAGGGGAAGCCTCGTACTATCTCGAAGACGTCGAGGGAAAGTAGCTCGATCAACCATGGAACGCCCGTAAGCTGCGGAAATATTATCCCGAGAAGGGGTACCCTCATTAATGCATACATTTCCTATTCACGTTTACCTTTCCTACTTTATCTTTCCGAGTATACTTTGTTACTACTTGGATGTAAGCTATACTCAGTTATTAAACTATATTTTCTTTCCGTACGAGGACTGTTCCTAAAACTCTAATAGACATGAAGACCCGGGTAGAAGACACTTCCCCTCAGCATGAGGCAGCACGTTGTTCCCCCCGGGACAACTATCCCTCGGGAACAAACACTATACGCACACTGAATTCCCTCTGCGAGAGGGTAAGACATTCCCCGCTGTGGGGGAGTAGAGATTACGAGCACACTGTTATCCCTCTACGATAGGCAACTCATTGTTCCCTTCAGAAACGATTGCGCACACCAAATTCCCTTTACGTGAGGCTGAGACATTCTCGCCTTGTGAGGGAGAGGAGATTATGCAGACACTGTTGTCCCTCTCCTTGTGTTTGGGGGGACGCACACGATCCGAGGTAAGTGACCCCGTGATGAACGCGTTATGCCCGAAGCACTCTTAACAAGGACAAGAACATTGGACTTCAAACGAACGAGTCGGAGGCAAGATCGAGGTAACATAAAATCCTTTATTTATAGAATACGCTTCAAAGTCACAGCAGGCAAAGTGGAAAAGCGGAAAGCAAAGACATCTACGAAAAAACAACAAGGAAACGAAGGACTAAAAACAAGACACTAAATGAAATCGTGAATCAAATCTTTCTCGACCGGACCACTCCTTCAGGAAGCATCACTCCTATCGCCTAAGTCGAATTCGTCCCAAAGACTTCTCCCATTCGACCTCCTTGGAGGGGAACACCGAGGCGCCAAGATAAAAAAGATGCTTGGGGATTTAAGAACCGAGAGGATGTGCACTCTCCGAAAAACCATTCGTCCTGATTTGAGACAAACATCCCTGGACCGAAGTTGAAATACAAGTTTGCCGCCTTGACACCTTCTCGACAGGGACAAGTTTAGGGTTGGGTTGTGATTCCAAGCCACGACGGATCTCGTGGAGTTCTTGACGGAGTTTGCCGATCTCAAACTGCCTTCAGTAGATTCTTCAGATAAACCACCTCATTAGCCTCTTCGCTAACTCGCGTAGTCATTTCCACGTTACAAGACCGAGCTGAGTCTGCCATCTTTTACTGAAGACGATAACGCCGAGCTCCTCACAAGACAAGGAATATACCTAAAGACCAAAGAAATCAGTCAAGACTAATATTTACCCGAGGTAAAAAATGATAAACCACACCTGACTTAGGGCCATCGCCCATTCTTTCCAAAAACAACAGTCGGACAACTCCTTAGCAAAATCCTTCTCTTCAGGAGTAAGGAAGTTCAATATATAAGACAAAGCAGAGTCTCCATCTTTCACCAACAGAAATGAGGATGGAAAACAAGCCGAGAAGAAGAAGGATCCCCACGTAAAGGAACCTCCGGAGGGGTAGGAGACGATGGCTTCAACGCTTAGATCGCCCCACTTCTTGGTGAGGGGTCACTGATTCACCCTCGCGGACATGCCCGAGAGGATCGTTACGCTCTCCTCGGGAATGTCTTGAGGAACCTTGGGTATGGATTGTCATAACTGGGATGCCTTCCCCTGCTGGAAAGGACAACAAGAAGAAGAGAGAGCTGACACCAAAAGATAAAGAAGAAAGCATACCAAAACCCCGAGGAGGAATAACAGCCTCGGGAGGAATGCCAGATACTAGCTCCCACACTGAAAACCTTTCACTCTCTATTCGAGCCAAGAACGCCAGCAGAAGGTCGGGAGATTTGACCGCAGCCTGATAGTGATCCCTCAAATGCAATAAAGAGAAACGGCGGTCCCGATGTGATCCGAAGGTCGCACATAGAAGAATTTGTTAATCCACCCTTTAGTAGCATCAAATTGTCATGAAAGACATCAGTCGAAGGCACAAAGACGAATTTGCCTGCATCCCTCTCACAAACACGCGAAAGAAGCTAATAATCAACTCAGTAGTCAGAGGGAAGCTAACTCTACAGGTAATAGTAGCCAAGGCTAATATCAAGCTACAAGAGTTGGGGAAAAAGTCTGGCCTGGGGAGATATGTAAAGTTTCACACAGATGTATGAGGAAAAAAGAAATAGGGAATCTGAGGACCATATCTATCTGGTCGGTATAAAAGGTATGAAACCCAAAGGGAGGTGAGAAGCCACTTGCAAAGGACCAGATAGCCGAACATCGTAGTCAGAAGGAATGCGCTACAGATACTACCGAACGAAGCGACAAGGGACTGAGGATCGAGACATTGGCGCGATACCAGAGAGATTGCACTTAGTCCGAGCCTCTTCCACCTCAGCAGACCACTTGTGGCACCCCACCATTTACTACCCATTTTATTACTAATACTTTTGAAAATATAAAATGTGAAGTACTCGAAAATGAGTATAAAATTTTTCCTTTTATATAAAGGAAATCGTACTGTACAATACAAAGTATTTTTTATCCTAAGTACATAGGGGATTTGCGTATGCGCATCAAATCAATCTATCAGCACGCCACACAGGTCGCATCCATGTACACACTACCACCCTCAAAAGTCCTCGGAAGCTTCAAAAGTTTGGCCATGTCATCGAAGATTACGTACCGTGATCGGGTGAACCTACAACGTATAAAACATGTGATAAGCTATATGCTGGGAAACCTTGGGTGACCCGAGGCCTCGCCCGGACGTAGCGGAATTTAAAATTTTCTCGGGTTCCCCATACGGTTTCCCTAGGATACTCGGTTAAATAAGAAAACGCACGTAAACACGTATAAGGTATAAGGATCTTACCCTCGTAGCGTAGCTCACGAACTGTGCCGAACAGAGTCACGCCGACCCCATGACGTGCCACTGACTACACCTCCCCAAGGATGGCCAGACGAAGTGAAGAATGTTTGTATAGTGATGTTTATGTGTGGGTTATTTGCTAGAAACTCACACACACTTAGGATTTTCTCAAGAACCACCGCAAATGCTATTTCTTCTCTCTATAACACTCAAAGCTTAGAAAGGTTAGAACTTGTTATGGACGAATATCACAAGTCTCATAATTATAAAACCATGTTTTAAATCATGAAATAGACTTTAGATTTGTTTAAATGAAATCATGTCCGACATGACTCATTTTTGTTTGATACTTTTGTTATTTTATCATCTAATGACTAAATACTGTCCCACAAATTATAACAAAAGAACATGATCCGAAATTGGGTTAGGTTTAGATCAAATTTCACCAAAAAGGTTGGTTCACGGCCTCTTGCAAGACATTTCACGGCCGTGACAAGTTTTAGGCAGCTTCTGCCACGCGTCATGGCCTCCTTCATGACCGTGACTGTCACCTGGAGGCCTTTACGGCCTGGGCATGAAGTGTCATGGCCGTGAAACTGTCGGGCAGGCTATGGCTCCCCACTGTCGGTCGTCACGGACACGTGCAAGACGTTCACGGCCGTGACGCTTTTGACAACATTGCGACACTTTCGTATATCTCTCATATAGAGGGGTGAACGATGTCCGATTGCCCTGAAATTTTAACCATAGATGAAAGACTAAACGGTTTTGCTGAACAAAGGGATTCTCAATCCGAGATCTAGATTGGGAGATATGAATTTTTTAATCTACTACTACTTTGCAGACAGGCTTCACGACCGTGACGAGCCTTGCTCGTCATTGTGAACCCTATTTACGCCTCATTCTTCATATCTTCATTCCGTGAATTTATGTCCATATAAGTACAGTTTCTAAAACTCGTATTCGACATTTTTATTAACGTCTCTAAGACCGTTAAACCAATTTACATCTCATATTAGTTAGGCACTATCACAGTGATCATTTTTAAACCCAACTCTCTTGGTTCGTCTCAACCCAAAGGGAGGAATCCAAGAATTCGGTGAGCGCCTAGCGAATCACGTGGTACCAAATAGATCTCGTGTTGAGTACGATCTTCGATATGCTAACCGACTATACATTATCATCGTACGTATAGACCCTTCACATATGTCCCGGTCAAGTGAGAGTCATGGTTACGTCGAACTCACTAGACTAACTCTATGACTAATTCATTACTAGCAAAATTACTAAACTCCCCTAACATCCCACGTAAGTAAGTTTATAGCTTCGGCCGAAGACTTCGTAATTTCCCATCCCCAAATATGCATAGGACACATATATCGGTTACCAGCGAGATAGTGAATCCCTCACGATAGTCTAAGCCCGGCAGTTACACTTTGTTGTCAAGACCGCATGTCACCGCCGACACATGTTTGTCCCCAAACAAGGTGGGCCTAGCAAACTAGTGACAAGTCAAGACCCC
The DNA here is from genome assembly GCA_027422505.1 of Craterostigma plantagineum. Classification (NCBI taxonomy): domain Eukaryota; kingdom Viridiplantae; phylum Streptophyta; class Magnoliopsida; order Lamiales; family Linderniaceae; genus Craterostigma; species Craterostigma plantagineum. The sequence continues at coordinate 1,524,024 of JAPQWV010000129.1, read as the reverse complement.
AAAGTCAACTCCGTCAAAGACCCTTTGGTGTAAGGTCCACGCACACTACTATAGTCAATCGATCGATCATTGATGCTACCTAGAGTAACGATAAGGCCCATGTGATCGTCGATTGCGAGTTGTGTTCAAGTACAAGTTAATCCGCTGATTCAACTTATATCAATGTTACGACCTCCCGCTTCCCAAGCGAATGGTTGGCACAAGTAATAAACGTATAGCAATAAGTTTATTGTAGCAATGAATTGGGATACAATAGAGTAATATTCATTGTTTCTCACATTTATATGCCCTATTTACACTTATTTACATTTTATAGGACCTTAGGACGGCTATCGGGCGAAAGAGAGCGAAAAACGAGGCGAAACGGAAGAAGAACACGGAGACTGGCAAGCATCACGGCCGTCACATATTGTACAACAGGCCGTGACTAGAGGCAAAAACCGAAATCCAAGTGCACTGACATTAGTCACGGTCATGACTAATCATGTCACGGGCCGTGAAACGAGGTAGAGATGGATGTCATGTTTCGCAAGTCATCGTCACGGCCGTGACTACCCATGCGCGTGGACGTCACTCTAGGCAGAAAGGCCAAGCAAAGGAAAGAACATTGTCACGGCCGTGGAGCCTAATGCACCAGGCCGTGAATGTGGGCAGAGAGCTAGTTCGAAGCCTGTCACGGCCGAGAAGACCAGTGCACTTGGCCATGAGACAGGGCAAAGAGCGACGTGAAGCAATGCGATGATTGTCACGGCCATGAAGGATCAATGCCCAGGCCGTGACACTTACAAATATCAGTATAAAAGCCCAAATTCGACTCAGAAAAAGGAGACATCGATCAAAATTCAACCCTAATCAATCAGAGACGAAAAGAGACGCCAAGAATGGAGAATTCCACTCGTGAAGCGCAAGAGACGGATTAACGACGAAATCAGTCCGAATTGAACGAGGAACGAAGATTCATCTACGATACCATCTCAGATCCATCAGTACATCAAGATCATGAGTCTTCCTTCCCTGTTTTCTACTTCCTTCATTGTTTACCCGGTAATTATGAGTAGCTAAATCCCTTATGTGTTAGGGATTAGATGAACGCTAGGTCGAAGCGTATTTAAGAGATATGTTTCTCGTGACTCGTGTGTTTGACTATTTATCTATCGATGAAATTGTTTCTTCGCTCTATTATGTCTATGTGTTAAAGTGAATGTGTGGAAAATCGTTTAGACGACAAATAAACAACGGTTAGGCTATTCGTATAAGATAGGATTCGAGTATAGGCCGAAAGCAAATACTCGATCATCGCCTTTAGTAATTACTGAATTTTAGATCCCCGCGAGCATTTAGGGCGACAAAAATTTTGTGAGTGGGTAGGAAATTACAACGACTTAGTCAAGATCACGTAGGAACGATAATTTATTGTCTTAGATCGATAGCACCTAGCGGGATTCGAATAACAAGCACATCTTTATTATTTGAAAGCACTCACATCAGTTTTTAGTCGTTTCTTTAATCACTTCGTTGCTTTAGGATTGGTCTGTTAGGTTAGTTCGTAAAACAATCTGCGTACTTTATTTATGCTAGATATCGAGTCGATAGATTATTACTAGTAATCAAGTTTATTCCTCGTGTTCGATATTCGTTTACTCACTTTGCTGCACTGCTAACGATAGGTCTACTGCCTATCGCACGTCGGTGATAGTAATTAAGTATTCGTTGTATTTTATCACTTGTCACACTTGCACATTATATTAGCACACCGCGTGTCGATCAAGTTTTGGGCGCCATTGCCGGGGAATAGATTGATATTAGGAACACCGTAGTTCGGTACTTTAGCCACTTCATTTGACGCTTTCTTAGTGTTTCATTATTGGTGTTATTTGTGTCTTCTATAATATTACTACTTTCGTTGTTTCTTCGACGTGTTTATCTGTTTCTTCATTAATCTTTGTTTTCACTTAATGAAGGTACGATTCAGCAGTGAATGACCTGAAGCCATCCATCGGGTCCCATTGTTGAAGCAGACCAAGATCTTGAGCGAAAGTTATGAAGGCCACTCAAGTACGACACCGAAGGAGCGACCACTAGCTTTCAGGAACCTTTCGTCAGCTACTCAGAGGACAACCCTCAGGAATCGACCCAAAATTCTGGAACAGAGGCATCCGTAGATAGCCCAGAGACAGAAGTGAGAATGGCGGACCACAGAGTACCTGTCCACAATATTTCAGAGGAGGAGCAATCGCTACAAGATTTGCTCAAGAACGCCGCACTAGGCGGTACGTGTAATACCCGTAAATTTGATACGGGGTTTTAGTAATGAATTATATGATTTTGGGTGGATTAGGGTTTTTCAAAGAAAACAAACGGTTGGAATAAATAAAAGTGGGCCACATGAGAATTTCAATAAAGGCCCAAAGGCCCAAAATATGAAATTAGATAAGATCACGTTACTTAGAGCTAGAGGAAAAACCAATGTCTAATCAAGCCACCAAAAATCGATGTGATATACATCTAATATACAAGGAATACTTAAGTAAAAGAAACCCTCGATTTCCACAAAAAGAAGAACAAGTCGAACAAGGGATATTTAAAAAGTGAGAACTCAAGAAATCTCCAACAACTCGAAAGGCTCCAAAATTTCTTGTGAGGTATGTAAAAATTCTTCCAATTCATATAGATGATTCATTCTCGATAGTGTATACTCGTACATGATATATATGTGTGTGATTTATGTTATATTAAATAGGTTACGTAACTTTCATAGGAGGATAGTATAAATTCGGTGAAGCTCTCAAAATGAATTAAAGGTTCGCATAAATACTATTTGAAAGCTAATATGCTTCAGAGTTCTAAAGTTTTAAGTTAGTACTCACGTTCATGTTTTCGGAAATTACTATGTTAAGTAGACCCTAAGTATTAAGTTCGAATTATGTAGGATATTAATGCTAAGGAAGTTTTCGATTATAAATATAGTTTAGAATCTAGCTTCTGGAAATTTAAAATCCATATGCGTGAGGCTTATATCATGTGAAGTACGAATTTGGTAATTTTCAAATAGTGATATTCATGAGGGTAGATAAAATTTGGAATAATATGGCAGTTTGGTAAAACTTCGGGATATGAAATTTGTTTGAGTGTTGTGAAAGTTTTGGATCCTATATCAATTAAGCTTTCGGTATAAGTTATATTAGGGTTTTCTCTCATAAGTAGTACAGCAACCAACAAAGTTTTTGGTGTCTTTATATAATCTCCCCAATAAAGTGTCGATAGTTTCTAAAGTATTAAGTTTTCATAAGAAATTGGAGTTGCAAACAACGATCTCGACAATTGATAAGTAAGATCTCGACAAAGTTCTCGACATTTGTAAGATTTCGAGATTGGAGTTTGCAAACAATGATCTCGACAATTAATAAGTAAGATCTCGACAAAGTTCTCGACATTTGTAGGATTTCGAGATGTGATAAATAGACTTCGAAATCTAATGACCTTCTCATAAAAGATTTCGAGATGTCTAATAGTCTTCGACATTAGTAATATTTCGATAAAAGATCTCGACATCCCATGCCTAAGTTCCCTTAAGTAATAATTTTCTATAAAGCATATAAATCTTCATATTTGAGAAAGTTTCGGCAAGTACTAAATTCGGCTTTACCTATATTTACAAAAGTTTCGGTATAAGTAACTTTTTGGCATTTTAGGGTTTTCATTATTTTAGGGTTTTCACAATTTTTAGGATTTTGATAATTTCTAGGGTTTTCGATACTTAAGATTTGGAAATTCGAGACTTACGTAACTTAGCAAAAATAGTGATGTGGAAATATTTATTTATTCAGAGGTTCGACACTTAGGGATTCCACCAGATCTCTTGACTGATTTTAATGGGAGGACAAGTAGGTGGATCATCCATCTACAATGCGTAAACACAAATGTGAATTTATGTGTTTCCATGTGATTCGATGATTTACGTGACTTACATGATTTATGTGCTTTATCTGTTCTACATACGTTTTATCTAAATCATGTTTATATGAGATTTCTTGTATATGCATGGCACGTGCATATCATGTCAGGGAGAGAGATGGTTGTACCGTAGTGTGACGGTAGTGATATGAGATATTGACGTACGAGGTAGAATGGGATGTTTGTGATTGGTGACTCTTAGAAGAGTCGAGGTTGGGCTCACTGGGCACCTGGCGGAGACAGGCGTGATCGATCTGTCTACTCGGGCGTGACCGTCCCTAGGTGCATACCGTTGGATGAGATTTTGGTGCGACCTGATAGGAGGCCATTTGGCGTGATCGTCCAGTGCACTATCAGTGTATGCTTTTGGTGCGGAGCGACCCGGTAGGAGGCCATTGGCGTGATTGTCCTGTGCACTACCAGGGTAGGCTGCCGCGAGACTTGGGGGTGGCCTCCCAGTAGTCTATTGCGCGCGAACGTGTCGAGCCTAACCTAGGGCCCTGTGTTGTGTGAAATAGGAATGAGGGAAAAGAAAAATGTGCATTATATCATGTTGTGAGACATTGGGATTGGGGTTGAGTGCACACTTGCATACATGCATTTTATTCACCTACTGGGCAAATTGCTCAGTGTTTACGTGTTATAGGTACTGAGTCTGACGCTGATACGCGTCAAGACTGAGGCGGCTGGTGGCGGTGCTCCACGGACTTTTGAGGGCGGAGCGGTACATGGATGAAGACCTGTGGAGCGGCTTTAGGGCTTTTTGTTCTTTTGACAGTTTGGGGCTTTGGACCATGTATAGCGATGACGATGTAGACAGACTTTTATTGTAATATATATTATTTTAGGAAAAAGTTTTAATTAGACATGCCTTCCGCGGCTTACGTTTCGGAAATCCGCCACTAATCCTAGTTAGAAAGTAGGGTAGCCACAGGTGGTATCAGAGCGTAGGCTTTAGATTCTGCAGAGTGTCCATGTACTGCTGCTCAAAAGCCTGGAGAACCAGCCTGGCCTGTAAGTTTAAAGATTGATTATGTGATTACGTGTTATTTGATATATGTGTTTTCTATGACTGATTGTAGATTTAGTTAAAAATGCCAAGGACACGTAGAGAAATTGGCAAAAATAGTCGTAGGGCGGGTTCCGAATCCCCACCGAATGAGGACCGTTCTACCATCCATCAATTAACCGATCTGATCCGACCACAGTCAGATGAGATTAACGACCTCATCCACCGTCAAAATTCTTCGGAGCGTCACTCATCCCCGGGCCTAGAACGTGCTGAAGTGGCTGGGGAGAGGTTCTGAAGGCTAAACCCCCCTTCGTTCGAGGAGGCTATCGATCATACCTACGCAGAGGATTGGCTCAGAACTATCGAAAATATGTTCCACGTTAGCCATCTCCCTGATACTGAGAAGGTGACATATGCCACCTTCATGTTACGTGGGAATGCGGGCTACTGGTGGGACATCATTCAGGTGCTCTAGGATCCCACTATGATGACCTGGGAGAGGTTCAAAACGCTCTTCCGAGGAAAGTATTTCACGGCGACAGATCGGGTGCAGAAGCTGAACGAATTTATCAATCTCAAACAAGGAGGGATGTCAGTGGCAGACTACATCCGCAAATTTGAGAAACTCTCTAGATTTGCGCCACATATCGTGGCCACTGATGAGCTGAAGATTGAACGTTTCCTGGAGGGTCTCAAACCCGAGATCTTCCGAAGCGTAAGTATGTACGATACGAAAGGGAAGACTTATGCCCGTATCGCTGAACGTGCAATCCTAGCCGAGCAGGCGGAGGTTAGAGTTACAAAGGCCCAGGATGCAAAGCGAAGAAGGGAAGGACAGCAAGGCGGAGGGAATCAAAAACGCCAGTTCTTTGGAAAGGCGCCAAATCTTCGCGGAAATCAGCCGGGCCAACAGAATTGGAGGCCAAGGCCGAATCAAGGATCATTCAACATTCCAAACCGACCCCAGGTGCTGCAACTCAATGCTGACAATGTGGACGCTACCATTCCAGTACGTGTTATGGGCCAAGACCAAATCCGACCCCACAATGTTTCTGATGTGGGAAGATCGGACACTATGCTAGGAACTGCAACGAGAATGTGTCTCAAGTTCTGAACCGACTGTTGATTCGACCCCCGGTGCCAGCACGAGTTTTTACTCTGACAAATGAGGAGGCCGAAGCAAATCCTTCTGTAGTAACGGGTACGCTAACTATCTATAGCGTGCCCACTTCCGTGCTACTTGACTCTGGGGCCACACATTCGTTCGTGTCGGCAAAATATGTGGAAAAGGTGGGAGTCCCTCCTACCTTATCTGAATGCAATTACATAGTTACTTTACCACACGGTGATCCAACGCGCACTAACCAAGTGCTGGAAGGATGCTCCGTTAACATTAAGGGTAGAGATCTGAGGGTCGACCTGATTGTGATCCCAATGAACGACTATGATGTTATCTTTGGGATGGACTAGCTTTCCAGATATAGAGCCATCATAGATTGCAACAAGAAGGTCGTTAAATTCCAGCTGCCCGAAGAAGAATCATTCACTTTTTCGGGTAAAACAGATAAGAATAGTATTCCAAGAATTTCTGCTTTAAGGACTCAACGACTTTTGAGGTCCGGTTGTGCGTCTTTTCTTGTATACTTGGTGAAGGCGGATGAATTGCCTCAGCCAGAACTAAAAGACGTGCCGATAGTCAACGAATATGCCGATGTATTTCTCGATGATCTCCCGGGTTTACCCCCTAAACGAGAAATACAATTCACAATAGATCTAATGCGGGGGTCTGCCCCAATCTCTAAAGCTCCATATCGCCTAGCGCCTAATGAACTGACGGAGTCGAAGGAACAATTGGAGGATTTACTGCAGAAAGGGTTTATCCAACCCAGTTTTTCAACGTGGGGAGCACCAGTCCTATTTGTACGAAAGAAGGATGGGTCGATGCGACTGTGTATCGACTATAGAGAACTGAACAAGATTACCATCAAGAATAAATATCCCTTGCTCAAGATCGACGATCTATTTGATCAGCTACTGGGTGCCACAATATTCTCGAAAATAGATCTCCGTTCGGGATAGCATCAATTAAAGATCAGGGAGGTAGATGTTCCTAAAACCACATTCAGTACGAGGTACAGCCATTACGAGTTTTTGGTCATGCCTCTTGGACTGACAAATGCCTCAGCTGCTTTTATGTACTTGATAAATCGGGTCTTTAAAAATTACCTCGATCGGTTCGTTATCGTCTTTATCGACGATATTCTGATCTATTCTAGGACAAGAGAAGAACAAGAAAGCCATCTGTGAACCGTCTTAGGAATCCTGCGAGAGAAACAGCTCTATGCCAAATTTAAGAAATTCGAATTTTGGCTTGAGCAGGTAGCCTTCTTGGGACACTTGATTTCAAGGAATGGAATCTGTGTGGACCCGAGTAAGATTGAGGCCGTGAAGAATTGGCCACGACCGACTACTCCAACCGAGGTTCGAAGTTTCCTAGGACTTGCGGGATGTTACCGTAAGTTCATAGCTGACTTTTCAAGTATTGCTTCAACCTTGACGAATCTTTCAAGGAAGAATGTACCTTTCAAGTTGACTGAAGCGTGCGAACACAGCTTCCAGGAGCTAATGAAACAACTCACTACAGCCCCTGTTCTGACTTTACCCTCGAGAACTGGAGGATTCTCAGTCTATAGCGACGCTTCGAAGAACGGCCTAGGATGCGTGCTAATGCAAAATGGAAAGGTAATCGCCTACGCTTCAAGACAGTTGAAAGAATACGAGAAGAACTATCCAACCCACGACCTAGAGCTTGCAGCAGTCGTGTTTGCCTTAAAAATATGGCGACACTACCTCTACGGAGAAAGGGTGAAATTTTCACTGACAATAAAAGTCTGATGTACTTCTTCACCCAGAAGGAGTTAAACATGCGACAACGACGATGGTTGGAGCTTGTAAAAGGACTACGACTGCGTCATCAATTATCATCCGGGCAAAGCGAATGTAGTCGCAGATGCGCTGAGTCGAAAGGCGATGAGCACAGAATTGCACAGACTTGGAGTGGAAATAGTCGATTTAGGTGAAGTCGAGATGAAACTAGCAATGCTAACTCTACAACCTACATTGCTAGAACGAATAAGGAAAGCACAAGAGGAAGACGAATTTTATCTGAAGGCGAAAGACGCACTACCTGAAGACTTCGAAATCCGAGAAGACGGAATCTTACGGTACAAGAATCGACTATACGTACCCAATGATGAAGAGTTACAGCGAACAATAATGACAGTAGCACACGCAACAACGTACTCAGTGCACCCGGGCTCAACCAAGATGTACCAAGACTTGTGAATCACGTATTGGTGACCGGGAATGAAGAAGGATATCGCCACGTTCATAAGTAGATGTATGACATGCCAACTGATCAATGGGGAACACCAGCGACCAGCTGGAACTCTGCAGCCTTTATCAATTCCTGAATGGAAATGGGACCACATCACGATGGACTTCATCGTTGGTTTGCCTTAAACGACTAAAGGCCACGATGCTATTTGGGTGGTCGTAGATCGCCTAACCAAATCGACTCATTTTATCCCTATCAGCTTTACCTTTTCCATGGAATGCTACGCTGAATTGTACATTCAGGAAATTGTTCGACTCCATGGGATTCCAATTTCTATCGTCTCGGATCGAGATTCGAGATTCCTATCGAACTTTTGGCAGAGCTTACAGAAAGCTATGGAGACTAAGCTCTCGTTCAGTACTGCATATCATCCCCAGACCGACGGGCAGTTTGAACGAACAATCCAAACCCTTGAAGATATGTTATGAGCATGCATTTTAGACTTCAAAGGAAACTGGAGTAAATACCTACCACTGGTCGAATTCTCCTACAACAACAGTTTCCACGCTACGATTGGAATGGTGCCGTACGATGCATTATACGGGCGCAAATGCCGATCTCCAATCCATTGGGATGAAATTGGCGAACGAGCTCTATTAGGACCAGATATGGTACGAGCTATGATGGAAACAATAACGAAAATTCGGGAGAGGATGCGTACGGCTCAGAGTCGACAGAAGAGTTATGCAGATCATCGACAACGACCTTTGGAATTCACAGAAGGTGACCAAGTGTTTCTAAAGATCTCCCCAATGAAAGGCGTGAAGCGCTTCGGACGAAAGGGCAAGCTAAGTCCTAGATATTTAGGCCCATTCAGAATCATCAAACGAGTAGGCGAAGTCGCGTATCAATTGGAGTTACCAGCTTCCCTATCGTAAGTTCAGGGCGTATTTCACGTGTCGACATTACGAAAATACGTCGCGGACTCAGCCATGTGATCGAGAACGAACTTCTTTATCGATAGCTAAAGCCCGACTTGAGTTACGAAGAGAAGCCTATAGAAATTTTGATGTACGAGATGAAAGAGCTCTGGAATAAAACTATCCGTTAGTTAAGGTGTTGTGGCGGAATCAATCAATTGAGGAAGCCACTTGGGAGCGTGAGGATGATATGAGAGTTCGTCATCCCGAATTATTCCAGTCGGCGTAATTTCGGGGACGAAATTCTTTTAAGGGGGAGGATGTAATACCTGTAAATTTCATACGGGGTTTTAGTAATGAATTATATGATTTTGGGTGGATTAGGGTTTTTCAAAGAAAACAAACGGTTGGAATAAATAAAAGTGGGCCACATGAGAATTTCAAATAAAGGCCCAAAGGCCCAAAATATGAAATTAGATAAGATCACGTTACTTAGAGCTAGAGGAAAAACCAATGTCTAATCAAGCCACCAAAAATCGATGTGATATGCATCTAATATACAAGGACTACTTAAGTAAAAGAAACCCTCGATTTCCACAAAAAGAAGAACAAGTCGAACAAGGGATAATTAAAAAAGTGAGAACTCAAGAAATCTCCAACAACTCGAAAGGCTCCAAAATTTCTTGTGAGGTATGTAAAAGTTCTTCCAATTCATATAGATGATTCATTCTCAATAGTGTATACTCGTACATGATATATATGTGTGTGATTTATGTTATATTAAATAGGTTACGTAACTTTGATAGGAGGATAGTACAAATTCGGTGAAGCTCTCAAAATGAATTAAAGGTTCGCATAAATACTATTTGAAAGCTAATATGCTTAGGAGTTCTAAAGTTTTAAGTTAGTACTCACGTTCATGAGTCAATAATTTTCGAAAATTACTATGTTAAGTAGACCCTAAGTATTAAGTTCGAATTATGTAGGATATTAATTCTAAGGAAGTTTTCGATTATAAATATAGTTTAGAATGTAGCTTCTGGAAATTTGAAATCCATATGTGTGAGGCTTATATCATGTGAAGTACGAATTTGGTAATTTTCAAATAGTGAAGTTTGGTAAAACTCCGGGATATGAAATTAGTTTGAGTGTTGTGAAAGTTTTGGATCCTATATCAATTAAGCTTTCAGTATAAGTTATATTAGGGTTTTCACTCATAAGTAGTACAGCAACCAACAAAGTTTTTGGTGTCTTTATATAATCTCCCCAATAAAGTGTCGATAGTTTCTAAAGTATTAAGTTTTCATAAGAAATTGGAGTTGCAAACAACGATCTCGACAATTGATAAGTAAGATCTCGACAAAGTTCTCGACATTTGTAAGATTTCGAGATTGGAGTTTGCAAACAATGATCTCGACAATTAATAAGTAAGATCTCGACAAAGTTCTCGACATTTGTAGGATTTCGAGATGTGATAAATAGACTTCGAAATCTAATGACCTCTCATAAAAGATTTCGAGATGTCTAATAGTCTTCGACATTAGTAATATTTCGATAAAAGATCTCGACATCCCATGCCTAAGTTCCCTTAAGTAATAATTTTCTATAAAGCATATAAATCTTCATATTTGAGAAAGTTTCGGCAAGTACTAAATTCGGCTTTACCTATATTTACAAAAGTTTCGGTATAAGTAACTTTTTGGCATTTTAGGGTTTTCATTATTTTAGGGATTTCACAATTCTTAGGATTTTGATAATTTCTAGGGTTTTCGATACTTAAGATTTGGAAATTCGAAACTTACGTAACTTAGCGAAAATAGTGACGTGATAATATTTATTTATTAAGAGGTTCGACACTTGGGGATTCCACCAGATCTCTTGACTGATTTTAACGGGAGGATAGGTAGGTGGATCATCCATCTACAATGCGTAAACACAAATGTGAATTTATGTGTTTCCATGTGATTCGTTGATTTACGTGACTTACATGATTCATGTGCTTTATCTGTTCTACATACGTTTTATATAAATCATGTTTATATGGGATTTCTTGTATATGCATGGCACGTGCATATCACGTCAGGGAGGGAGATGGTTGTACCGTAGTGTGATGGTAGTGATATCAGATATTGAAGTACGGGGTAGAATGAGATGTTTGTGATTGGTGACTCTTAGAAGAGTCGAGGTTGGGCTCACTGGGCACCTGGAGCAGACAGGCGTGATCGATCTGTCTACTTGGGTGTGACCGTCCCGAGGTTCATACCGCTGGATGAGATTCTGGTGCGACCTGATAGGAGGCCATTGGCGTGATCGTCCAGTGCACTATCAGTGTATGCTTTTGGTGCGGAGCGACCCGGTAGGAGGCCATTGGCGTGATCGTCCAGTTCACTACCAGGGTAGGCTGCCGCAAGACTTGGGGGATGGCCTCCCAGTAGTCTATTGCGCGCGAAGGTGTCGAGCCTAACCTAGGGCCCTGTGTTGTGTGAAATAGGAATGAGGGAAAAGAAGAGTGTGCATTATATCATGTTGTGAGACATTGGCATTGGGGTTAAGTGCAGACTTGCATACATGCATTTTATTCACCTACTGGCCAAATTGCTCTGTGTTTACGTGTTGTAGGTACTGAGTCTGACGCTGATACGCGTCAAGACTGAGGCGGCTGGTGGCGGTGCTCCACGGACTTTTGAGGGCGGAGCTGTACATGGATGAAGACCTGTGGAGCGGCTTTAGGGCTTTTTGTTTTTTTGATATTTTGGGGCTTTGGCCCATGTATAGCGATGACGATGTAGATAGACTTTTATTGTAATTATATTTTAGGAAAAAGTTTTAATTAGTCGGGCCTTCCACGGCTTACGATGCGGAAATCCGCCACTAATCCTAGTTAGAAAGTAGGGTCGCCACAGTACGGAGTTTGCAATAGTTATCCTGCTGATCGAGAACAACGACTTCGAGCTGAAGCATTCCTGGCTTTAGATGATATTCCAGACGGCCCAGGTTGAAGGAAACCCGGCGACGATCCATACTCGCACCTAAAGGCCTTTCTGACGGTGACCGACACCATCAAGATCAACGGTGTCCCGAGCGATGCAATTAAGTTGATGTTGTTCCTATTCTCGCTCAAGTTCGGGGCGAAGGTCTGGTTGGAGATGTTGCCACCAGATCAATCAGTACTTGGGAAGAGATGCGTGCCGCGTTCATTGACCACTACTTCCCATTATCAAAGGTGTTAAGGTTGAAGACAGAGATCTCCCTTTCCACTAGAAGAATTCAGAAAACTTCTACGAGGTATGGGAGATATACAAGGGGGCTCAATGATGTCGAAGGCAGTCCAGATCAACCGATTCCACGAGGGGCTCAATGATAAGACTGTTCATATGTTAATGGAGCCGTAGGAGGATGGCTCATGAAGGTCAGTGCGATCGACGCTTGGGATCTAATTGAAGACTACTCGAGGAATAGTTTCATAAGGGGAAACACGAGGATGAAGACGCCGGGTGTATTCGGAGTAAGCGAGGAGACGGCCATGAACACCAAATTCGAGGCGCTCCAGCAACAAATTGCGACGCCGAACTCTCAGCTACAGACGGTGATTGGCGCACTACTCCCAAAAACTGGCAGAGTGTGGCAGCCCCGCCTTCCACCACTACTTTCCTAATTAGTCTACGCGACTAATGTCCTAAAAATGAAATAGATCGTACGAAATTTCGTATAAAATTTCTCCTTTTCATAAAAGGGAATCGTAACGGTTCCTACAAAATCATAATGGGTCCTAATTACATAGGAAGGTGCGCAAGCGTGTCAAAATAAATCTATCTACTGGGCCTCCACGAGGTCGCATCCATGCACACACTTCCATCTCAAAAGCCCACGGAAGCTTCAAAAGTTGGCCTCGCCGTGAAAATGATCACGTACCGTGATCGCGGGGTCCTACAACACATAAAAACGTGGAATGAGCTTATAAAGCTCAGTAAGTGAAAACCATGCATGAAATGCACGTGACCTAAATAGCGAAGGCATCCGCGCCAATGCTATCTACTTCTCATATCCTTCCTGACCTTTCTCACATTCTTCTTGACTTTTCATAACATATTTGGGCCCTCGGCTTTCAATCTTACTATGCACCATATAGAGCTCAAACCCCTAAGGGTATAAGTGGCAGTACACACACTGGGAGGCTAAACCCGAGTACTCAATCTGTGCTTAACCCTATGGTGCCTTTCAATCCCAATGTGGTCCACACTGAGAGGCTAATAGTGCCTTTCAATCCCAATGCGTTCCCATTGAGAGGCTAACCCGGACACACAAATTTCGTTTAACCCTAAGGCGCCTTTCCATCCCAATGCGGACTGACACGCGGGCGCTTCTCACTGGTAGCTTACTACGAGGTCGCCAACACTCGAGGTTCCCTCGGTGTCGCTCATACCCTCGAGTCGCATCCTCCAGGTTGCATCTCCCGCTACGGGGTATTTACCTGCCTCTCGTGAATCAGGCAGTCGGCCTCGTGAATCGCCGTAATATATTTTCCCTACCTTTCGTGAATCAGGTAATTCGGCCTCGTGAATCGCCGTGGTAGCATAGAAGAGCCGTGACTCATCATTGAGTCGACACAAATGCCTATATCGGCAAATATACATCGCTCTCACGCATACTCATGCACGCTCTCTTTCCTTGACTCTTATACTAATCGTGCGTGCACGTGCTTATGCCATGAATCATATAAACATGCGTGCAATATTCATAGAATGATTTACGTCACATAAAAATCACGTAAATTTACGTCACATAGAAATCATAGAAGTCACATAAAATCATGAAAGGCACATAGACACATAATTCATACACATATAATTATGTGTTGTAGTTGCGATTTCCACTTACCTGGTACTCCTTAGTTATTTTATTCAGCGTACTGTAAATCGTAAATCGTCGAACCCTAAATATAAAAACATATAAAATTAGGGTTTGTTAGTCTAGTTATAATTTCCCGAAATTGGCTTAACTTGAAAACCCTAGTTTCGACTTCTATAATTTCGAAACTAAATTTTGAACTAGATCTCGACATCATGTTACTAGGAACTAAAAGATTTCGCCATGCTTGGGTTAAATAGATCTCGAGTTAGATATCGACATTATAAGCTAAATGTCGAGTTGTACGTTAAGGTCACAATGTCAAATGTCGAGATGTTTGCGGGATTTAATCAAGATGTCGAGGCTACATGAAAACTCAACCAAAATGTCGAGGTGTTATACAATACATGAAATCAATGTTAGAATCAAATCTCGACATCCTTGTATTATTATGAAGATTTCGATATATATCATGGGAAAACAATTTTCGAGGCAAGTGTTGACATGGGTTACAAAATAAATTTCGAGCTACATGGTATGCATTAGATCTCGACTTTCATATAAGATTTCGATACCAATCTTAAGATAGATTCGATATTTGATTGCTAGACATTAGAACAAAATGTCGAGATATATTTCGACATTTCAAACAAAATTTCGATATAGTCTCAGGTTCAATTATAATCCTATGCTCTTAAATCTCGACATTTCAAATAGAAATCACGTTATGAACCTTAATATAAAATGAATTTCGACATTAACATTTGATAGATGTCGACATTTAGTTGCTCGACAATTACTTATTTCGAGATTTAAACAACACCTTATTTCAAAGTACATCTCGACAATTATCTATATAATACTAACATTCAGCATAAACCTCGATATGAATGACATGGATCTCGACATATGCAAAGATTTCGACACAAATCCTCAAGATAGATCTCGATATTATATACTCAAGGATTTCGATGCTACATAGACCCGATATAATACATGAAATGATTTCGATATTATACATAAAAGCTTCGATATTTAAACTAGTCAATATACGCTGATCTAGGCATGAACTCGAGGTTATATATATCGAAATGATAACATGTCGAGATTACATGTTGAAACTATAACGAATTGTCGATGTCAATATAACTCGAGATTCATCCTACCAATTTACTTGACTCTGAAATTCATAACTTGGGGAATCATATTACCACTGAAATACCCTACATAATTCGTCCAAGTTCATGTAACATCATGGTCTTCTAAGAACTATCCTAAATTCAGACGTAGTACACACTAAGAATATGAAATTTTCGATCAAAACCCTGAAATCAATAGTTTAAATCCTAATTCCTTCTTACCATTAGGTTATGTAAAATACTAGATCGTAAAAACTTAGAACTAATTTAGAGATCATATTTGAAATCATACCTCCCTGAACCGAAGTTTGAATGCTATTTCAAGCTTCCTCCTTTGATTCTATTATCTTAATCGGTCTTGAGTGGCTTTTGCAAGAGTTTTCTTATTTCAGTAGTAGTCTGTTATTAAGGTTTCAAAGAAAACGTTCTTCAATGTTTTGTTAGTGAGTTATGTTTGCTTTTCTTCTTAATTCTTATCTTACTTCTTGCGTGTAACAATAGACAATTGACATTGATATTTAATAATTCCTTTGCAACTAAGTAATCGGTACTTATCTCAACTTTCGAAATCTTCCAACACCCCTTGGTCTCGAGTTTTGAAGATATCGAGCTCTATCAACCTCGAGCTTCTTATCCTTTATTTCTTTTGGTTTTGACATTTCAAGTGACTACTTCTCGACATTTTTTTATTTATTAAACAACCAACTTCCTCTCGAGATTTATAGATTTCGAGGCTTAAGAATTTCAAGATCAAGGATTTATAAAATTAATGTAATCATTGCCTCCTTGCTAGGTTGTCGAGTTATAGGATAGTATTTTATCCTAACTTTACAATTATATAAGTTTTCTCAATCCTAAATAACTAGCTTTTAATCTCCTTACAATCCTTATCTTTAACCTTTGGACCTAGCTTATAACTTAATTTGGCCCACTTGCAATTAGGGTTCCATTCATATGTATCGATCGAATCTCTTTCCCTATCATATAAATGTTAGCCATATTTTTTCTGGGGCGTACACATAATTCACTTAAGAACATGAAAACATGAAAGCATTGTATCACTCATCACGTTCAAAATAATTACGTGTTATAAACAAAGTCTTCACTCAAATTCGTAGCTTCATTATTTAAATTAATTCAACAAGGTTTCTAATTAAATACTCTCTACCACTAATTTTATTGTAAATCCCGTAATTAAATTTTACGGGTATTACATCCTCCCCCCCTTAAAAGAATTTCGCCCCCGAAATTCCATCAACTGAGTAATTTAGGGTGACGATCGTTAGGGAGTTGAACTGACTTGGTTAGGTGATAGAAATTCACCTTAGGAAGTTATCAAGGAATAGAAAGGAATAGGATTCTAATGAAATAGATATAAGGATTGTTCCAGTTAGTGGAACCTGTATTACCTCGAAGAGCTAACAAAAATATCTACAATTCTAACTCAGGTAGAGGTCAAAATTGTTAACGCCCATCACACTTCCGCTGCGCCACTCTGATACTTGAACGAACAGGTTTTCTCAGGATGATCAAAAGATTGGGGCATGGAATTATACCCGGATATTATTGGATCTTAGGTTCCAGGAATTCAAGTACGGATTTCTATTTCGAATGCCTATCTACTACGATCACGACTCAGGTCGACACTCGAACTGGTATCAACCAAGTCGGCTAAAAGAATTCCCGAGTCTTACCACATAAGTGGTGGATAGAAAGAAAATGTGGCTCATGAGTCCACTAGAATGCATGTTGAAGTTTAATCAGTTAGGAGGGTACCTTCCGTCTCGGATGGGTTGTTTTCAGTTTCTTCCGCCGTAAGCATATATACTCGAGCAGGTGCTGTCGGCGGCTTAGCTTGGTTTGTTCCCTGACTTCCAGATGTATTCTCTGGGCAGGCTACGGAGTAGTGGCCTGTCTTGCCACATTTAAAGCAGGTGGCGTTTTGGGAGAAACAGACGCCAAGATGACGTCGTGCACATTTCGGACATATGGGTGCATTCGGTTGGGGTCTCCCTTGATTCGGATTTGTTTGTTGAGGTGGTCCAGGGCGGTTTTGGAAATTGGGTTTCACATTCTGAGGGACAAATGGTTTCTTCGGGTTATTTCCGTTCCTTTTGGGTTCTTGTTCGAATTTCCTCTTAACTTCCTGGGCTCGCACAATTCTGATCTCGGCTTGCTCAGCCATCAGGGCTCGTTCTGCCATTTGGGCATAAGTAACCCCTTGGAATCCAGCCATGCCGACGTCGCCATAGAGTTCTGGCTTCAAGCCTTCCATAAATCGTTCGATTTTCAGCGAGTCGGTGCTCACCATGTGGGTATCGGGACAACTGTTCGAATTTCCTAATATAATCTGCCACCGTCATTGTTCCCTGGCGGAGATTGATGAACTCGTTCATTCTTTGTGCGCGAACGGGAGCAGTAAAATACTTATTTCGGAAGAGTTCTTTGAAATGCTCCCAGGTCATTGTTATCGGATCTTCGAGAGTTAGGATCGTGTCCCACCAATGGCCGGCGCTTCCCCTTAATAGGTACCCAGCGCACAAGGCCTTTTCGGTTTCAGGGGTACGGCTATGCTGGAACATAGTTTCTAGGGTACGGAGCCAATCCTCAGCCGAGGTTGGGTCAACAGCATCTTCAAAGGTTGGGGGGTTAAGTTTACGAAATCTTTCCCCGACCATTTCGATTCTGTCGGCCGGAGGGGATCCGTTATTTGATTGCCCACCAGCGTTTTGTTGCTGGATCAGTTTTTGGATTTGGGCAGATTGTTGGCGGACTAGTTCCGCGAGTTGGAGGATAGTCTCATCACGACTATCAGTAGAGGCTGCGGGTTCTTTACCTTTATCCGCACTCGCACTATTTCCATTTCTCGTTCTACCCATCGTTCATCTATCCTAACGTTCCTACGATCAATAAATCATGTAATACCAGAAATTCATAAAAACATAAAACTTACAGGCAAGGCCGCTTCCGTGCTTTTGAGTGTGTGTACATGGACAGTCTGCAGAACCTATATCCTAAGCTCTGATACCACCTGTGGCAGCCCCGCCTTCCACCACTACTTTCCTAATTAGTCTACGCTACTAATGTCCTAAAAATGAAATAGATCGTACGAAATTTCGTATAAAATTTTTCCTTTTCATAAAAGGGAATCGTAACGGTTCCTACAAAATCATAATGGGTCCTAATTACATAGGAAGGTGCGCAAGCGTGTCAATAAATCTATCTACTGGGCCTCCACGAGGTCGCATCCATGCACACACTTCCATCTCAAAAGCCCACGGAAGCTTCAAAAGTTGGCCTCGCCGTGAAAATGATCACGTACCGTGATCGCGGGGTCCTACAACACATAAAAACGTGGATGAGCTTATAAAGCTCAGTAAGTGAAAACCATGCATGAAATGCACGTGACCTAAATAGCGAAGGCATCCGCGCCAATGCTATCTACTTCTCATATCCTTCCTGACCTTTCTCACATTCTTCTTGACTTTTCATAACATATTTGGGCCCTCGGCTTTCAATCTTACTATGCACCATATAGAGCTCAAACCCCTAAGGGTATAAGTGGCAGTACACACACTGGGAGGCTAAACCCGAGTACTCAATCTGTGCTTAACCCTATGGTGCCTTTCAATCCCAATGTGGTCCACACTGAGAGGCTAATAGTGCCTTTCAATCCCAATGCGTTCCCATTGAGAGGCTAACCCGGACACACAAATTTCGTTTAACCCTAAGGCGCCTTTCCATCCCAATGCGGTCTGACACGCGGGCGCTTCTCACTGGTAGCTTACTACGAGGTCGCCAACACTCGAGGTTCCCTCGGTGTCGCTCATACCCTCGAGTCGCATCCTCCAGGTTGCATCTCCCGCTACGGGGTATTTACCTGCCTCTCGTGAATCAGGCAGTCGGCCTCGTGAATCGCCGTAATATATTTTCCCTACCTTTCGTGAATCAGGTAATTCGGCCTCGTGAATCGCCGTGGTAGCATAGAAGAGCCGTGACTCATCATTGAGTCGACACAAATGCCTATATCGGCAAATATACATCGCTCTCACGCATACTCATGCACGCTCTCTTTCCTTGACTCTTATACTAATCGTGCGTGCACGTGCTTATGCCATGAATCATATAAACATGCGTGCAATATTCATAGAATGATTTACGTCACATAAAAATCACGTAAATTTACGTCACATAGAAATCATAGAAGTCACATAAAATCATGAAAGGCACATAGACACATAATTCATACACATATAATTATGTGTTGTAGTTGCGATTTCCACTTACCTGGTACTCCTTAGTTATTTTATTCAGTGTACTGTAAATCGTAAATCGTCGAACCCTAAATATAAAAACATATAAAATTAGGGTTTGTTAGTCTAGTTATAATTTCCCGAAATTGGCTTAACTTGAAAACCCTAGTTTCGACTTCTATAATTTCGAAACTAAATTTTGAACTAGATCTCGACATCATGTTACTAGGAACTAAAAGATTTCGCCATGCTTGGGTTAAATAGATCTCGAGTTAGATATCGACATTATAAGCTAAATGTCGAGTTGTACGTTAAGGTCACAATGTCAAATGTCGAGATGTTTGCGGGATTTAATCAAGATGTCGAGGCTACATGAAAACTCAACCAAAATGTCGAGGTGTTATACAATACATGAAATCAATGTTAGAATCAAATCTCGACATCCTTGTATTATTATGAAGATTTCGATATATATCTTGGGAAAACAATTTTCGAGGCAAGTGTTGACATGGGTTACAAAATAAATTTCGAGCTACATGGTATGCATTAGATCTCGACTTTCATATAAGATTTCGATACCAATCTTAAGATAGATTCGATATTTGATTGCTAGACATTAGAACAAAATGTCGAGATATATTTCGACATTTCAAACAAAATTTCGATATAGTCTCAAGTTCAATTATAATCCTATGCTCTTAAATCTCGACATTTCAAATAGAAATCACGTTATGAACCTTAATATAAAATGAATTTCGACATTAACATTTGATAGATGTCGACATTTAGTTGCTCGACAATTACTTATTTCGAGATTTAAACAACACCTTATTTCAAAGTACATCTCGACAATTATCTATATAATACTAACATTCAGCATAAACCTCGATATGAATGACATGGATCTCGACATATGCAAAGATTTCGACACAAATCCTCAAGATAGATCTCGATATTATATACTCAAGGATTTCGATGCTACATAGACCCGATATAATACATGAAATGATTTCGATATTATACATAAAAGCTTCGATATTTAAACTAGTCAATATACGCTGATCTAGGCATGAACTCGAGGTTATATATATCGAAATGATAACATGTCGAGATTACATGTTGAAACTATAACGAATTGTCGATGTCAATATAACTCGAGATTCATCCTACCAATTTACTTGACTCTGAAATTCATAACTTGGGGAATCATATTACCACTGAAATACCCTACATAATTCGTCCAAGTTCATGTAACATCATGGTCTTCTAAGAACTATCCTAAATTCAGACGTAGTACACACTAAGAATATTAAATTTTCGATCAAAACCCTAAAATCAATAGTTTAAATCCTAATTCCTTCTTACCATTAGGTTATGTAAAATACTAGATCGTAAAAACTTAGAACTAATTTAGAGATCATAATTGAAATCATACCTCCCTGAACCGAAGTTTGAATGCTATTTCAAGCTTCCTCCTTTGATTCTTTTATCTTAATCGGTCTTGAGTGGCTTTTGCAAGAGCTTTCTTATTTCAGTAGTAGTCTGTTATTAAGGTTTCAAAGAAAACGTTCTTCAATGTTTTGTTAGTGAGTTATGTTTGCTTTTCTTCTTAATTCTTATCTTACTTCTTGCGTGTAACAATAGACAATTGACATTGATATTTAATAATTCCTTTGCAACTAAGTAATCGGTACTTATCTCAACTTTCGAAATCTTCCAACACCCCTTGGTCTCGAGTTTTGAAGATATCGAGCTCTATCAACCTCGAGCTTCTTATCCTTTATTTCTTTTGGTTTTGACATTTCAAGTGACTACTTCTCGAAATTTTTTTTATTTATTAAACAACCAACTTCCTCTCGAGATTTATAGATTTCGAGGCTTAAGAATTTCAAGATCAAGGATTTATAAAATTAATTTAATCATTGCCTCCTTGCTAGGTTGTCGAGTTATAGGATAGTATTTTATCCTAACTTTACAATTATATAAGTTTTCTCAATCCTAAATAACTAGCTTTTTTTAATCTCCTTACAATCCTTATCTTTAACCTTTGGACCTAGCTTATAACTTAATTTGGCCCACTTGCAATTAGGGTTCCATTCATATGTATCGATCGAATCTCTTTCCCTATCATATAAATGTTAGCCATATTTTTCTGGGGCGTCATGTTACCATATAAATTATATAACACATAATTCACTTAAGAACATGAAAACATGAAAGCATTGTATCACTCATCACGTTCAAAATACTTACGTGTTATAAACAAAGTCTTCACTCAAATTCGTAGCTTCATTATTTAAATTAATTCAACAAGGTTTCTAATTAAATACTCTCTACCACTAATTTTATTGTAAATCCCGTAATTAAATTTTACGGGTATTACACAGAGTCAGCCCGTGAATGCCGTGACGACCACCGTACCGACGCAGCATATGCCATACATACCGTTGCGTGGAATTTGTGGCGCAGCCCATGAGACTTCAGAATGCCAACTTGGGCAGCCGCTGGAGCACGTAGATTACTTGGGCAATTACCAAGGTGGCCAGCGGAGTTTCCAACCTCGAGCACACCCAAATTTGGCGTACGGGAATCAGAATCACCAGGGGCATAGGCCACTAGGAATTCAGCCTAGATCATTCGGTTTTCAAAACGGGGCGCCACGACAGTATCGGAACGCACCCGTCGTAGGATCTGACGATATGAGGGAGATGAAGGACATGATGAATACGCTCCTCACAAACTTCAGCAACACTACCGTGGCCCATGAGAGTGGAATGAGGAAGATGGAGGAGTATATGGAAGCGAATGACGTACGTGCCCAGAATACAGATGCCTCACTCAAGAAGGTGGAGCAACACGTGGGCCAGATGGCGAAGCAGTTGGCGGGGCGAACTCAGGGATTGCTCCCAAGCTACACCGAGCCAAATCCTAAGGAGTATTATAAGGCGGTGACCTTGAGGAACGGACGAGGATTGCAAGAAATGCCCGCCAAGAAGAAGGCGAAGGAGAATGCCAACTTCGAAAGCCATGACGAGCCCGAAGTGGAGGAAATCAGAGGCGACGATGCCGAGAAGGCCGAAGCTGAGAAGGAGAAGGTCGAGCCCTAAAAGGGAAAGGCAAAGGAGATTGATCAGCCACCGGTGAAGCCCTACCAGCCGAAGATCCCTTACCCAGCCCGGTTGAAGAAGAATAAGGACGAGGCGCAGTTCGGTAAATTCATTAGTATGTGTAAGGAATTGCATATTAACTTACCGTTTATTGAAGTTATTACGCAGATGCCCAGCTTCGTGAAGTTCCTGAAGGACCTGCCGACGAACAGAAAGAGCTCGAACATGTTTCCACAGTATGCCTACCAGGAGACTGCTCGGCGATACTCCAAAGTAAGCTGCCATAGAAGCTCAAGGACCTATGGAGTTTCACTATTCCCTGTCTTATAGGAGATTTAGTAGTTGAGCGTGCTGTAGCTGACCTAGGTGCTAGCATTAATTTAATGCCATATTCCATGTTTAAACGCTTAGGATTAGGTGAGCCACGACCCACTAGGAAGAGCTTGCAATTAGCTGATAGATCGTTAAAGTACCCTCGAGGTGTTATCGATGATGTTTTATTTAAAGTGGATAAGTTCGTGATTCCTGCTGATTTTTTTATTATAGACAAAGACGATAATGTCCCGTTGATTCTAGGTAGACCGTTCTTAGCTACAGGAGAGACCATGATAGATGTTAGGAATGGAAGGTTAACTTTGACGGTAAATGGTGAAAGAGTTACGTTTAGCATGACTGACTCGATGAAAAAGAGTAATGAGCATAACGATAAGTGTTATTACTTAGATGCCTTTGAGCAAGATTTTCTCTGTTTTGAGCAAGGAGGACACAAGAACGATTATAGAGATTGACGAGTGTGGGGAGGAGGTCGACGAGCCCATAATAGCCGTCAACAAGAGCAGCAAAGAGGACAAGGAAAAGAACTCGTGTCGAGGAGCCACAGGTCCTAGAATTGAAGCCGCTGCCCGACCACCTTGAGTACGCATTTCCCAATAGCAACGGAGGACTGCCAGTCCTCATCTCATCGAGCCTCGACGATGGACAAAAGGGCCGGCTCTTGGACGTATTGAGAGAGCACAAGAAGGCCTTGGCGTGGAAGATATCCAACATAAGGGGTATCAACCCGAGGTACTGTACGCACAATATCCTCGTGGAGGACAATTTCAAGCCAGTCGCTCAACGTCAAAGGTGCCTCAATACCAATATGAAGGACGTTGTCAAGAAGGAAGTGATTAAGCTACTAGACCAGAGGATGATCTATCCCATTTCAGACAGTGCATGGGTCAGCTCGGTCCAAGTGGTCCCGAAGAAGGGAGGCATGACGGTCGTCCAACGACAAGAATGAGTTGATTCTGACAGGGACCGTGACTGGGTGGTGCGTCTGCATCGACTACAGGAAGTTGAACGACGCCACGCCAAAGGATCATTTTCCTTTACCTTTCATTGACCAAATGTTAGAAAATTATCCGATCACTCATTTTATTGTTTTCTTGATGGCTTATCAGGTTATCTGCAGATCCCTATAGCGCCAAAGGGCCAAGAGAAGACCACATTCACATGCCTGTTCGGGACGTTGGCGTATCGAAGGATGCCATTTTGTCTCTGCAATGCCCCAGCCACCTTCTAGCGATGCGTGATGGCCAATATTCGACGAGCTGGTGGGTGAGGTAATGGAGGTATTTATGGATGACTTTTTTGTCTTCGGTTCGTCGTTCGATGTATGCTTGTCTAATTTGAAGCTCGTACTCGCACGATGCGAGTAACTTGGCACTTAATTGGGAAAAGTGCCACTTCATGGTTCGAGAGGGAATAGTTCTCAGCCATAAGATTTCCTCTAAAGGAATCGAAGTGGACCGAGCTAAGTTGGAGACGACAAAAAAATTGCCCGTCCCTTCAAACGTGAGGTCAATTAGGAGTTTTCTAGGACATGCTGGATTTTACCGTCGATTTATTATGGACTTCTCTAAGATTGCTCGACCCATGTCTAGATTACTCGAAAAAGATACTCCATTTGAGTTTAATGATGAGTGCTTGCATGCTTTTAATTTACTTAAGGAGCGACTTATCGCATCACTTATTATGGTCGCCCCCGATTGGGGGCTGCCCTTTGAACTAATGTGCGATACTAGTGATTATGCAGTTGGGGCCGTGTTAGGGCAGCGCAGGGACAACCATTTTAGGCCGATTTACTATGTGAGCAAGGCGTTAGATGTAGCTCAAGCCAATTACACGACTACGGAAAGAAGTTGTTAGCCGTCGTGTTCGCTTTCGACAATTTCAGGTCATATCTTATCTTATCAAAAGTAATTGTTTTTACTGACCACTCCACCCTAAAGTATTTGTTAGCAAAGCCGAATGCCAAGCCCCAGCTGATCAGATGGATCCTGCTCCTTCAAGAGTTTGATATAGAGATCCGAGACAAAAAAGGCGCAGAGAATTTGATGGCGGATCACCTCTCTCGACTAGAGGAATCCGAGATTTATGACAAGGACGAAAGGGCGATACACGATCAGTTCCCAGATTAGCACTTATGTTCGATACAGGTGGTAAGTGATGATACCCCATGGTTTGCAGATTACGCTAACTATCTTGTTGCGAGGGTCCTACCAAAGGAGTACACCAGTCAGCAAAAGAAGAAATTCTTTTCTGATTTGAGGTACTACTTTTGGGAAGACCTGTATCTTTTCAGGCGATGTGCAGACCAGGTGATATGACGATGCGTTACCTCTCCCGAGACGACAAGGATTCTCAGTCACTGCCACAGCGGACCGACTGGTGGACATTACGCAGCCAACTGAACCGCTCAGAAGGTGTTTGAGAGCGGGTTCTACTGGCCCACAATCTTCAAAGACGCTCAAAGGTACCTTGACACTTGTGATCAGTGCCAACGCGCAGGTAATCTCTCAGAACACGGCGAAATGCCTCAGAATTTCACTTAGCATGCGAGATTTTTGATGTATATGGCATAGATTTCATGGGCCCATTTCGTAGCTCATATAATAACAAGTACATCTAGTCGATGTGGGTAGTCGTTAGATTTTTGGGAGCATTATTTTCACGATTTGGAGCGCCTAGGTGCATTATTAGTGAGAGGGGTACACAATTTTATAACACCAAATTTGCATGTACATTAGAGCGTCCGGTGTTAGATATACCCTATCCACCCCTTATCACCCCCGGGCTAGCGGTCAGGTAGAGGTCATGAACCGTGAGTTTAAATGCATCTTACAAAAGACAATAGAAGGGAACCGTAAGGAGTGGGCGAATAAGTTAAATGATGCACTTTGGGCATATAAGACTGCCTAGATGACGCACATAGGCACTACACCATATAGATTAGTCTATGGGAAGACGTGCCACCTTCCTGTAGAAATCGAGCACAAGGCTTATTGGCGATCAAGTCCCTAAATCTCGATTTAGGAGAAGCCAGCGGAAAGCAGCAACTCCAAATCAATGAGTTGGATGAGAGGCGTTTATCAGCTTAGGATAACGGCCGAATGTATAAAGAACGTTCGAAAGCCTACCACGATACGAAAGTTAGGCAAAGACGAGAGTTTCAGGAAGGGGACCAAGTCCTTCTCTTTAACTCTAGACTTAGGCTCTTTCCAGGCAAACTTAGATCACGGTGGTCGGGACCATTCACTGTTACTCGTATTTTCCCTTACGGTATTGTTGAGATTTCAGGTATGGAGCAGGGTACTTTCAAAGTGAACGACCACAGGTCGAAGCATTATCATGGAGGTGAAGAAGATGTGAGCGAAAAGAAGTGCTCTACCTGGACTTCCAGCCATCCTGAGTGACAAAAAGGGTACGTCCAGCTAAAGATGGTAAATGAAGCACTTCAACCCAGGTATTTTCGTTTGTTTATGAAAAAAGGTTCACGGTCGTGACGCATTTGCTGCACCCAGCGGGCACTCACTGCCCACTTTCACGGTCAGAAGCTTAAGCTTCACGGCTGTGACAATGTCTAGATGCACTCTCTGCCGCCTTTCACGGCCTGGTGAACACACGTTCACGGCCGTGACGCATACGGCTTATAATAAAAATTACTGCATTCCGTCACGGCCAGAAGTAAGCTTCACGGCCATGACTTGGTCCAGTGGCACTCTCTGCCTACTGTCACTGCCAGAAGCTTACGCTTTACGGCTGTGACACTTACGGATTTATGAAAAAAATTTCTATCCTATCTCTCTCTCTCTCTATTTCTCCCTCTCTCTCTCGCGTTTCCTCTCTATCTTCTATCTCCCTCACGCATCCACCACCCAAAACCTCCGACCACCACGCCGCCACCCTCGCCCCGCGTCTCAAAATCCGGCAAAAACTCCCAGAAACTTCCATCCCACCATGATTAAACCTCATAAAGCTCGAAAGGTATGCATTTTTTTCAACCCTAGTAGGTTAAATTTGGGGATTTCGTCAATTGTTGCTAAATTTGGGTATGATTATGTTTTTCTTTGTCTATGACTCGTTAGGATTATCATGGCATGCTTAATTCGTGAAAGTTACCTAAAAATTCGAATCTAGATGACGAACCCTAATTTTCACTAGTTGGGGATTTTCGAAATTCGACCTAATTGGGCGTTTTCTTGCTTTTTTTGTCCAATAAAGGCTATACCCACGTTGGACTTGCTTGATTTGCTAATTTCGATCACGAATTATGCTATTCATTTGATGAACCCTAATCATCCAATTTGGGGATTTTCGAGTTTGGGTCTAATTTGGTCCTCTTCTTGCTCTTTTTGTGACTTTATTGCTATAAATACGTTGGGTTGCTCGATTTATTGTTCCGACCATGAATTTTACGATATATACGATGAACCCTAATTTTGAAAATTGGGGATGCTCATGATTTTATGGAAAATTTGTTGCTTCCAATTGTATTATTTATCTGTACTCGATCTTATGAATTATGTGAATGGCATTGCTTGGTTGATTTTGGACTTGAATTGAATAATTTCGTTGGATGCCACGTGTTCGACAAAATGCCTCTTTGAGCTTTTCCTGTGTCATTGAATATGCAAGTATCTACCTTGTCGCGATTTTGGTTGAGTCAAGCTGCTTCGTATTATTTGCTGTACTCTCTGAGCTCACATACGTTTTCTAGGTACTATGGGTCGAAGCCGTTTGCTCAGCATGACCCCGCCTCACGCTAGCCCGTTCGTCAAAGGCGATGCGGGGATACGCCTCTGCTCCTACCTGCTATGCAGCAATTCACTGATGAGGCACATACGGCACGGTACAATAGGCTGAAGACGATGGAGTTCATCCCCGTGGACCAAATCGACCAAGAGACACTGGCGAAGCACCACATCGACCAACAAGTCGCCCAGTACCTGTCACTCAGTGGATGGGCCACGTTCTTCAACTTTGGCGAACCGGCGTACAAGGAGCTGACACTGGAATTCCTTTCCACGTTCTCCTTCGAAGAGTACGGCATCAATACGGTAAATTTTCGGGCATTTAACGAGGAGCATACGGTGGACGTCGAATACTTTTGCTGGGCACTTGGAGTGCCGACACCTTATTTCGTGCCCGAAGGACCATTCTCGGACAAGCATTACAAGGATTACCAGCACAATCCGATCGTTCGACAGGCCTGCTGGGCAAAAATTGCACTACCCGGCGAGCCCGAGTTCAACATCAAGACTTCGAAGGCATCCTAGTTCAGGAGCCCAGGGCTGCGCTACATCCACCGCCTCCTGACGACCTCACTCACACCGAGGGGCGACTCGCACGGAGCGATCACCCTCCGTGACCTCTTCTACCTCCAAGATGCAGCGAGGCGAACGGGTCCACTTGGGGATGGCACTAGCCCATGGATTCAGCGCTCAGGTAGAATCTCGGACCCGTGGGAAGATCACTGTGGGGGCATTCATCACCAAAGTTGTACAAGGACTTGGTCATTGGTTGGCGAACCCACCCGAGATGGAGATCATAGGCGGACGCAACCCACTGAATGAGGATATGCTCGTGAAGATGAAGATGCTCGTGAAGGCACCCGTCTAGACTCGAGCGAACAAGGTGTACGTATGGCACGAGATGTATCACGGCTAGATGGACCACGTCGACGTCCCCGTCGACCATCTTTACATTGAAGGCCCCCAGCCGGTGGAGACAGACACGACCACCGGACCTTTATATTCCTCCGCCTACCATCATGGCGAGTCATCCCGCATCGCCCCATATGCTCAGATATCGAAGCATTGCGCCAGGAGATGATGCGCATGCACACCGACGCGCCGCAACGCGACGAAGAGACTCAACGCCGACAGGAAGAGTACGAGCGCAGGAACGAGGAAGGCCACCGCCGATACCGCGAGGAGCGAACGCGCTATGAACAGGCCTTTCAAGCAATGGACGTCGCGGTTAGCACCGTGGCTACCACATGGCAGAGAGGGGACCTGGGAAGGGGCGACCTAGGGAAAACCGAGCGTAGGACATCCAACGTAGGTCACTGTCACATCTATCCTTATTGGATCTGAGCTCATTATGGGCATAGTAAGTGAGCCGTGGGTCCTGAGTGATATGAGATTGAGTTTAATTTATGAGGGTTGAAATGCATTGCGTGGATGCCTTGCATGACTTTCATGTTTCAGCTTATTGAGCTTCGTAGCCCATCCCATGTTTTATGTGTTGTAGGTGCTCGCGGGCACCGTACGTGATTGCATAGATGGCGAGGCTCAAATGTTTGGGACCCAGGAATGAGCTACCTAACTATGCTAGCATAGACTAACTGGTGTAGGCAACTGCTCAGCTAGCGATGAGGAGCGACTTGGAAGGAGCGACCTGGGAAGAAGCGACCTAGGGGGAGACCCTAGCATAGGCTAACCAATGTGGGCTACCGCATGGCAGAGGGGACGATCTGGGAAGGGGGGACCTAGGGAAACCTAGCGTAGGCCACCCTGTGTAGGTTTGGCGACCCTACTTCCTAATCAACTAATTTGGTAGATTTCCGCAACGAAAGTCGCGGAGGACCCGATTTATCAAAAAAAAATTTACGAAATAATATGCATATATATAACAAGAGTCGGGTTTCACAAAACACGTCACAATACAACGGGCCGAAGCCCCAAAAATCTGAACCCGGCTATGATACACTATGCCTCTCCACAGGTCGCGTCCCATGTACTGTGCAGCCCTCAAAAGCCTGTGGAGTCCGCCGCCAGCCAGCCTCCAGATCGCCCTGACACTCATCGGTGTCGGGCTCGGTCATACCTACGAAATAAAACCATGAGCAAAATTACCCAGTAGGTGGTACTAAAAACATGCAATGCGTGCGTGCACTCAACCCAGTCCCAAATCCTTACAACATAATAAAATGCACGTTTAATCCTACAACACATCTCATACATAATAGAACCCTAGGCTAGACTCGACACCCCCACACGCAGTGGAAAAGTACGTCATAAACCATGCGATAGCCCACGCCGACCGCGTCGGGTCGCTCCTTCCGCACACAATCTCAACCCGACGGTTTTCACCCCGAGTAGTGTACCACTAACCCGGGTAGATCGGAATCTCACATCTATCTGCCGTCACCGAGCCAAATATATATCCGACGATATACACCTCGGGTAGCTCAATCCCGAGTAGACAGGTGTCGCAAACCCTATCTCTCACCAGGTGCCCAATCGAGTCTAGACCTGACGACCAATAACGGTCACTCTACCCCACTCGTCCGACACCGTAAGGCGTCTCCGTATAAACACGGTACATCAACCTCTCACGTGCATGTCGTGAAATGCACACAAAATCAATCAATTGTACCACATACACCGAAACCACGTAACTCGTAAAATACTAAACCCTAAGCCGAACGTTTTAAATCCAAAAATAATCTTTAAAATATTAAAATAAGGGTTGACCCAAAAATCCTAGTCAAAGTTCGAATTATTTTAATTTGAAACTGATTTGGACTGAAAATAATTTTATTGAAAAGAAATGGGCCGAAAATAGGGTAAAAGCCCAAAAAATTAAATTTGTGGATCAAACTTACTGTTTTCGGTCAAAGTCCAAATCCAATTCGCGAAATCACAATTTGCAACGATGGTCAACCCGTAAAACATTTCGGGTCAATATTTTGAGTTTGTGAAGGCTTTCGCTAACTCGCGAAATCATCCGATTCGCGAAGCCCGATTTAAGCCCGCGAGAAACCCAACTCATCTCACAGGAATCACCTCGCGAAGTCTGAAATCGGCCCGCGAGAACTCAGAATCGGCCCACGCTGTCTCACAGCTCGCGAAAGGATCCAGCCCGCGAGAACCTGAACTTTGGCCCGCGAAAACTTGTTTTGTTTCACCCGTCTAAAACCTTTGGGCCCGCAAAACACTCTCGCGACCCAAAATCATATTCGGCTAATTTTACTATTCATTTAAAAATCCTTTTCACTCATAACTCGCGAAATCAATCGGCCCCCGAAATAAATCAGCCCGAAATTACTTAAAATTCTCGCGAAAGCCACTACTCAATCGAAGAACACTACTGTTCATGCGAAACTACTATTTATATGGTTCTAATTTCTTTGTTTTTTTCTCACTTCCTTCTTTCTGGTCTTCACGCTTGGTTCTCTAAGTGCCTCTCAAGTTTGTGTTTGTGTGGTTATCAATTAAGGTTTTTCATATGGGTTGACAAAGAGGTGACAAGCCCTCAACGTCACTTTTCTTTTGTCTTAAGTAATTCCATCCTTATCTCATGTCATTTGGGCCAAGCTAATCATTTCTTTGGGCCCTTTATTATTTCACTTGGGCCTTTTTACATCTTATTGGCTTCTTTATATTTTTAGACCCTATATTATTTCTTGGGCTTTCTAACCATATCGGCCCATAATATTTTATCTAACTCTCGGGCCAAATAATTATTTTCGGTTTCATCCGATTTTTGTTCAAAAATATTTCTTAGGAATTTTATTCATAATCTTTTCATCCCTAATTGCCTTGAAATTTTCCATCGTAATCCCACTTTAAATTTTGCAGGTATTACATCCTCCCCCTTAAAAGAATTTCGTTCCCGAAATTCAGTGGTGGGGAACTCGAGTTTAGCTCTACGACTAGACTCGCCCATCTATTTTCTACATTCTCTAGGCCTTTCTATTTCCACTATGCTTCCGCTGCGCACTCTATTCCCATTGTCTGGTTTCGCCACAAGACCTTCACTAGGGGGGATAGCCGTCTCACAAATATAGCTTCTATGACCAAAACGTATGTCGATTTTCGAGAACACCGTCTCCCCTTGGAGTTGATCGAGTAAATCGTCTATCCTTGGCAACGGGTATTGTTCTTAACCGTGATTTTGTTGAGTTTACGATAATCTATGCATAGTCTCGTCAACCCGTCTTTCTTCTTAACGAATAATGGCTCCCCATGGTGAGAAACTAGGTTGAATAAAACCCTTCTGCAACAATTCTTCCAATTGTCGCAACCTTTCAGTTCTTTTAATTCATTCGGTGCTACCGATACGAAGATTTAGAGATTGGGGCAGGTCCAGGTACGAGATCAATAACGAATTCGATTTCCCGATCCGGAGGTAATCCTGGAAGATCTTCGGGAAATACATAAGGATATTCATTCTTTATCGGAACCTCCTCAAGCTTCGGCTGGGAAGATTCCTCATCTTTCACAGCAAAAACTAGGAACGATTCGCAACCCGCGTTAACGAGTCACTGCGCTTTCAAAGCAGAAATCATAGGGATTGACTTACTATTCTTCTTTCCTGAAAATTCGAGTTTCTCTCCCTCGGGTGATCAGAACGTAACTACCACCTTCGAGCAATCAATGATGGCTCCGTACTCTGAGAGCTAATCCATCTCGAATATGATGTCGTAATCATTCATTGGAATTACTATTAGGTCTACATTCAACTCCCCACCCTCAATACTAATGGGACAACTTTCTACAATTAAATTAGTCCAAGTTGGATCTCTGTGTGGTAGGGATACTACAAAATTACATAAGGAATGGGTGTGATAGATTTCTGCCCTTGCCATGAATTTAGCCGACACAAAGGAATGTGTGGCTTCGGAATCAATCAGATTCAAAGACGGTACGTGGAAATATTCAACATACCCGTAACTACAACTGGGTTCGCCTCTGCTTCCTCATTCATCAATGTGAAAACTCGTGCAGGTACATGTGGAGGTTGAATCAGGTTCTGCGGCTGATTCTGCAGCAGAGGCTGAGCTCTCGTGCAACGTGCAACATGTCCGGCCTCCCCACACCGGAAGCACTGTAAGAGTCTCACTGGTCGGGGCCCGTAACAGATACCAAATTGATTTCGCCTGCATTGTTAGCAATGTGGCGCTAAAGTCTGGGGTCTATTAGTGTTGGTCCTTATATTACCAAACAAGGATCAAAAGAAATGCTTGTATGCATTAAACGTGTAGAACACCTTGAGTGTGTGTTAGTGTGTGTTTTTCTAAGGAAAAATACAAGGTGGCTTACTTTTGGAATTCTTTTGATAAGCCCTAATAAGTGAAGTTTGGGCTTCATATACCACAAGTATGTGGTATATTAAAGCCCATTCACCTAGCTTATACAAAATATCACGAGTTACCCCAAACTACTACAACCCTTTAATTAACAACATATAAACCCAAGATTACAATAATTAAGGATGCTACAATATTTTCTAAAAATCTCCCCCTTAGCATCCTTTTCTCCTTGGCGTCCTTTGTGTCTTCTTTTGCTTGGGTTTCACCAGGTGGTAGGGAGACTATCTGAGTCCTAAGAAGTGCTCAAACAATCGCAACCTTCTTCGAAAAGATATTTTACCAGAGATGGACTCGATCAGCATCATGTATTTTTCTTGAACTTCATATCTTAGCTACTCGAGAATGATTTTGAGTTTGTTTGAATGATCAGTCTTGTGATATGTGACGTCTTCGTAAGCCTTTTCTCTCCTTTGAAGTTGATGTAGACAATTGATAGATCGTCGTCTTCATTTATGAAGTTACCTTCACCAAAACTTGGATCTGGGACCTCGAAGGAGGGCTTCGTGAGATTCACCTTCTTCATGTTACTCTTCACCGCCATTTGAAGATCATGAGTTGCATTGAACTTGACTTGGCGCATAATGAATCTTTCCAGTGCATAGTAGCCTAGTCCGAGTTCTGGAGTCTTGAGTGCTCCAAGTGTTCTATAGTCTCTCGCCATTTGTTCAACATCTTCACTTCTGATGTAGGCGAGGTCGGCTTCATTCAGTTCTTCATACTCTTCATCATCTCGCCCTACCATGTAGATAGGCATGTCCATGTCTGCAAATATCACTTCTGAGAGTGTAGGATATCAGTTTAAATGTACGTTGATTTAATTAGCTGTCCTCGTAGATTGGGGCTTTTCTTGTAATAGTCCTTAGTATAGGACTTAGTTTGTTATTTATATCAAGTATGTTTTGTATAAATAGATGTACAAACATTGTGATTAATAGAGAATTTTAGAAAATAGATCCGAAAGGCTTGCAAATCCAATCCTAGAGAGAGAAAATCAGAAATTATTCTCTCACTACAAAGTTTCCTCTCGCGCACTCTAACGAAAGGTCTTTGATCGTTCTTCAAATCGTATAATTCTAATCGATTACCTTAGGATTCAAGTATAAGATCGTTGAGTTGATAAATCAGAACCTAACAATTGGTATCAGAGCAGATTCGCTCTGTTTTGAATCGAAAATTGTTGGAATTGGATCAAAATTCATTATTGTTACTGTTCCATCGAAGAACAATTTGGCACGAAATTTAATTTCGATCCAATAGCTCAATTTTGTGCTTAATTAGGGTGAATTTGATGTTTCTATGATTTATTTAGTGTTAAACTTGGATTGTGATTAGATCCGTAGCTGTTTGAACTTCAATTTAGCAGAATCGATCAGATTGGGTTAATCACTGTTCACGCAAAATTTGTTTAGAACACATACTGATTATGATCAAATTCGACATGTTTTGCTTCATAATGTGTTTAATCGTGTGTTCGGCCGTATTCCTTATCTGATTACGAGCAATTACCTGTAATTTCAGTCTAATTCATCGTTTTTGCTTGAATCAGTGTTAATTGTATTCTGTTATTTTTCTTCGATTATCTCAATTTTTCTCGCTAGTTCTTCGATCAGATTAATTTCTCGATCGAAAACTCGGCGGAACAATTTTTTTCGATCAGAATACAAAGTCAGACTTAAAGTCGTCTTTATCAAGAACGACTTTAGTTGAAAAATTTCTTGTGCATTACTAAGCGAAACACTTTTCCGACGAAGACCCATTTTGACCTCTGCGCGCGTAAAACTTTCCGTCGAAAAACTTTTTCGGTCAGACTTTCTAAGTTTGACTAAGCAAAAATCACTTGCGTATGACAAACTTTTTCAGTCAACGAATTTATTTTGACTGAGCGAGAAACTTACCAAACGTATTGTTTCTTTGCAATCGAAATAAATTCACGATTAAGAGATTTTACGCTGTTTACAGACTTCGATAAGAGGAACTCTGTTATAGCAATTTCTGTACATTCAATGTACTCTACGGATAGAGGAATACATAGAGTTGAACATAGTAAAATAAGAAATTGAAAGATTTCGTTGAAATTGTTCGTTTGGAAATTTCCCGAAAAGCTAATCATAGGTTCTTCTCTCCATCGGAACAATAGGGCCGTTATGCTCATTACTAAACTTGTTGAAGAGATGAAATATAACCAAGGTATATCTTTTTGATCAGAGGTTGGAACATAATTCTCGCTCGTAAAATTTTTCGCTGACAAAAATTTCTCGCACGAGAACAGTAGTCAATACATTTTATTTCGACATAATTATTTTCGATCAAACTCTAAAGATTGACTCGAAAATAATTCTCGACTGCTTTAGAATCAAACGCTACTAACTAAATTGCTACTTGTGAAGCACAAAACATCAGTCCATACTATCAAAAAACCAACGAAGATCCTTAATCAACTCGACAAACAAATATGGATGCTATTCACTTGGAAATGACAACCGTCCCCCGATCCTAAAAGAGGCGAATATACAGTGTGGAGAAGCCGATTTCTAAATTTTGTTGAGCTAAAAGATCAAGCAGATGACCTTCTCAGTTCACTTGAGCAAGGCCCAGCTCAGTTCTGGGTAAATGTGCCTGGTGACAACTCAGCTAACCCTCCGATCCCTACCTCTAGACGACTTAAAGAGCCTAGAGAGTACACCGTAGAGGAAAGAGTGAGAGCAAAGACTGATCTTATAGCCAAGAACACCTTAATGAAAGGCATTCCAAATGTGACGACCCTCACTCTCTAATCGCTAATTAGCGACAAATCACGTCGGGTTTAGCAGCGAAAGCCGCAGAGAACCCATTTTACAAAAATATTTGTTTACACAACGAACGGGCCGAAGGCCCAAAACACCCTATCACTCGCCCACAGGTCGTCATCCATGTACAGCCCCGCCCTCAAAAGCCCATGGAAGCTCCAATAGCCAGCCTCGATCATCGATTTCCTACAACACGCAAACACTGAGCTATTGCCCAGTAGGTGAAATAATGCATGCACGTGTGACTCGCTCACGTTCACTCACCCCAACTCTCACTAATGCAATGCCACTCACTATCGCTCATCACAACCGGGATACACTCACCACCTCACAACGGGCCCCGGGCTTCATACTGTGCACCATCACGCGAAATCACTACCACGATCACGAACACTACCACAACACGATCACAACACTACGGCAGTGGCCTACACTGAGCAGCCTCCCTGAGCCGTATCAGGTCACACTCTCAGGTCGCCTCTTCTGCCAAATGCGGTGCCCACACTGGTAGCCTACACCAGGTCCCATAAGGGTACCCAGGTCGCACCCTCCAGGTCGCCTCCTCCCGCATGCGACAGCGTGGCCTACACTAGCTAGCCTACTTGGGGATATCCCAAGTCGCTCCTTTCTAGGTCGCCCTCAGTCTGCCGCATAATGTCCAACGGGCCAATGGCTCACCGTCACAGGCGCTGGCGCACAGCAGATGCCCCACTCACGTGACTCCTCTACGGGTCGATAGCCAATATCGGCTACTCGCTCACTAGGTACAATACAGTACCACCGTTCCACCACGGTACACTTCGTGAAATGACGTGTAATGCACATGCAGGCATTTACGTGATAATACATGAAACGTGATGCCACATGAAAATGTACGTAAACACATAAAATACATTATTCACCGAAGCACATAAAGCACATATATATCACATTGGTGTTTACGCGTTGTAGATGGATGTTCCACCTACCTGTCCTCCTGCTACAGTCAAATAGAAGATCTGGCGTAGTCTCTATATTTCGATCCTCTGAATATAATAAATATTATCATATTAGTATATTTACTAAACTGTGTAAGTTTTTAACTTCCCAAACTCTAATTATAGAAAACCCTAAAATTAATGAAAACCTAAAAATAACGAAATTTCTAAAAATAAATAAACCCTAAAATACTGAAATTCCTTGTGAATATCGACATCCATCAAATCTCGACATCTTCAGATGTCGATATCTTTAGTAATGGTCGAAATAGGTAAATGTCGAGATTTTCTATGTATTAAAATAAATCTCGAGATCATATGTCAAACCCTACAAATGTCGAGAGCTCTTGTTTGACACTTTCGAAATCTTTACAAAATGTCGAGATTGGTTAGGAATGTTGAAATGTCGAATTGACATGGGGGATGTCGAAATGATATAGGGAAATGTCGAGATCTGTTGGAGGTTAAATGTCGAGACCATGTTTATTAAATGTCGAAACATATCTGTCGAAACCTATAAAATGTCGACCTATTATTTCTTGAAAATGTCGGGCTTTTAAGTTGAATAAAGAACAAATGTCGAAACAACATTGAAAATGTCGAGTCTTTCTAAAGCAATTATAAATGTCGAGATACACATAATATCGAGATCCTACCTATCGAGTTCTTTCTATTATATATCTCGATATTACACACTAAAATGTCGAGCTTATACATATCGAAACTTTATAGATCCATAAAATGTCGAGACCTTTACAAAATGTCGAGACATCTATATAAATGTCGAAAGCTATCACACATTTCGATTTCTACAATTACCCTATATCGATCTTTAATAATGTCGACATTTTTCCTACATACATCTCGATATCTTTAAGCAGTGTCGATATCTTCCAAATGTCGAAATATAATTGTCGAGATCTTTCTAAAAGTCGAGTTTCTTCCCCAAAAACTCTAAAAATAACATTATCAAGATCGGCTTCGAAAATTATGTCTAACCTAGAAAATCGTACACCCCAAATTCAAACCTTCATAACTGTTTCATACACTAAAAACTCCATAGTATCATATAATTGAAATAGCTCTCATCGAAAACTTATTCTATTAAGCCAAACATCTTTCAGAAGTTCATCACTATTTTCATACCGAAAACCCTAAATACTACGATAACCCTAAGTATCACAACATAATATTGAAAACTATCTGATCTAGTAGGAACTTAACGCTTTAAATTTGCTTTAGGTAATTAGTTATGTAACGCGAAAGTATTGAAATCCCTCGATTAAATTCATGGATCGAAAACCCTCTTAGCAACTTAAGATTTCTAACCTTGTGTCCAGATTTCTCACATCTAAATTTTAACTTAAACATCTATCTCTAATAGCAAAATATTCATAGAAGGATCATATAAGATATACCATACAATAGATTATAAAGTAGCCACGCATTGGAGTTGGAAGTTTACCTCTTTCACGTTGAAACTTTCCCTAGCTTTGATTAAGTGTTCCTTCTTAAAATTTTCGTCTCCTTTATTGTTCTCTTCTTTGTTCTTATTGATAACTAGGTCTTATAGATATCTATTAAGGGATTTGATTTGACAAGGAAGTGGTGGATATTTCCTCCCACGTTAAGCAACGTGATTTTAATAGTTATCAAAACTTTGGTCCTTGCTATGTTATAAATCGAAGACTTCATTTGATTAGTAATGATTGTTTCAAACCCATTAACAAGGAGGTGACAAAACACCAACGTAAGTTTCCTTTAGGATTATACAACCCACTTATATATATGTGATTTGGGCCTTATATGTTTTATTCAAGTATTTACTTTTGAGCCTTTCTTTATTTAATCTTTGGGCTTTAGTCATTAGAGTCTAAAATATTGTTCCAACCTTTATTTGGGCCATACTTTTTATCCAAGCCCAAATTTTATTCTTTACTAATATTATTAATTTTGCTTAATTATGTGACTAATTTCCGTAATACTCTAGGGACTAATTTTATTATTTTAGTTGTATCCGAATTTTCGTTCATAAATATTTATTAGGAATTTCATTCCTAATATTTCTTTCGCTATTCGTCTTGAAATTTCATATTGTAATCCCGCCTTTAAAATTTACGGGTGTTACATCCTTCCCCCCTTAAAAGAATTTCGTCCCCGAAATTATGCTGAAGCGAATAGCTCGGGTAACGATTTCTTTTAGCCTTACAGTGGGTTGGATATATTCGTTTTCGCATTTCTCATATTTGGGATTCTGAAATCTTCAATTCTTATTTGGAATCATTATTTCTTGAATTCAGCTTTCTCCTGTTTCTTAACTTAATTAGGTTGAAGTCCTAGACAAAATATTTATACTATCTTACAATACAAAATATTACCGCTACTAGGATCACAAGTTTCACAAAATGAGGGTATTTTATCTTACATATTCGGTTCTTCCCCATGTTGTTTTTCATCTTCTTCTGCAGTGAGGGTAAATACTCTAGGAAGTACCCTCGGAGGTTGGTTCGGCACAGGTTGTTGATTCCGTGCAGGGTTTGGATTAACTGGTGGATTCTCACGACAAAATCGCGAGATATGGCCCGCCTTTCCACAGTTGAAGCACTTGATATTAGGATTAGGTCCAAAACAGACGCCGACATGTTGACGTCCACACAGGTGGCAAGTCGGCATCGGTTGTTTGGCCAGAGCATTGTTAGGTCTCGCATTCGGCCTTTGTTCCCATCTGGGTTCATTTGGCCTCCCGCGGTTTGGCTGATTAGGAGCATGATCGACCAATCGTTTCTTCTCGTTTCCTTCGCGACCGTATTGTCCCTGCTCCATCTTTCTCTTTGCTTCGCGATCTTTAGATAGCCTCGTCTCGGCTTCTTCGGCCACCAAAGCTCGTTCGGCAGCCTTAGCATAGGTCATATCTGGAGACCTCGTCACCGCGACATCTCGGTACAGTTCAGACTTCAGGCCAATTAGAAAACGTCCCACCTTAAGGTTGTCGGTTGCTACTATATGGGGAGCAAAGCGAGAAAGTTGCTCAAATTTGCGGATGTACTCCGCAACGGACATCCCGCCCTGACGTAGATTGATGAATTCCTCCATTTTCGTGTCACGGGCAGAAATGCTAAAATACTTTTCCTCGAAGAGCTCCTTAAAGCGCTCCCAGGTGATCGTATTTGGATTCTCCATCGCTGTGATGGTATCCCACCAGTATCCGGCATTTCCCCGGAGTTGAAAGGCAGCACATAGAACTTTCTCCTCTTCGGGAGTTCGGCTATATTGGAACGTGGATTCAATAGTCCTAAGCCACTCACCCGCTGCAATTGGATCTACAGTGTCTTCGAAAATAGGAGGATCAAGTTTACGGAACCTATGCCCGATGATCTCGGTTCTATCGATCTGGGGCGACGTATGTCGCTCCGACGAATTTTGGTTGCGTATCAGGGCATTAATTTGTTCGGATTGGAGCCGAACAAGATCAGCAAGCTGGGAAATTGTACGGTTCGAGTCATGTTCATCGGGACTGGATTCCCGTTCATCGTGGTGTTGTCGGCTTGATTCGCCATTAAATTCACTCCTAGTTCGTACCATTTTGTCCTACTAATTATAATCAAAATATCACATCAGCACATAAGAATCATCACAGAGTTATAAACACTTACAGATGAGGCTGGGCTTCCATGCTTTTGAGCGGCCGTACATGGACAGTCTACAGAATCTATATCCTAAGCTCTGATACCACCTGTGACGACCCTCACTCTCTAATCGCTAATTAGCGACAAATCACGTCGGGTTTAGCAGCGAAAGCCGCAGAGAACCCATTTTACAAAAATATTTGTTTACACAACGAACGGGCCGAAGGCCCAAAACACCCTATCACTCGCCCACAGGTCGTCATCCATGTACAGCCCCGCCCTCAAAAGCCCATGGAAGCTCCAATAGCCAGCCTCGATCATCGATTTCCTACAACACGCAAACACTGAGCTATTGCCCAGTAGGTGAAATAATGCATGCACGTGTGACTCGCTCACGTTCACTCACCCCCAACTCTCACTAATGCAATGCCACTCACTATCGCTCATCACAACCGGGATACACTCACCACCTCACAACGGGCCCCGGGCTTCATACTGTGCACCATCACGCGAAATCACTACCACGATCACGAACACTACCACAACACGATCACAACACTACGGCAGTGGCCTACACTGAGCAGCCTCCCTGAGCCGTATCAGGTCACACTCTCAGGTCGCCTCTTCTGCCAAATGCGGTGCCCACACTGGTAGCCTACACCAGGTCCCATAAGGGTACCCAGGTCGCACCCTCCAGGTCGCCTCCTCCCGCATGCGACAGCGTGGCCTACACTAGCTAGCCTACTTGGGGATATCCCAAGTCGCTCCTTTCTAGGTCGCCCTCAGTCTGCCGCATAATGTCCAACGGGCCAATGGCTCACCGTCACAGGCGCTGGCGCACAGCAGATGCCCCACTCACGTGACTCCTCTACGGGTCGACAGCCAATATCGGCTACTCGCTCACTAGGTACAATACAGTACCACCGTTCCACCACGGTACACTTCGTGAAATGACGTGTAATGCACATGCAGGCATTTACGTGATAATACATGAAACGTGATGCCACATGAAAATGTACGTAAACACATAAAATACATTATTCACCGAAGCACATAAAGCACATATATATCACATTGGTGTTTACGCGTTGTAGATGGATGTTCCACCTACCTGTCCTCCTGCTACAGTCAAATAGAAGATCTGGCGTAGTCTCTATATTTCGATCCTCTGAATATAATAAATATTATCATATTAGTATATTTACTAAACTGTGTAAGTTTTTAACTTCCCAAACTCTAATTATAGAAAACCCTAAAATTAATGAAAACCTAAAAATAACGAAATTTCTAAAAATAAATAAACCCTAAAATACTGAAATTCCTTGTGAATATCGACATCCATCAAATCTCGACATCTTCAGATGTCGATATCTTTAGTAATGGTCGAAATAGGTAAATGTCGAGATTTTCTATGTATTAAAATAAATCTCGAGATCATATGTCAAACCCTACAAATGTCGAGAGCTCTTGTTTGACACTTTCGAAATCTTTACAAAATGTCGAGATTGGTTAGGAATGTTGAAATGTCGAATTGACATGGGGGATGTCGAAATGATATAGGGAAATGTCGAGATCTGTTGGAGGTTAAATGTCGAGACCATGTTTATTAAATGTCGAAACATATCTGTCGAAACCTATAAAATGTCGACCTATTATTTCTTGAAAATGTCGGGCTTTTAAGTTGAATAAAGAACAAATGTCGAAACAACATTGAAAATGTCGAGTCTTTCTAAAGCAATTATAAATGTCGAGATACACATAATATCGAGATCCTACCTATCGAGTTCTTTCTATTATATATCTCGATATTACACACTAAAATGTCGAGCTTATACATATCGAAACTTTATAGATCCATAAAATGTCGAGACCTTTACAAAATGTCGAGACATCTATATAAATGTCGAAAGCTATCACACATTTCGATTTCTACAATTACCCTATATCGATCTTTAATAATGTCGACATTTTTCCTACATACATCTCGATATCTTTAAGCAGTGTCGATATCTTCAAATGTCGAAATATAATTGTCGAGATCTTATGAGCTTGCTGAGATCTTTCTAAAAGTCGAGTTTCTTCCCCAAAAACTCTAAAAATAACATTATCAAGATCGGCTTCGAAAATTATGTCTAACCTAGAAAATCGTACACCCCAAATTCAAACCTTCATAACTGTTTCATACACTAAAAACTCCATAGTATCATATAATTGAAATAGCTCTCATCGAAAACTTATTCTATTAAGCCAAACATCTTTCAGAAGTTCATCACTATTTTCATACCGAAAACCCTAAATACTACGATAACCCTAAGTATCACAACATAATATTGAAAACTATCTGATCTAGTAGGAACTTAACGCTTTAAATTTGCTTTAGGTAATTAGTTATGTAACGCGAAAGTATTGAAATCCCTCGATTAAATTCATGGATCGAAAACCCTCTTAGCAACTTAAGATTTCTAACCTTGTGTCCAGATTTCTCACATCTAAATTTTAACTTAAACATCTATCTCTAATAGCAAAATATTCATAGAAGGATCATATAAGATATACCATACAATAGATTATAAAGTAGCCACGCATTGGAGTTGGAAGTTTACCTCTTTCACGTTGAAACTTTCCCTAGCTTTGATTAAGTGTTCCTTCTTAAAATTTTCGTCTCCTTTATTGTTCTCTTCTTTGTTCTTATTGATAACTAGGTCTTATAGATATCTATTAAGGGATTTGATTTGACAAGGAAGTGGTGGATATTTCCTCCCACGTTAAGCAACGTGATTTTAATAGTTATCAAAACTTTGGTCCTTGCTATGTTATAAATCGAAGACTTCATTTGATTAGTAATGATTGTTTCAAACCCATTAACAAGGAGGTGACAAAACACCAACGTAAGTTTCCCTTAGGATTATACAACCCACTTATGTATATGTGATTTGGGCCTTATATGTTTTATTCAAGTATTTACTTTTGAGCCTTTCTTTATTTAATCTTTGGGCTTTAGTCATTAGAGTCTAAAATATTGTTCCAACCTTTATTTGGGCCATACTTTTTATCCAAGCCCAAATTTTTATTCTTTACTAATATTATTAATTTTGCTTAATTATGTGACTAATTTCCGTAATACTCTAGGGACTAATTTTATTATTTTAGTTGTATCCGAATTTTCGTTCATAAATATTTATTAGGAATTTCATTCCTAATATTTCTTTCGCTATTCGTCTTGAAATTTCATATTGTAATCCCGCCTTTAAAATTTACGGGTGTTACACCAAATGACATCTATCTATAGATGGACAGCATCCCAACAGCTAAGGGAATGTGGGATGAGCTGCATAAGATGATGCAACGAACAAAAGTTGGAAACAAGGCCAATAAGCCAAACATTCTAACGGCCTATGATTCCTTCCGAGCTAAATCCGAGGAAATCTTACATGATCTTTACCAAAGATATCTCACTCTCCTAAATAAGATGAGGAAGATTGAAATCACGAAGACGAACATGGAAACCAACATCCGATTTCTTTCCTCTCTGCCCTCCAAATGGAAGAAGATATCCGCTCAAATCCGACAAAATAAAGACCTTGAGGAGCTGGAAATCCATGCCATGTATGACAATCTCGCACAGCACGAGGAAGATGTTAGCGAGATTCAGAAGGAGCAGAAGGGCAAACTTATCGACGAATCAATTGCCCTATTCTCAGGAAAGAGAAGCTCGAAAACACGAAAAGAAAAGATCATCAGGCCTCCTACTCCATCAGAGTATGAAGATGAAACAGATTCGGGCATGGAGCCTAACATGAAAGCGTTGGGAAAGCAGTTGGCGTTAATTGGAAAGATGATGAGCAAACGATACTTCCAGAAGAAGTCCTCATCATCAGCCAATCGACTTCAGACCTCAAGCTCAAGGAACAAAAAACATACACCCGAGACCTCGAAGTCAAAGCCTCTAAAGAACCGACCAAGTGCTTTAACTGCGGGAAACCTGGTCATTTTGCCAGAGAATGCACTCTTCCAAATAAGAGAGACGCTAACTACTACTCCAAGAAGCTTCAACTCACGAAGCAAAAGGAAACAGGAGTAGCTTTAATGGCAGAACAAGACCACTGGCTCGAGGACATGTCTAGCTCAGAAGAGGAGAATTTAGCCTTAATGGCCCGCCTGGACGAGCATTCAAACACAGAAACCTCAGAACAGACGGACAAAGACCAAGCATCCGAACCATCTTAGAAGGTAGTTTCCCCTTCCACATTATTGACCATGTTAGAATGTATCAATTAGCATACACTAACATGAAACGTGAGCAGAAAAGCGTAAAAGAAGTAGAGAAGAAACTAGTCAAATCTCAGGAGAAAATTACTAGTCTCGAATCAGAATTTATGAGCTCTAGTACGAAAATAGAA
Organism: Craterostigma plantagineum; assembly: GCA_027422505.1. Classification (NCBI taxonomy): domain Eukaryota; kingdom Viridiplantae; phylum Streptophyta; class Magnoliopsida; order Lamiales; family Linderniaceae; genus Craterostigma; species Craterostigma plantagineum. Next base: position 1,479,242 of record JAPQWV010000129.1, on the reverse strand, counting down.
CTTTTTAAGAGCCTACATTCTAGAGAGACTACAAAACCTCACAAAGAGCAGCATGGTCTAAAATTTAAAGAATTAGAAAACAATCTAAAAAATAATTACAATTTTCTAGTTAGAAATCTCAATGAGAAAGCTAACATCAATTGTAGGTCAACAGAACCGACTACTAGGATCACCAACCTAGAAGCCGAGTTAGATAGATCTAATACTAAGGTCTTTGAACTTAAGAACAATCTAGATGCATGTGAAGCCGCCAAATTGACGGTTGAAAATAATTTTGCTCTATTAGGAGAAGAGCGTAAGAAGTTTTACGCTAACATCAAAAAATTAGATGATCTTATAGTAAAGAAGAGACAATTGGAGCAGACTATATTTTTAAATCAGCCCAAGGACTTAGAGTTTTATGATTATAAGTATGGCTTAGGTTTTGAAAATTCATGTCATTTGAAGAAAGTTGACTGAAAACAACTATACGATGTCAAATAGATTTCACTGGGGAAAAGGAAACTTATGAATTAGAAGAAGCCAAGAGAAAAGCCAAAACCAAGGCTGAAATTCCCCTTTGCTATGACGAACTGAATCAAAGCAACGACACTGGGAATCTTCCCAAGGGCTGGAGCCTTGAGTCAGTTCAAATTCCTGAAGATCATTCTAAAATTACGGAAGCTCAAAATCATCATTCTGAAAATTCTCTCTATATACCTACCCCCTATTATCAGGAAAATAGAAGGGTTAAGAGCTTCTTTAGAAAAAGAAATGGAGAATTTTGATGCTGAAAAAAAAAATTCCTAAAAGAGATGGAAAAGCTCAAAGCTTCCTTAATTCCACAAGCTATTTATCACGCATCTCCCTCAATCGAAAATATCATTCTGAAAAGCGTGAAGAAAGAAAAAGCGCCTTCAAAAGATCTTAAAAATAAGAATAGTAATTTGAATTATTCTAAATCTAATCCTGTTGCGCTTAGATCTACAAGGAGCGTAGAGCGAGCTTTAGAGTCAATGGCGGAATAAAAATGGAGAAGGAGCTCGTTGATTTGAATACAATTAAGAAAATATCCCCTTCTGTACAAATAAAAGACACTCATAGAAATAAAAGAGCTGTTCTGTTCAAATAATTGCTTCTACATGTTTACTTCAGCCTACCACCTTTAGAATCACAAATTTCGAAGCAGGCTCTACTTTGGCAATAAAACCTAATCATTCTAAGAAAAAAGGCCTCTAGGAAGACCCGTAGGAAACAAGATCCTGCCATAAAGAAACCATATGGCGCTATTCATGCCTGTTCTCATCTATGGTATCCTGTTAAGATCGAATCACCAAAGCACCTTAGGAGACTATCCAATGAAAAGATCTTTTCCATGCTCAAGCCTACTAAAGCATTTCTCCAAGCTGAAATTAATATTCCCTGTAAGGTTCGACCCCAAGCATTTCTTCCGGAACAACGACTCAGCCCCCATTCTAGGACTTGGGGACATCATTCTAGAAAATCCGACAATCAAGGATGTCTTTTACAGCGAAGGTCTCCGCCATAACTTGTTCAGCATAGGCTAATTCTATTACAAAGGATTCCAGGTGGTCTTTCATGTTGACCGGTGCAGAATATTGGACAGTCGGAACACAGAACTCATCCAGGGACTTCGGAAATCTGATCTTTACACGATCAATCTGACGCCTGTGCGGACTACGACTTTTGTTTGCCTCATATCCCAGACTACAATTCAGAAGAACAGCTTACGGCAACAATGTGTCTCTCATCTAAAAATCAAAGATCTTCAACGACTATCAAAGCAAAAGTTGGTTCGCGGTCTACCAACCATTATTCTACAAAATGAGCATCAATGTTCGGCATGTCAACTAGGAAAAATGAAGCGAGCTTTTCATCACGTCAAACTAGTTGCATCTACTTCACGTCCCTTGGAATTACTACACATGGACCTCTATGGACCCACGCAGACACAGAGTATTAGTGGGCGCAAGTACGTGCTAGTCATTGATGACTACTCTCACTACACGTGGACGAAGTTCCTCCGAACTATGGATGAGACAGGGGACTTGATAATCAATTTTGTGAACGCTACTCAGAATTTGCTGCAACAAACCATTCAAGCCATCAGAACAGACAATGGCACAAAGTTCAAAAACAACTACCTCAGTGATTTCTATCAGAAACATGGGATTAGTCAGCAATTCTCATCCGCAAAGATGCCTCAACAGAATGGTGTCGTTGAAAGAAAGAATAGAACGCTAGTGGAAGCCGCACGTACGATGCTGATTCATTCTGGCATCCCACATTTCCTTTAGGCTGAAGTAGTACATACCGCCTACTTCACTCATTACAGGACGGTGGTTCACAAGCGCTTCGATAAGACTCCGTACGAAATAATCAACAAGAGAGTACCCAATATTTCCTTCTTCAAAGTCTTCGGGTGCAAGTTCTTTGTGGCGAACGACAGAGAGCAACGTGCTAAGTTTGACCCTAAAGCATTCGAAGTGACATTTGCTGGGTATTCGTCAACTTCAAAGGCGCACCGAGTATACATCAAGTCCAACCGCTCAATCAAAGAAAGCTATACTGTCACTTTCCACGAAGTGGCAGAAATAGCTCTTGCACACCTCAGTTCAGGACCCGCACCTAACTAGGTGGCTTCTGAATACAATAGTTCAGAACCCGTAACACTGGTGTGTTGGCACAAAACCAAAAGAGATGGCAACAAATAAGGACTCAACGTCAGAAGAAGCTCTGAGACTTACATTGGAGGACTTGGACTCTCTCTTTGAGCCCATATATCGGCCAGAGACTATTAACGATACACCTTTAGTGGAACCCCCACTGGACGAGGCCGATGTCCCAAGCTCTTCAATTGTCCCCACCTCACGGACTCAGAATTACCACAGATCACTGAAGAACCTATTATAGTTAATGAGGAAGTCTCGTCAGAATCGCCCAATCTTGATGAGAAACAGACTTACCTCAACCTAATGAACAACTTGAAATTCTTGGTAATCTCGGTCCACGAATGGCTGATGCATCTACGTCAGCTCTTCCACATGAGCGAAAGTGGACTCGAGCACATCCGGTTGATCAGATTATTGGTGATCTTCCGAGCGGAATCAGGACAAGACATCAGCATAGTCTCTTCAGCTGCTTCTTAAGCCAAAATGAGCCAACCAAAGTAGCAGACGCGCTTAAAGACACAGATTGGGTGATAGCTATGTAAGATGAGATCAACCAATTCGAGCGTCTTCAAGTATGGACTTTAGTACCACGTCCGCATGGGAAAATCATCATCGGAACGAAATGGGTATTTAAGAATAGAAAGAATGAAGATAGGGAAGTGATTCGGAACAAAGCAAGGTTGGTTGCGAAGGTATACAATCAACAGGAACGCATAGACTACGACGAAACCTATGCTCCAATTGCCCGAATCGAAGCCATCCGCCTTTTCTTGGCTTATGCAGCTCAAAAAGACTTCAAGGTCTATCAAATGGATGTTAAGACCGCTTTCCTCAATGGCGTGTTGAAGGAGGAAGTCTACGTAGCTCAGCCAGAAGGTTTTGTTAATCAAGAACACCCAGGTCACATCTATCGATTGGACAAAGCTCTCTACGGACTAGAACAAGCCCCACGTGCTTAGTAGGATGTCCCGAGTGATTTTCTCATAAAATCTGGGTTCATCTGCGGGATGATCGATACGACCCTCTGCATAAGATGGCAAAACAAAGCCTTGATGATCGTCCAAGTTTATGTAGATGACATCATCTTCGGATCAATAAATCCACGGGTATGCAAGAGATTTGGAGATCTAATGAAGAGCAAATTTGAAATGAGTCACATGGGAGAGATGCAATTCTTCTTGGGACACCAAGGCAGGCAGCTCGAAGATGGCATCTTCGAAGTCAAACTAAATACATCAAGGATATTCTGAAGAAGTTCCATCAAGATCAGAGCAAGTCTCTCAGCACTCCCATGTCACCTAGCTGCAAGTTGGATGCCGATCCCACAGGAAAAGCAGTCGACATCACACTATATCGCAGCATCATTGGCTCTCTTCTCTATCTCACCTCAAGTCGGCCGGATATTATGTTTGCTACTTGCTTATGTTCCCGTTTTCAAGCCGATCCTAAAGAATCCCACATGCTCGCAGTTAAACGAATCTTACGCTACCTCAAAGGCACCTCTACCCTCGGATTGTGGTATCCTAAGGGCACGAATTTCAAATTAATTGGCTATATTGACGCTGATTATGCAGGCCGGATGGACGGGAAAAGCACATCCGGTGGCGCTCAATTTCTAGGCAAAAAGTTGGTCTGTTGGTCATCCAAAAAAAAAAAACTACGTCTCAACATCAGAGGCCGAGGCTGAATATGTCGCGGCTGCCAGCTGTTGCTCGCAAATGCTTTGGATGCGGACTCAACTTCGCGGCTATGGGTTTAACTTAAATAATGTACCCATTTATAGCGATGGCCAAAGTGCCATTGCTATTACGTGCAATCCCGTTCATCACTCACGCATAAAACACATAGATATTAGATATCATTTTATTAAAGATCACGTAGAAAAAGACACAATTGACATGTACTTCGTGAAAATGGAATACCAACTAGCTGACATTTTCACCAAGGCTTTGGATGAAAAACGGTTCCAATTCCTTGTTGGAAAATTAGGCATGTTGAATCTTTCGTAGTCTATGCTTTACGTGCTCCTATATGCTTATTACACATGTTCTATGCTATGCGTTTTCTATACTTTAAGTGCTATATCTTGCGTGAAATTTTTGTTCTAATAAAAATAAAATAATCTAATAAAAAATTCATAAATATTATACATATAAGTATAGTATTAGGGGAATGACGATATCTTTACGATGCTCGATCTGCGTCACGTATAAGTTTCCCTGACATGCGACTGATTAAATTGCTTAATTTTGTCAATCTTAAGTAGCATTCTTGTGTCTAAAAGTTCTCTTGTAGACTACATTAGACACAAAGCCATTTTATATGAGTGAGATTTCTAGCCTTTTCTATTTTCTTTCTACGGATCTATCCTTGAGCGAGTCACACAAGTCATTGCTTGTCTTTACTCGTGATTTTTGGCCTCATACTCACCTTGCAATAGAACGTTAGGAAGATGATTAGGGCATTTAGGAAATTCCGCACTCGGCCAAAGATAATTCTCAATCATTTAACACAGCCTTTAGTAATCCATTTCGAGCCTTCTCCAAATTCCTTTTCTTCAATTGAAATCCCTTTGAGTCTTCAACTGACATTAGAAAATTTTTGCGGGATGTTCAATCAAGAAAAGGAGGGGGAGAAAAATGGGATGAAAAAGGAAAAGATGACAAAAGAAGGTGGAAAACACCCACGAGGAATGCTCAACGCACGAAGAAAAACAGATCAAAAGAACCTACCTCTCAAAATCATTAAGACGAGGGCATGAATCTTGCTATAAACTTCTCCAATGATAATCCAGTCTTATAGCGAGACAACGAGAAGAGGAGCACGGCCTGGGGTTCGAATTTCATAACTGTGAACTTCTTCAAATCGATAGTCTCTGGAACCCCTTTAGGGATTAAGAGAGGAGCACGGTATCGGCCCGAGAACCAACAAGAGGAACTTTGCCTTAGACACTCTCACAGCCTCGTAGAGAAGCGGAGCTTCAGCTTGAGCAACTGCGGAAATTTTACAAAGATAAAAGGAAGAAAAAGACAAAAGGACGAAAGAGAAAAATGCCGTAGTAAAGGAGAACGACGAAGGAATGGAAGACGACGATAAGCTCCCTTTTTCCCAAAACGTTCCCTTCCCTTCTTAGTCATAACCAATTAGAGCCTTCAAAGACCCTTTAATTCCAAAATGATGATCTCTCGCTCGGTGAAATGATTAAAAGCACCTCGATCACAGGTAAATGGACTTAATATAACTTGTGTTGACTTGAGTGATATAAATATAAAAATCCTTAGTCAAAAATAAATGAGCATTAGAGCGAACCTAGTGAGAGTTGTCGAAATGGACCCTACTTTGAACGGCATAAAATCGTTCAAAAAATCTTAGGCGTGACAGTGATCGAAGCAAAATAATCTGACCCCATACTATTAATAAAATTAATATATACATATTAAATAAAACAAAAATTATATATTTAAAAATATTTTAAAACACACATTTTAACATGCAATTTTAATTTGCATCTATGATCTTGCTCATACCCTCACGAAATATTTTCAATACATGATTAGGGGACCATGTATCTAGGAAAAATTGTCTAATTTGCGTAGTACATGTTTGGTACTTGAAATTGATTCTATATGCTTTCACGCTAAATTAATTTTTGGTTCACATTTTGAGGGGGAGCATTTATAAAAATTAATGCCTTGAGCTCCAAACTATTTTAATGATCTTTCTCTAAGTATTGCAGAATAGATGAGGAGGACCTCACGAATTGATCCCGACTTGGAGTACACGGCAATGGTTCCAATTTTGAATGGTTAAATATTTGGATCGTAACTGTAGCACCCGGATTCTCGTAAATAGCAGGGCCAATAAACTTGCATAAATAATTACGTGCAATTATGTGAATCCCGTGTGCCAACTTCGTGCTTCAGTGACCGTGAAATTTTGTGTGGAAAATTATGTGCCTAGGTGATTTTCGAAATTAGTGCAATTAATTTGTACCAAGTGACCCCTAATTTATTTAGGGATTTTCGAAAATTAGGCAAAGGAGAAATTAGGCCATGAATTAAGGTTGAACTCTCAACATTATTGGGCTAGGTTTGAATAAAATTTGGACCCAAAACAGTTGAAATGGATTGGGGGACAAATTTCCTCAACTTAAGGAGATATTTTCGTTACTCAAGCCTTAACCACTTAAACCCAACCTAGAAACCATTTCAAGTCCACGAAAAGCCCCATAGAACCGAAAGTGAGCTTGAGCCAAAAGAGGGAGGAGAAACCTAAGTGAAAAGCACGCCAAGTCGAAAAAGGTAATGCATCGTCGCCCTAATTTTCGTATCCTCGTTTACGTATTGCGGTACCTTAGGGGTTTAAACACAAAAATGAGTATTACACATTAGGGGTTATGCGATTTTAAGGCTTGAAGCTATGCCGAACCTTAGCTCAGAGGTTTCAACGATTTTATTAACACGTCTTAGGGAGTATTAGACACGAAAGATGATCTTAGGATTGGTGCCCTTATTTAGCTCGAATTTAGGGCTTGAAGAGTTCAATTCAATCTTCAACAAGTTCTTGAAAAAGTAACCCTTTTAATTTTTAGAGTTAGCGTTTTGCGAACTAGAAAGTGTTTAGCGGGGAGGGATTCGTAAAATATGAATTTAGCGAAGTTGAGACCGCGAACTATAGGAAATATAAGGTTCGCGAAATCAGGTGCTTTGCGGGTCCTACTTGGCGAATCCATGTAAGGATCACGAGCCACTTCGCGAATCTGATCGTTTGCGACTCTGTTGATGTGACTTCGCGAATCCCATGAGGTCTACGAATCCATGCAACAATTCGCGAATCCACACAAAGCCACGAAGCTACGAAGTCGCAAACCCTATTCCGCGCAAGGGTTTTACGAACCAAGAGGCAACTCGCAAAACTCGGGGACTGAATTTGGCGAACGCGCATCAATTTCGCGAATCCATACCATGTTGGCGAATTTATGTGCCTGACACTTTGCGAACGAGATTTGCGAACCCGTTCAAACCCTATTTCGCAAAATTAGAGATGGAGCTTGGAGTTTTGCGAATTGGAACTTCGCGGGTTCAATGTGCCGCAAACCTAGTTTTGGGAAGTAGGACTTTTGCGAATTGAGGAAGCACTTCGCGAACTCCTCCATTTTCACGGGCCGAGCAACTTGGCGAACTCCACAAGTCGCGACTCCTATTTGGCGAATTCAAGCAATTCAGGATCCAATAATCTGGGACTTTAGGATAGCACGTTAGAGTTCGGAAACTATACTTAGCAAATTAAAATAATTCTAGAATCTTGAACTCGCGAAACAGACTTAATAAATTTAGGAACTTCACAGGTCATGTGAGAATTTGCGAACCCGACTAGAATTACCGTTCCTAACATATTGATTTAGCATACTTAAGCGATTAATTAAACTAGCGTACTAACTTTAATATTTATGCCTAAGGCCGAGAGTTAGGAGAATACCCGGGTCAGGTAGCGACTAATCTACAGACGACAGGTAAGTAGAAATTCAACTACAACAAATAACCTGTGTGTTATACGTTTATATATGACTATGTGCCTACGTGATTTCATGACTACGTGATTGGTTTGATGCACTTTCATGTGGTAAGCTTAAGCATATTCATGTGCGCACACGAACTCATGTGGGCCACGCCGGATGGCCGATGTGGTGTGTCGACTCGTAGTTGAGTCGAGGAATGTCTACTATGCTACCAGGGCGGCGTTTAGCGTCGTCATAATATTATGTAAATAAATATGTTTGGATATCCTATGCATATGATTTGGGCATGGCCCGTGGCGGTAAGGTGCGACCTGGAGGGTGCGACCTGAGGGTATAAGCGACACAGGGTGGAACCCTGGTGTAGGCAACTTCAGCGTGGGCTACCAGCGTGAGCGACCGCCGGACAGTCGAGGGCGACCGGGTACATGACCTAGGGGAACGATGTGCATCCTAGGGTTCGGCCATCCAGCGTGGCCCGCTGTCGTATTGTCCTTGAGGGACGTGAGCTCATTATGGTGCATAGTTAGATTAGCCGAGGGCCCTGAGTTGTACTTGTACGAGTACTAGGTGCATCGCCGCGGAATGCCTTTGTGGAGTATTAAGTGCATCGGCACGGATCGCCTTTGTGTAGTGGTTTTATGCATTGGCGTGGATTGCCTTTGCGGGGAAGGGACACGTGCATACATGCATGATTTCTGCTTACTGAGCCTCGATGGCTCATTCCTTTATGTTATATGTTGTAGGTACCAGCGACCATGGTACGTGATCGCGTTTTGAAGGCAATGCCGACCTTTTGAAGCTTCGCGCTGCTTTTGGGGTGGAAGTGTGTGTGGATAACGACCTATGAGGCCGGGCGCATAGGAGCCTTTTGCTGTGCTGACGCACCTTCGCCGTTGCATTAGGACATGTGTAGAACAATAGCGTTCGACATGTATTCTTTTGACATGTACAAAGACAACGTTCCATTACATAAATTGAAAATGAAAATTTTCACACGTATTTTTACGGTACTTTAGTACTTGCAACCCGCTAGGCACATAGAAATACGCTAGAATATGCATGTTAGGAAGTCGGGTCGCGACAGTAACGTGTTTTGTGATTTTAAAATTAACCAACTCATCTTGAAAAATAATTCAGGGGAAGCCTAACATAGAAAAATTACTTCCAAAATTAACTCTAATATTCTCGACATTCCTGCTCTAAGGATTACAGATTTACAAAACCTGAAGATGGAGCCAGATGTCACTGTTCGGAAATTACAGGGAGTTAATTACATATTTCATTCATACATAAGAGGGGGAGCAATTATGTGGTCTTTACTTAAAATTAGAAGTCAATCTGAAAATTTTGAAAAACTTACTATCGCAAAAGTTGGGCGAAATTGGTATTTTCAATCGCAGTTTCACGAGCGAAAATCGATTTAGGACCAAATGTTACTTTTTGCTTCAAATTTGTCGAGCGAAAATCGAATAGGGACCCAATGAAAATTTTCGGTTTGAGTTTCTCGAGCGAAAAATCAAAATTGGGCCTGTACCACTTTCAAATTTAAAATGCCCGATAAGCCCAATTAGAAACAGTAATTCCTACAATCGAAAAATTCCTAAATACACGCGCAAACCCTTAATCTGAAAATTCATCAGTCGAAAATTTTTCTCTCGCAAAAAACACTAAAGACGAAAACAATCCCTTTAAATATTCTTAATTTTTCCACTGATTTTCGTCTTTTTAAGGTACATTCGACATTCTTTAGGTGTTTACGTGTGTTTAATCTCTGTTTGCTTCTACATCTTCTGGTTTTTCGCCTGATTTTCTTTGAAGATTTCTCTGATATTGACTGTAAAACCACGAAATACAGTTTTTCGCTATTTAGACCTGTTCATATGCTCAATATGGGTTTAGATTTGCGAGTATAGATAGATTTTAGGTTTACAGTCACACTGATGGTGTAGATTTTCGACTCTAAGAGTTTTAAAGGAAAAATCTAAGTCTCGCGAAAACTGGGTTTTGAAACGTTTGAAGGCGTCGAAAAGGTTTTCCGATCGCAAACAGTTTCAATCGAATTTCAATTCGATTGAGTCACTGTTTGCAGTGTAAAGGTTTTACGATCGCTAAAATTTGACTTGTTGGGTTGTTCTTAGACGGTGTGTATCTGGTGATGTGACTTGTTGAGTTGTTCTGGTAGTAGGTCGGGTAGATTTTTTGGTTCGTGAAGGTGTATGTATTTTGGTGGTTCGAGTCATCTACTGTTGTTGAGGATGTGGGCCTGGTTGCTTCTCCCCCTCGGGACGACCCTCACCCTATGGGTCGTCACGCGGTTGATTCGAAGTCTGAGCCTCACCACGGCACGTGAACGGAAGTTCGAGCCGGCGAAGGACCTCCGCTTTATATTCGCTAAGCTTGGATGCACTGCGGAGTCTGGCGATGACGACATCAATAAGTTCCGTCACCAGAACGTTCCATGGGCCTCCGTCAGGGTCATCGGACGGTTCTGATTGAGGATGTTGTTCTTCGCGGACGGGGGCTTTGCCTTTGTCGCGAGGGGAGGTGCCAATCGCGTTGTACACACGAGTCATGATTGAGTCTCCAAGGCCTTTTGCGAATTCGGTCGAGTGTTGAGCCGATCTTCCGTTACGAATGGGGAAAACAATGAGGCGGAGTCACGAAGACGTTCTGTCGTCACAACACCAGAGAAGAGTCCTGATGTGCCGCCTGTTTGCACAGGGCTTGAGACACCGTGGCCAGTTGGGCTCATCATTGACATCGATGCTGAGACGGACTCAGATCGATGGCCCAATGCAACAGCTGTGGTGAGGTTGACTGTTGTGGGGCTTTCGCTCTGGCCCAGATTACCAGAGAGTACTGGGACATGGACGAGCGTTCGGTCCAGATCAGTAAGATCTAGAGGTGCACTAAAAGGTGTTTGTCTCCTATTGAATGAAAAAAATATAGGTGGTGAGGACACTAGACTCGATATGGTCAAAGAAAGTGCAGTCTGAGGCTGAGGACTGCTTGGAGCAACCGGCTCCGAGTGAGGCGGTGATGATTGTCGTGGCTCCTTGTGTGTATGTGAAACAATCATCTGTTGGGAGATGATTGAGTGGCTTGTTTGGGTACTTTGTGCGATTGGACCAGATGTCGCGACTTCTACTCGGGGGACGACAAGGTCATCCCCTGTACCTGTGGGCTCGGTCCGGCTTATTTTTGGACTAGATGGCGGAGGAAAATCGTGCTTTTGTTTTGTACGCCGTTCCTGCTTGTTGCTCCCGGTATCCCCTTTTGATTTTCTCTTCTGTTTTCTTTGTGGGGATGCGGGTGATCCTAGACCTAAACTTGGTTGGTGGGGTTGGCTAGTCCCGGGGTTAGGTTCAACTGGGTTGTGTTGAACCGTGGGAATTTCGTAGGTAGGCTTGGAGTATAGGATCCGTCTTCTCGAGGAGTAGCAAAAGGTGTTCCCCCAATATCATGCCCTCGGCATCAAATTTGGACTTGGTCTTGGTTGGTTGTATTTTGCCTAGTTTGGGGATCTCATAGCCTTCGGCCTGGGGACGGCGTTCAATCTCTGGGTGGAGGTCAATGAAATGTTGAACGAAGACGGGAAGCCATCGTAGGTATGGGAGGACCTTGGTTGATCCGAATTTCCATCTTCGCAGTTGGTCAAGAAGGTCAGACCATATCAATTGGTCAACGTCGTAATTTCTGTTGAAGACTATGCCGTGGAAGATCAGCATTATTTGGTGGTTGAAGCGATCTGACCTAGTGTGCTTAGGAGACAAGCACTTGTTCACAATTAAGAATAGCGTACACCATGGTTGAGGTATATCTTTGACGCAGAAATCAGGAAGATGAATAGACTTCTGGGCGTTTGGTTTATATCCCATGAAGAGGAAATTGGCAATTAGCACATCTGGGATATTTATCGTAGGTAAGTGATGTTGGTACGTGTAGTTGGGAGCGTATGATGGTTGGGGTGAAAAGGACAATGGTGTTTCCAATGTAAGCGGAGAGGCGGGTTGTATTTGGTTTTTCGGTTGGGTTTTGGAGCATGTCCCAAATCTGTTGAACGTAAACTTCGGGGACACGCTCGGTTATACTAAATGCAGTCTTAAGAGGATGGTTTTGAAGAATTTCGAGGATAATATGGTCGGGGCACTGGGTGTTTTCAAAGTCTAATTGGACGTTATTTGGGAGTTTTGAGCCCAGTCTTTAGACGGAAAGACAACGTCTATTGCTTGCACCATAGTGATCAATCTATAAAATAAGATTAGAATGTCAGTAAGCATTAGCCGATTAATTCAATGATCACAATACTTAGAAATGGAAATTTTGAAAGTCAGGACCACAAAATAACTGGATGCGACTTAGAAAGTGTCATTAGTGATAAATCATACGACTTGGTTACCATGAGACTTAGATAGTAATGTTACAGTATTTGGTTGAGAATTGGGCAATGAAGTTTAATTCGGGTAACGTTAATCGAAAATCACCCAATTGTATGTTCATTAGACTTAGAGAATTTTAACAAAGGGAATTGGGATTTTGAACAAGTAAGAATCGGGTGAATTTGCAGAATCGGACGATTGGTGAAGTGAATTACACACTGAAAATCGGGCGAATTCAATGGTAAGTAAGTTGAGACGGAATCAGATGAAAGGAAAAGGGCATGTGGGATTGAAGAAATTGGCCGATTGTAGCATAAGTCAAAATCGGGCGTAGACTGTAAGTAAGGTTGACGAAATCGATCGATTTCAATCTTAGAATTTTGAATCGGGCGATTCGGAAACGAACGTTCACTAGTAAAAGACGATGGAATAGGGCGATTTTAGCAATTCGGCGATTTTAGCATAAGTCGATTCCAGTAGAATCGGGCGATGAAATCGGGCGATTTCTACAATCAAGCGATTTCAACCGAATCGGGCGATTTTACTGCTTTTAGTACCATCGATGGAATCGGACGATTTCAGCATAGGACGAAATCGGATGATTGAAAGTTAACTTTGGCAAGGTCGATTAAATCGATCAATTATGATTCCTTGCATAATCGGGCGATTTAAAACAGTAGAACGAACACACAATTGAAGTTCAAATCGGGCGATGAATATTAGGGTTTAAAGTCGAATCAGTACAAATATGCAAACTGATTGTTCAACATTCAAAATAAATGCATGAATCCTAGATGCGAGAGGAAATTAATATAATCGAGTGCAAATCAGGAAAAACATCTGCGATGCAAAAGCCTTACGAACCCTAACTAAGAATCCTGCAAAACGTGTAACATTCGAGAAGAAAACTTGTAAACTGAGATGTGAAGAGAAGCTGATAAGGAGTTGGATTGACGCAGAAAGAGATGGAAATGATGCAGGTCGTTTTTAGGTGTTGAGAGGTTTTGAATGCTAATCGCGTATTTGGAAAGTGATGAGAAATCGGGCAATTTCCTATTTATATGAAGAAGGTTTAATGTAGCGAAACGTCCGATTCAGAAATCGGGCGAGTGACAAATCGCTGAGAAAGATAAATCGGGCGATTTGATAAATCGGATAGTTAGAAATCGTCGATAGGTATTTTAACTAGGGATTTGATCAATTTAGAAATCGGGCACCTGTTAAGGAATCGGGCGTTTTAGAAAGTTGATGATTTAAATTAATCGTGCGATTGTAGAATCGGGTGATTTGAGAAATCGGGCGATTTGAAAAATCGCCAAGAGGTATTCTGAAGCTGGTCTTGAAAAATTTGGCAATTTGGTTTAAGAATTTAGCGATTTCTAACTTAAAATTCTGGGTTCACGCATCGATTGAGAAATTGAAGAGGATCACCCAAGTATGTCAGAATGTTCAATAAATATATGATCCTCGGTGTAGCACCCGGGTCCTCGTGAATAGTAGGGCCAATAAATTTGCGTAAATGATGAATGCGATTATGTGCATTTCGTGAAAGTATCCTGTGCTCGTGTGAATTATGTGAAATATGCATGTTAAACTGTGTGCTTATAGGTGAACTGTATGAAATAGTGTGCATCTAAAATTTACGTGCCCTTGTGACATCTAACCTAGTAGGAATTTTCGCAAATATGAAATAAGGGGGTTGGGACAATAAAGGTAGTGGGGATAGAAATTTGGGCTATGATGATACTTGGACTAGATTAAAATCCAAACTTAGACCTAAGACAATTTATAGGTTCGGTCCAAGATAATATATAAACCAAAGTGGGCAAGTTAGTAGAGATGCAATGGATTATAAATGTTAAATTTCAAGCCCGAGTAGAATCTCAATTTTTGGCCCAATTCATTAGAGATAAACATTGGGGACAAGATTCCCTTTAATTATGGGATATTTTTGTCACTAGATGTCCCATCAACCATACCTATCGATAGAATTATGTTCTTTCTAAACCTTTCAATCCCATAAGCTCATTGGAGAAGAAACCAGCGAAGTCCAAAGTGAAGGAAGAAGGAGAATTTCAAATAAACTCACGCAAATTGGGGAGAGGTATAGGTTTCTTACCATGATTTTTGCACCCTTACTTAAGTCAGTAGTATGTTTTGAAGATTATAAACACGAAAATACTAAATGATAGGGTCTATTCAAATCTTAATCCTCGAAAGTATACTTCCTCCCTTCGACTTAGTGTTCTAGTCCTATGCCAACACATATTCTAGGGATTGTTAGACACAAAAACGATTAAGGGTACGGGTTTAATCCCTAGGGTATTTTATTTCATGGTATTTTAGAAGCTGTTAGAAATCCTCATCATTAGAGAATTTCTGTTTGAATGTCGAGGGCTCTGGAAACATTTAAAGTCTGTGAGATACTCATACAGTTCTTGAAAGAGATACTTTTGAATCGAAGTTGTCTAAGACCCTAGGTGTTAAAGTTGTTTGAAAATCGCGAAGGGTGAGATTCGCGAATCGTTAAAATTTGCGAATCAATGGGTAAAATAAGGATTTGCGGATGGAACTAGTTTGGCAAATTGATAAGTATCTTACGATTCCATGAGGTGCAACTAGCTTCGCGAATCAACAAAGTCGGCGAATTGAACTCGCCAACTTATCGAAATTCAATATCGCAAACCGAACTTGGCGAACTCCCATTTGGCGGATCACCATTCCACAAATTGAGCTAAGTTTACGAACTCTTCAAGCGGCAAATCCAAGTTGGCGAATCCATAGGGTTTCGCGAACTCGGGGCCGAGAAATGCAATTTGCGGATCACTCGTGAAACAAGGGTTTCGCGAATTGAGAGGGGTTCGCGATAGCATGCGAGCCACCTTTCACGAATTAACCAAGTTGCATGTGTGGTAGAACATTTCGCGAATTAGGAAAGGAAAGTAGGTAGAATTGGCGAAACACTTACGTGCTAGGTACTTTCACTAATTTGAAGAAACCTTAGAACCATTCGCGAACCCTAGAATATTTGGCAAATTAAACAAGAATTGGCGAAGTAGAAAAGAGCCATGAAGTTTGGCGAATTCGCGACATTTTGCGAATTGGGGAAATTGGCGAGTCCTTTTGAGCCTTGATTTCGCGAATCAAGCCAATTAGCGAATCATAAGCCAGCAAGACAATTCGCGAATCATGAAAGGTTTGCGAATTCCATGAAACCTTAAAGTAGTTCGCGAAACTAGAGTAAACATTTCACTAATGCAACAAGAAGCGAATTGGGCGAACCCTAGCCATTCAGCGAACTAAGTGAGAGTTCGTGAACCTTGATGTTTTGCGAATTGAGAAAGAGGTCGGCGAATTAAGTGAAATCCACGAATAAGGGCAAGTCACGAACCATGATTGATTCGTGAAAGTCATGTATGATACGGTGACTTCGCGAACTTGGTAAGAGGAGTTGGAATTCGCAAAGTAGACTTGGTGAACCATACTTAATAAATTTTGAAACTTCACGAGTCCTAAGTCTACATTAGTTCACGACTTAGGTATAATTCACGAGTCTAAATTACCTCTTGAGTTCAAAATAATATAATGTTTAGGAAATTTTGAGTACTTAGAAAATTTAATTAATTAGGTAGCTTACTTATATGGATATTTTATTCCTAAGGTTTGGACTTAGGAAATCTGCCGGACACTAGCTATTGTCGACGGACGACAGGTAAGTAGAAATCCAACTACAACACATAACCTGCGTGTTATATGTTTTGTGTGACTATGTGCCTACGTGATTTCATGATTACGTGGACTGATCGTAATACCTTCATGTGATTAGCATAAATTGCATTTATTCGCATATGCATATTCATGTGCACGCACGAACTCATAGGGAAGGGTCGTGGGACTGAGTGTACATAATGATAGGTCGCGTGTACGCGACGAGGACTTGCCGATGTGGGCAAGTGTGTCGACTCATAGTTGAGTCAGGGGCTGTCTCCTATGCTACCAGGGCGGCGTTTTAGCGTCGTCGTACTATTATTGTAGATATATATTGATATCCTGTGGAAAGGATTTGGGCATGGCCCGTGGCGGTAAGGTGCGACCTGGAGGGTGCGACCTGAGGGTATAAGCGACACAGGGTGGAACCCTGGTGTAGGCGACCTCAGCGTGGGCTACCAGCGTGAGCGACCGCCGGACACTCGGGGACGACCGGGTTCATATGGTGACCTAGGGGAACGATGTGCATCCTAGGGTTTGGCCATCCGGCGTGGACCACTGTCGTATTGTCCCCGAGGAACGTGAGCTCTTGTGGTGCATAGTGAGATTAGCCGAGGGCCCTGAGTTTTACTAGTACGAGTACTAGGTGCATCGGCGTGGAATGCCCTTGCGAGTATAATATGCATCGGCGCGGATTGCCCTTGCTTAGAAATTTATGCATCGGCAGGGTTTGCCATTGCGGGGAAAGGGACACGTGCATACATGCATGATTTTTGCTTACTGAGCCTCGGTGGATCATTCTTTCATGTTATGTGTTGTAGGCGCCAGCGAGCATGGTACGTGATCGCTTTAGTTGACAAGGCCAATCTTTTGGAGCTTCGCGCTGCTTTTGGGGTGGACGTGTGTGTATGGATGACGACCTGTGAGGCCGGGCGCATAGGAGCCTTTTGCTGTGCCGACACACCTTCGTCCTCGTAGTTAGATCATGTCTGGAACTTAGTGTTCGACATGTATTCTTTTGACTTGTACAGAACATCATTCCATTATGTAAATGGAAAAAGAAAAATTTTATACGCATTTTCAGTGTACCTTACTACTCACAACTCGCTAGGCACATAGGAATGCGCTAGAATAGGCAGTCAGGAAGTCGGGTCGCGACAAAGTGGTATCAGAGCTTCGGTCACAGGTTCTGTAGACTGTCCATACACACACACCCAAAAGAGCAGAAGTGGCCTTGCAAGTAAGTGTTAAGTTTATGTGGATCTATATGTTGCATAATTTATTGGCCTAGGACAATCAGGATAGGGATAGAAGATGGTAAGAACAATAGGTGAGTCGAGCGGTGGCGATGACCAGAATAGGGGAAACACGGCCCCTACTGACAACCGCGATGCGACCATTTTCCAACTTACGGAATTGGTCCGCCAGCAATCAGCGCAGATCCAGCAGCTGATTCAGCAGAATTCTGCAAACACCGGGCCGACTCAGGCCGAAAGAACTGAACTGGTGGGAGAGCGGTTTCGAAGGTTGAACCTACCAACTTTTGAAGACACAGCTGATCCGACGGCAGCTGAGGACTGGATAAGAACATTGGAGAGTATGTTCATTTACAGCAGAGTTCCAGAGGCGGAAAAGGCCCTCTGTGCCGCGTTTCTGTTAAGGGGAAGCGCAGGACTTTGGTGGGACACCATCACGGTGATCGAGAGTCCTGCCACTATGAACTGGGACAGATTCAAGGAGCTGTTCCGGGGTAACTACTTGACGGTCCCGGTGAGAGCCCAGCGTCTCAACGAATTTATAAACCTCAGGCAGGGATCCATGACAGTTGCTGAGTATATCCGGAAGTTCGAGCAACCGTCAAGGTTTGCAGCTCACAAGGTGAGCACGGATGCTTTGAAGATCGAGCGGTTTCTGGAGGGGTTGAAATCGGAACTTTATAGAGATGTGAGTATGGCGGGAGTCCAGAGCGCCACATACGCTCACGTAGCAGAGAGAGCCATGGTGGCAGAACAAGCTGAAGCCCGGATAGTGAGGGCACAAGAGGCCAAGCGTAAATTTGCACAAATGCAAGGAGTGCCATGGAGCGGAGGAAATCAGAAGCGGCAGTTTGTGCCTAAAGGTGGCAAAAATAAAGTCCAGAACAGGCCTCCTCAACAACCACAGGGGACAGTGAACAGACCCCCAAACCCGAATCAGAATCAAGGGGCAGTGCCGATTCCCAACTGCCAGAGGTGCGGAAAGAGGCAATTCGGGAATTGCAACACGCCGGCCAACGCGTGTTTCAGGTGTGGGAAGCCGAGACACTTCGTGAGACAGTGCCCGGAAGGTGCTTCGGGGAGTCAGGCCGGGAGCCGAGCAGGACCTCAGATGGTGCCAGCTCCGGTATACACCATCACTTCAGAAGAAGCGGAGAACAACCCGGCGGTGGTGACAGGTACCCTCCTAATCCACCAAACTCCCACGTGCATCTTAGTAGACTCCGGGGCGACCCATTCATTTGCGTCTGTGAAGTATGTGACAAAACTTGGAATAACGCCTGATAGTGTGAGTTGTGAGTATAGTGTAGCAATTCCAAGCGGGACCTCAATTAGGACTAGTCAAGTAGTGAAAAACTGCCCAGTCTTAGTCGGCGACAAGGAGTTGCTTGTAGATTTAATAGTCATCCCAATGAACGATTACGAGGTGATCCTCGGGATGGACTGGCTCTCACAATATGGAGCAGTGATAGACTGTATGTGGCGACCCTTACTTCCTAATTAGAATAATTGGCGGATTTCCGCAACAGGAGTCGCAGAGGACCCCATTTATTAAAAACTTTTAATAAAATAATTTACATTTCATATCAAAGGTCGGGTTTTACAAAAAACGTCATATTACACACCGGGCCGAAGCCCCAAAATCTAACCCGACTAAACTAAACTACGCCTCTCCACAGGTCGCGTCCCATGTACCGCTCCGCCCTCAAAAGCCCGTGGAGTCACCGCCGCCAGCCCGCCTACAGCGAACCCTGACACCCATCGGTGTCGGGCGCAGTCTCACCTATAAAATAAAACCCTGAGCAAAACGCCCAGTAGGTGGTAGTAAAAACATGCAATGCATATGCGTGCGTGCACTCAACCCAATCCCATGTCCTCACACATGAAATATGCACGCTCGACCTATCTCACATCTCATCACATATCAGGGCCCTAGGCTAGACTCGGCACCCACGCGCGCATGGCAAGGTACGCCATAATCATGCGGTAGCCCACGCCGGCCGTGCCGGGTCGCTCCTTCCGCACACGATCTCAACCCGACGGTGTTACACCTCGGTGTAACTCCCCGAGTAGTCTACCACTAACTCGGGTAGACAGGAATCTCACATCTGTCTGCCGTCCCTGAGCCAATATAATATCGGTGGTGTGCACCTCGGGTGGCTCAATCCCGAGTAGATGGGTGTCGCAAACCCCCTCTCCCACCAGGTGCCCTATCGAGTCTAAACCTGACTACCAACATCGGTAACTCTACCCCACTCATCCGACACCGTAAGGCGTCACCGTATAATTACGGTACATCATCACTCTCACCCGTGCATGTCGTGATATGCACATAAAAATCAATCACATGAACACATCACATTTCATAAAATCGTAAATAGTAAAACACGTAAAATATTATACTTTATTAAAAACCCGATACTAGGCCGAAGGTTTGAAATTCCAAAAATAATATTTTTTTTATAATTTAAAATATGGGTTGACCCGAAGATATATGTTATAGTACGAAAATATTTTATTTAAAAGTGATTTGGGCTTAAAACCATTTATTTAAAATATTTGGATACTGTTTTAGGGTTTTTGGTAAAAGTCGGGCGTTTTAAGTTGTGCAGTAGAAAAATGTCGAGATAATTAATAGATGGATTTCGAGATGAATTATAACAGATGTCGAGTTACCTATTACAAAGATGTCGAGCTGCATAATTGATAAAAGTTGATATGTGTAGTGAAGGGACTCGACATTTCTAAGGTTGGTATATCGACATTTATGGTTGTTTTGAGAGTCTCGACATTGTGTAAGAATTTCGACATTTATTCTTTGTTTAATTATATGCCACGACATTTTACAATGATGTCGACTTTTACAAGGAATGATGGGCTCGACATTTTCTATTTTACTAGATCTCGACATTTTTAAGTAAGAACTCGACATTTTCTATTTCACTAGAACTCGACATTTTTTTAGAAATAACGGCCTCGACATTTTTCAAGGGGTTTCGACATTTTTCAGAAATCATGGTCTCGACATTTATGAGGCTTCGACATCTTTTACAGATTTCGACATTTTTCAGAAATTCAAACATGTTCTTCGTCACATACACATCGATCAAATCATCCAACTCATGAACTCATATATTGAGTCCAAAATCACGTTAAAACACATAACAAACATACCACGAAAATTATAAGAATCATAAACTTCATCTTAAGAACTCGAGTAGCCTTCTAAACGAATTCTAAAGAATTTGAGGAAAATCATACGGGTAGTAGGGGTTTAAAACCACCTACCTATCCTCCAAGCCAAATTAGAAATCCTCTATCTTGAAGCTCAACTCGAATTCTCCAAGAATCGGCTCCACTCGATGCTTCAACTTCGACCAATCATCAACCCGTATAAAATATTAGAAACCGTAAGCTTATGGAGGATTAAATTTCGTTAAACAAGGTTCTTACCTCCTTAGCTTGTTAAGATAATTCCCTAGGTTGAGAACTTGATAAACTCGCCAAGCAAATTCCTATTTTCTTCAAATGTTCTTCACGTTGATTAGAGATGGGCAAATGAGGGTTTTGCTATTTCTTTTTGCTTCCTATCTCACGTTTTCTCCTTGGCCAAATAATGATTATTTTAAGCTAAAATATCTTCCCAAAGCATGGTCTTCAACGTGGTTTCCCCTTAAATTAAGCAACCTTGTCCTTATCTCATTATTTTAACTTAATTGGGTCATTTTGTTTCATACATGAATTACCTCAAATTTGGGCTTTTCTATTTATTTGGGCTTGAGTATCACTTGATCTATTTTATTACTTGGACTTCCTAAATAATTTCGGCCCAACTAATATTTTCGGCTTGCTCCCGAAAATTTGGTTTCGTTCGAAAATCATCTTCCTTAATCCCGAACATTACAAAAATAATCCCGTATTAATTTTACGGGTATTACATCCTCCCCCCCTTACAGGAATTTCGTCCCCGAAATTTAAGTCGTCGTAAACAACTCGGGGTACTTTTCTCTCATCTCATCTTCTCGCTCCCAAGTGGCTTCCTCCATTGTTTGGTTCCGCCACAAGACCTTTACTAGGGGGATGTTCTTATTTCGAAGTCGCTTCACCTCGTACATTAAAATCTCTGTCGGCCTTTCTTCATAGCTTAGGTCCGGTCTCAATTGTTGATGAAGCGTCTCACTTCGTAGCACATGACTCGGATCTGGAACGTACTTCCGTAACGTAGATACGTGGAAGACGTCATGGACTTGTGCTAGTGAAGTAGGCAGTTCTAGCTGGTATGCTACTTCACCGACCCTTTTCAAAATATGGAAGGGGCCTATGTATCTCAGACTCAACTTTCCTTTTTGTCCGAAACGCTTAACACTCTTCATAGGTGATATCTTGAGGAAAACTTGATCACCTTCTTCGAACTCCAACGGCCTTCGTCTTTTATCCGCGTAGTTCTTCTGACGACTTTGGGCCGTTTGCATCCTCTCCCGAATTTTACTAACAGCTTCGGTCATCTCACGAACCATTTCAGGACCTAATAACGCCTTTTCGCCGATTTCGTCCCAATGTACTGGGGATCGACATTTACGTCCATACAAGGCTTCGTAGGGTGCCATCCCGATCGTCGCTTGAAAGCTGTTGTTGTACGAAAATTCGATTAATGAAAGGTATTTACTCCAGCTTCCACGAAAATCTAGCACACACGCCCTTAACATATCTTCGAGTGTCTGGATCGTTCTTTCCGATTGTCCGTCCGTCTGGGGATGATAGGCTGAACTAAACGATAGTTTGGTCCCTAACGCCTTCTGCAAGCTCCCCCAGAATTGAGATAGAAATCTCGAGTCGCGATCGGAAACGATCGACATTGGAATCCCATGTAGTCTCACTATTTCCTGAATGTACAGTTCTGCAAACTTCTCCATGGGATATGTCTGGTTGATCGGTAGAAAGTGGGCAGATTTCGTTAATCTATCAACAATTACCCAGATTGCATCATGCCCTTTCACCGTCTTGGGTAATCCGACGACAAAATCCATGGTTATGTGGTCCCACTTCCACTCGGGAACCGTCAACGGTTGTAGCATTCCTGCCGGCCTTTGATGTTCTGCTTTGATCTGCTGACAAGTCAGACATCGACTTACGAAAGTAGCAACATCTCTTTTCATTCCAGGCCACCAGTAATTCGTCCGCAAATCTCGATACATCTTCGTGGCACCAGGATGTACCGAGTAGGTCGTAGTGTGTGCCTCATTCATTAAAGTTCGACGGATTTCTTCATCCTTAGGCACGTACAACCGACTTCTGAATCGTAAGCTCCCGTCCTCTCGGAATTCGAATTTCGACGGAACATCTCCATCTTGTTCACCTCGAATCTTCAGGTATAATTCATCTTTCTTTTGTGCTTCGATGATTCGATCTAACAGCGTCGGCTTGAGAGTCAACGCTGCCAATCTCGTCTCAATCTCCCCGAAGTGAATTACTTCAACTCCGAGTTGACACAATTCAGTATTCACGGCTTTTCGGCTCAACGCGTCTGCGACCACGTTAGCTTTTCCTGGATGATAATTTATCACACAGTCGTAGTCCTTCACTAGTTCGAGCCATCGTCTTTGCCTCATATTCAACTCCTTCTGTGTGAAGAAGTACTTTAGGCTCTTGTGATCTGTGAAGATCTCGCACCTTTCTCCGTACAGATAGTGTCGCCAGATTTTGAGAGCAAACACCACTGCGGCGAGTTCAAGATCGTGGGTGGGGTAATTCTTCTCGTACGGCTTCAACTGTCGGGAGGCGTAAGCGATTACCTTCCCGTTCTGCATTAACACGCACCCCAAGCCATTCTTCGAGGCGTCACTATACACCGAAAAGCCTTCGGTATCCGAAGGTATTGCTAAGACTGGAGCAGTCGTCAGTCTCTTTTTCAACTCCTGAAAACTTTGCTCGCACTGTTCAGTCCATTTGAACGAGACATTCTTCTTTGTCAAGTTTGTGAGCGTTGAGGCAATGCTGGAGAAGTCTTTGATAAACTTTCGATAATATCCAGCAAGCCCGAGAAAACTCCTTACTTCAGTGGGAGTGGTCGGTCGTGGCCAATTTTCTATCGCCTCAATCTTGCTGGGGTCCACCGCAATTCCACTCCCCGAAATGATATGCCCCAGAAATGCCACTTGTTCCAACCAGAATTCACATTTCTTAAATTTAGCGAACAATTGTTTCTCCCGAAGGATTCCAAGGACCGTTCTCAGATGATCCTCGTGTTCCTCCTTCGTCTTCGAGTATACGAGGATATCGTCGATAAATACTATAACAAAACGGTCTAGGAACTCCTTAAATACTCGGTTCATCAGATCCATGAAAGCGGCAGGAGCATTCGTTAGCCCGAAAGGCATGACTAAGAATTCGTAGTGGTTGTACCTCGTGCTAAACGCAGTTTTCGGAACATCCTTTTCACGGATTTTCAACTGATGATAACCGGAACGCAGGTCGATCTTTGAGAACACCGTTGCCCCTTGTAATTGATCGAATAAATCATCTATCCTCGGCAACGGGTATTTGTTCTTTATCGTGATCTTATTAAGTTCACGATAGTCTATACATAATCTCATTGACCCGTCTTTCTTCTTTACGAAAAGTACCGGGGCTCCCCAGGGTGAGAAACTGGGTTGAATAAAACCCTTCTGCAACAATTCTTCCAGTTGCTCTTTCAACTCCCGCAGCTCATTCGGTGCTAGCCGATACGGGGCTTTAGAAATAGGGGCAGCTCCGGGCACAAGATCGATTACGAATTCAATTTCCCGATTCGGCGGTAACCCCGGGAGATCCTCGGGAAACACATCGGGATACTCCTTTACTATAGGAACTTCCTCTAGCTTTGGCTGAGGAGATTCTTCGGCTTTCACCGCAAAGATCAGAAATGCTTCGCAACCCGTATTTATGAGTCGCTGAGCTTTCAGAGCAGAAATCCTAGAGACTGTTTTATTGTTCATCTTTCCCGAAAATTCAAACTCCCCTCCCTCGGTCGATTGAAACCTAACTACTTTCTTCGCACAGTCTATGATTGCTCCATATTTCGAGAGCCAATCCATCCCGAATATGATGTCGTAATCATTTATCGGAATCACTATCAAATCTACATTCAATTCCCGACCCTCAATTCTCACGGGACAGTTTTCTACTACCAGGTTCGTCCTAGTTGGGTCTCCGTGGGGCAAGGAAACTATATAGTTGCACAATGAAGGGGTAGGATATATTCCCGCCCGGGTCACAAAACTGGCCGACACAAACGAGTGTGTGGCTCCAGAGTCAATTAGAATGGAAGATGGTACGTGAAAGATATTCAACGTACCAGTCACTACAGCTGGATTCGCCTCCGCCTCCTCGTTTGTCATTGTGAAAACCCTCGCAGGTACGGGTGGAGGTCGGATCAATTTCTGTGGTTGATTCTGTAACTGAGGCTGACCTTCCGTGCAGTTCCGTGCAGTGTGCCCCATCTTTCCGCACCGAAAGCACTGCAGATTCTGCGTCGGTCGGGATCCGTAGCAGATACCGAAGTGGTTTCGCCCACACTGCTGGCACTGTGGCGCTGGCATCGCTGGTCGATAGGGAACGTTGGTCGGTCCCTGGCTAAAGTTCGGGCGCCACATCGGTTGGCCCGGTCGATTGCCTTTGTTCTTCGGGCCATTGCCGAAGAATGAGCGCTTCTGACTGCTACCTCCTTGTTGAGCCTCCCTCTTTCAGTTCACTTCCTGAGCTTCTCTCACTACTCCTTTAGCTTGTTCGGCTATCAACGCACGCTCTGTCGCTTGCCGAAATTCCAACTGTCTCGCGCCCGCCACACTAAGGCCTCGATAGAATTCCGGCTTTAGTCCCCGAAGGAATCTCGTAACTTTCAGAGCATTCGTTGCTACGAGATGAGGAGCGAAGCGGGATAACTCCTCGAACTTGCGAATGTATTCTGCAACTGGCATTCGCCCTTGTTTCAGGTTCATGAACTCGTACATGCGCTGCTCTTGGTCGTGAGCAGTGAAGTACTTTTCATAGAACAGTTCCCTAAAGCGCTCCCACGACATAGTAGCAGAATCTTCTAACACCTTCACGGTGTTCCACCAGAACCGCGCGCTTCCCCGAAGCAGGGAAACGGCACATAGCACCTTCTCATTGTTCGGTACACGGCTATAAATAAACAGATCTTCAATAGTGCCGATCCAGTCCTCGGCCACCGCAGGGTTAGCGGCCTCGGCAAAATTTGGGGGATTCAATTTGCGAAATCTCTCCCCGATGATTTCCACACGATCGGGTTGTGGGGAGGAATGGTGCTCAGATGAGCTCCGGTGATTGATCAGGGTATTGATCTGGTCTGACTGGCGCTGTATCAACTCAGTCAGCCGTCGAATTGTGTCGTGTTCAGGAGTCGGGGACTCAGGTTCGTCCCGTCGACTCGTTTCTCCTACGAACTCTCGTCTAGGTCTTCCTCTCGACATTTTCCAAATACTATAACACATAAGTGAGCACATAAGTATCCCATAGTCACGTCAGCACACAACACTTACAGGCGAGGCTGGTTCTCCCGGCTTCTGAGCGGCGGTACATGGACAGTCTTCAGAACCTAAAACCTAACGCTCTGATACCACCTGTGGCGACCCTTACTTCCTAATTAGAATAATTGGCGGATTTCCGCAACAGGAGTCGCGGAGGACCCCATTTATTAAAAACTTTTAATAAAATAATTTACATTTCATATCAAAGGTCGGGTTTTACAAAAAACGTCATATTTACACACCGGGCCGAAGCCCCAAAATCTAACCCGACTAAACTAAACTACGCCTCTCCACAGGTCGTCCCATGTACCGCTCCGCCCTCAAAAGCCCGTGGAGTCACCGCCGCCAGCCCGCCTACAGCGAACCCTGACACCCATCGGTGTCGGGCGCAGTCTCACCTATAAAATAAAACCCTGAGCAAAACGCCCAGTAGGTGGTAGTAAAAACATGCAATGCATATGCGTGCGTGCACTCAACCCAATCCCATGTCCTCACACATGAAATATGCACGCTCGACCTATCTCACATCTCATCACATATCAGGGCCCTAGGCTAGACTCGGCACCCACGCGCGCATGGCAAGGTACGCCATAATCATGCGGTAGCCCACGCCGGCCGTGCCGGGTCGCTCCTTCCGCACACGATCTCAACCCGACGGTGTTACACCTCGGTGTAACTCCCCGAGTAGTCTACCACTAACTCGGGTAGACAGGAATCTCACATCTGTCTGCCGTCCCTGAGCCAATATAATATCGGTGGTGTGCACCTCGGGTGGCTCAATCCCGAGTAGATGGGTGTCGCAAACCCCCTCTCCCACCAGGTGCCCTATCGAGTCTAAACCTGACTACCAACATCGGTAACTCTACCCCACTCATCCGACACCGTAAGGCGTCACCGTATAATTACGGTACATCATCACTCTCACCCGTGCATGTCGTGATATGCACATAAAAATCAATCACATGAACACATCACATTTCATAAAATCGTAAATAGTAAAACACGTAAAATATTGTACTTTATTAAAAACCCGATACTAGGCCGAAGGTTTGAAATTCCAAAAATAATATTTTTTTATAATTTAAAATATGGGTTGACCCGAAGATATATGTTATAGTACGAAAATATTTTATTTAAAAGTGATTTGGGCTTAAAACCATTTATTTAAAATATTTGGATACTGTTTTAGGGTTTTTGGTAAAAGTCGGGCGTTTTAAGTTGTGCAGTAGAAAAATGTCGAGATAATTAATAGATGGATTTCGAGATGAATTATAACAGATGTCGAGTTACCTATTACAAAGATGTCGAGCTGCATAATTGATAAAAGTTGATATGTGTAGTGAAGGGACTCGACATTTCTAAGGTTGGTATATCGACATTTATGGTTGTTTTGAGAGTCTCGAC
Organism: Craterostigma plantagineum; assembly: GCA_027422505.1. Lineage (NCBI taxonomy): Eukaryota > Viridiplantae > Streptophyta > Magnoliopsida > Lamiales > Linderniaceae > Craterostigma > Craterostigma plantagineum. The sequence continues at coordinate 1,451,780 of JAPQWV010000129.1, read as the reverse complement.
ATTGTGTAAGAATTTCGACATTTATTCTTTGTTTAATTATGTGCCACGACATTTTACAATGATGTCGACTTTTACAAGGAATGATGAGCTCGACATTTTCTATTTTACTAGAACTCGACATTTTAAGTAAGAACTCGACATTTTCTATTTCACTAGAACTCGACATTTTTTTAGAATAACGGCCTCGACATTTTTCAAGGGTTTCGACATTTTTCAGAAATCATGGTCTCGACATTTATGAGGCTTCGACATCTTTTACAGATTTCGACATTTTTCAGAAATTCAAACATGTTCTTCGTCACATACACATCGATCAAATCATCCAACTCATGAACTCATATATTGAGTCCAAAATCACGTTAAAACACATAACAAACATACCACGAAAATTATAAGAATCATAAAACTTCATCTTAAGAACTCGAGTAGCCTTCTAAACGAATTCTAAAGAATTTGAGGAAAATCATACGGGTAGTAGGGGTTTAAAACCACCTACCTATCCTCCAAGCCAAATTAGAAATCCTCTATCTTGAAGCTCAACTCGAATTCTCCAAGAATCGGCTCCACTCGATGCTTCAACTTCGACCAATCATCAACCCGTATAAAATATTAGAAACCGTAAGCTTATGGAGGATTAAATTTCGTTAAACAAGGTTCTTACCTCCTTAGCTTGTTAAGATAATTCCCTAGGTTGAGAACTTGATAAACTCGCCAAGCAAATTCCTATTTTCTTCAAATGTTCTTCACGTTGATTAGAGATGGGCAAATGAGGGTTTTGCTATTTCTTTTTGCTTCCTATCTCACGTTTTCTCCTTGGCCAAATAATGATTATTTTAAGCTAAAATATCTTCCCAAAGCATGGTCTTCAACGTGGTTTCCCCTTAAATTAAGCAACCTTGTCCTTATCTCATTATTTTAACTTAATTGGGTCATTTTGTTTCATACATGAATTACCTCAAATTGGGCTTTTCTATTTATTTGGGCTTGAGTATCACTTGATCTATTTTATTACTTGGACTTCCTAAATAATTTCGGCCCAACTAATATTTTCGGCTTGCTCCCGAAAATTTGGTTTCGTTCGAAAATCATCTTCCTTAATCCCAAACATTACAAAAATAATCCCGTATTAATTTTACGGGTATTACACTGTAACCGTAAGGTGGTCACGTTCAGCGCGGAAGGGGAAGAACCTCTCACTTTCAAGGGGACGGGCGAAAGAGGAATTGTTCCTAAGATTTCGGCGTTAAAGGCCCAACGACTAATCAAAGCCGGATGCGAGGCATACCTAATGTTTGCGCTGAAGGCAGATGAAAATTCCTCTATGAAACTCGAAGACGTACCTGTAATTAAGGAATTTCTAGACGTATTTCCGGAAGATTTGCCGGGACTACCCCCAGACAGAGAAATCGAGTTTACAATCGATCTGGTGCCGAGAGCAGCACCAGTGTCCAAGACCCCGTATCGGTTAGCACCGATCGAACTGAAGGAGCTGAGGGAACAAATAGATGAGCTACTACAGAAAGGTTTTATCCAGACCAGTTTCTCTCCCTGGGGTGCGCCAGTCCTATTCGTGCGAAAGAAAGATGGCTCAATGAGGCTATGCATAGATTATAGAGAACTGAACAAGCTGACGATCAAGAATAAGTATCCATTGCCCAGGATCGACGATCTCTTTGACCAACTACAGGGCGCTACGGTGTTCTCCAAGGTCGATTTGCTGTCAGGATACCATCAGCTGAAAATTCGAAAAGAGGATATCCCTAAAACGGCGTTCAGTACCAGATATGGACATTTCGAATTCCTAGTCATGCCTTTTGGGCTGACCAACGCGCCGGCGGCCTTCATGGACCTAATGAACCGGGTGTTCGAAGCCTATCTGGACAAGTTCGTGATTGTATTCATAGACGACATCCTCATCTACTCGAAGACGAAGGGAACACGAACAACACCTACGAGTGATACTTGGAGTACTGAGGGAAAAGCAGTTGTACGCTAAGTTTAAAAAGTGTGAATTCTGGCTGGACCAAGTAGCATTTTTGGGACACATTGTCTCTGGAGCGGGAATTTCAGTGGACCCAAGCAAAATCGAGGCAATCAATAACTGGCCACAGCCGACCAATGTGATAGAAATACGGAGCTTCTTTGGCTTGGCGGGCTATTATAGGAAGTTTATTAAGGACTTCTCGAAAATAGCTTCAACACTGACTAAGTTAACGAGGAAGAACATGCCATTTCATTGGAGCAAGGAATGTGAGCAGAGCTTCCAAGAGCTTAAGAGGCGACTGACTACAGCCCCAGTCCTTACGATACCGTCAGGAACCGGGGGATTTTCAGTTTATAGCGATGCCTCAAAGAACGGCTTAGGATGCGTATTAATGCAAAACGGAAAGGTGGTGGCCTATGCCTCAGGGCAGCTGAAGGAGTACGAAAAGAACTACCCTACACACGATCTGGAACTAGCAGCTGTGGTCTTTGCCCTCAAGATATGGAGGCATTATCTATATGGTGAAAGATGTGAAATCTACACCGACCACAAAAGTTTAAAGTACTTCTTCACCCAAAAGGAGCTAAACACGAGACAGAGGAGGTGGCTGGAATTAGTGAAGGACTACGATTGTGCAATCGACGACCACCCAGGAAAGGCGAATGTGGTAGCAGATGCTTTAAGTCGAAAGACAGTAAGCACGGAACTCCAACGACTCGAAGTGGAGATCGTACCATTAGGCGAGGTCGAGGTGAAGTTAGCAGCTTTGACCCTTCAACCGACATTGTTAGAACGAAACAAGAAGGCTCAGGAAAATGACGAGTTCTATGTCAAGATCAAGGGAACCCAGACAGAGCAATCGGCAGTAGACTATGTATTCCGAGACGACGGGAGCTTGTACTACAAAAGCAGATTATATATACCGGACGATGCAGGACTTCGAAGAACTATAATGGCGGAAGCACATACTACACCATACTCAGTGCATCCTGGAGCCACGAAGCTGTATAAAGACCTACGAGCGCACTACTGGTGGCCAGGAATGAAGAAAGACGTAGCCGAATTCGTCAGTCAATGCCTCACTTGTCAACGAATTAAGGCAGAACACCAACGGCCAGCAGGGACGCTGCAGCCCTAACCGATTCTGGAGTGGAAATGGGACAATATAACGATGGATTTCGTGAGCGGATTACCGAAAAATGTGAAAGGGCATGATGCGATATGGGTGATTGTAGACCGACTTAAGAAATCTGCTCATTTTCTGCCAATAAGTACTACGTTCACCATGGAGCGATACGCGGAACTGTACATCCAAGAGATAGTACGACTCCATGGAGTACCACTTTCGATAGTATCAGATCGTGATTCCAGATTTTTATCTAAGTTTTGGACTAGTTTACAAAAGGCGATGGGGACGAAATTGTCATTCAGCACGGCTTACCATCCGCAAACGGACGGCCAATCCGAGCGGACTATCCAGACTCTAGAAGATATGCTACGAGCATGTGTGCTTGACTTCAAAGGCAACTGGAGCAAGTACCTTCCACTCGTGGAATTCTCGTACAACAATAGTTATCAAGCCACGATTGGAATGGCCCCTTACGAAGCCTTATACGGATGAAAGTGCAGATCCCCAGTACATTGGGATGAAGTCGGTGAACGGGCGATGTTAGGCCCAGATATGATCCGAGAAATGACGGAAATCATCACGACGATCCGAGAGAGAATGCGCACGGCGCAAAGCAGACAAAGAATTATGCGGATCGAAGATGCAGACCGCTAGAATTCGAAATTAATGATTGGGTTTTCGTGAAAGTATAGCCAATGAAGGGCGTTAAGAGATTCAGCAAGAAGGGAAAACTAAGCCCAAGGTACATTGGTCCCTTCAAGATAGTGAAAAGAGTTGGCGAAGTAGCGTACCAACTGGAACTACCAGCATCGTTGTCGCAAGTACACGGCGTGTTCCATGTGTCGGCTTTGCGAAAGCTTATTGCTGACCCAAGCCACGTGCTGACAAACGACACTCTGTACCAACACTTGAAGCCAGATTTGAGTTACGAGGAAATACCCGTCGAGGTTTTGATGCACGAAATGAAAAGACTAAGGAATAAAGAGATCCTTCTAGTAAAAGTGTTATGGCGGAACCAGTCAGTAGAGGAAGCCACCTGGGAACGTGAGGATGAAATGAGAGTCCGCTATCCTGAGTTGTTCCAAACGGGCTGATTTTGGGGGCGAAATCCTCTTTAAGGGGGGGAGGATGTAGCACCCGGGTCCTCGTGAATAGTAGGGCCAATAAATTTGCGTAATTGATGAATGCGATTATGTGCATTTCGTGAAAGTATCCTGTGCTCGTGTGATTATGTGAAATCTGCATGTTAAAATGTGTGCTTATAGGTGAACTCATGAAATAGTGTGCATCTAAAATTTACGTGCCCTTGTGACATCTAACCTAGTAGGAATTTTCGCAAATATGAAATAAGGGGGTTGGGATAATAAATGTAGTGGGGATAGAAATTTGGGCTATGATGATACTTGGACTAGATTTAAATCCAAACATAGACCTAAGACAATTTATAGGTTTGGTCCAAGATAATATATAAACCAAAGTGGGCCAAGTTAGTAGAGATGCAATGGATTATAAATGTTAAATTTCAAGCCCGAGTAGAATCTCAATTTTTGGCCCAATTCATTAGAGATAAACATTGGGGACAAGATTCCCTTTAATTATGGGATATTTTTGTCACTAGATGTCCCATCAACCATACCTATCGATAGAATTATGTTCTTTCTAAACCTTTCAATCCCATAAGCTCATTGGAGAAGAAACCAGCGAAGTCCAAAGTGAAGGAAGAAGGAGAATTTGAAAGAAACTCACGCAAATTGGGGAGAGGTATAGGTTTCTTACTATGATTTTTGCACCCTTACTTAAGTAAGTAGTATGCTTTGAAGATTATAAACACGAAAATACTAAATGATAGGGTCTATTCAAATCTTAATCCTCGAAACTATGCTTCCTCCCTTCGACTTAGTGTTCTAGTCCTATGCCAACACATATTTTAGGGATTGTTAGACACAAAAACGGTTAAGGGTACGGGTTTAGTCCCTAGGGTATTTTATTTCATGGCATTTTAGAAGCTGTTAGAAATCCTCATCATTAGAGAATTTCTGTTTGAATGTCGAGGGTTCTGGAAATATTTAAAGTCTGTGACATATTCATACAGTTCTTGAAAGAGATACTTTTGAATCGAAGTTGTCTAAGACCCTAGGTGTTAAAGTTGTTTGAAAATCGCGAAGGGTGAGATTCGCGAATCGTTAAAATTTGTGAATCAATGGGTAAAATAAGGATTTGCGGATGGAACTAGTTTGGCGAATTGATAAGTATCTTACGATTCCATGAGGTGCAACTAGCTTCGCGAATCAACAAAGTCGGCGAATTGAACTCGCCAACTTATCGAAATATCGCAAACCGAACTTGGCGAACTCCCATTTGGCGGATCACCATTCCACGAATTGAGCTAGGTTTGCGAACTCTTCAAGCGGCAAATCCAAGTTGGCGAATCCATAGGGTTTCGCGAACTCGGGGCCGAGAAATGCAATTTGCAGATCACTCGTGAAACAAGGGTTTCGCGAATTGAGAGGGGTTCGCGATAGCATGCGAGCCACCTTTCACGAATTAACCAAGTTGCATGTGTGGTAGAACATTTCGCGAATTAGGAAAGGAAAGTAGGTAGAATTCGCGAAACACTTACGTGCTAGGTACTTTCACTAATTTGAAGAAACCTTAGAACCATTCGCGAACCCTAGAATATTTGGCAAATTAAACAAGAATTGGCGAAGTAGAAAAGAGGCATGAAGTTTGGCGAATTCGCGACATTTTGCGAATTGGGGAAATTGGCGAATCGTTTTGAGCCTTGATTTCGCGATTCAAGTCAATTCGCGAATCATAAACCACGCTAGACAATTTGCGAATCATGAAAGGTTTGCGAATTCCATGAAACCTAAAGTAGTTCGCGAAACTAGAGTAAACATTTCACTAATGCAACAAGAAGCGCATTGGGCGAACCCTAGCCATTCAGCGAACTAAGTGAGAGCTCGTGAACCTTGATGTTTTGCGAATTGAGAGAGAGGTCGGCGAATTAAGTGAAATCCACGAATAAGGGCAAGTCACGAACCATGATTGATTCGCGAAAGTCATGTATGATACGGTGACTTCGCGAACTTGGTAAGAGGAGTTAGAATTCGCAAAGTAGACTTCGTGAACCATACTTAATAAATTTTGAAACTTCACGAGTCCTAAGTCTAAATTAGTTCACGACTTAGGTATAATTCACGAGTCTAAATTACCTCTTGAGTTCAAAATAATATAATGTTTAGGAAATTTTGAGTACTTAGCAAATTTAATTAATTAGGTAGCTTACTTATATGGATATTTTATTCCTAAGGTTTGGACTTGGGAAATCTGCCGGACAGTAGCTATTGTCGACGGACGACAGGTAAGTAGAAATCCAACTACAACACATAACTTGCGTGTTATATGTTTTGTGTGACTATGTGCCTACGTGATTTCATGATTACGTGGACTGATCGTAATGCCTTCATGTGATTAGCTTAAATTGCATTTCTTCGCATATGCATATTCATGTGCACGCACGAACTCATGGGGAAGGGTCGTGGGACTGAGTGTGCATAATGATAGGTCGCGTGTACGCGACGAGGACTTGCCGATGTGGGCAAGTGTGTCGACTCATAGTTGAGTCAGGCGCTGTCTCCTATGCTACCAGGGCGGCGTTTTAGCGTCGTCGTACTATTTGTAGATATATATTGATATCCTGTGGAAAGGATTTGGGCATGGCCCGTGACGGTAAGGTGCGACCTGGAGGGTGCGACCTGAGGGTATAGCGACACAGGGTGGAACCCTGGTGTAGGCGACCTCAGCATGGGCTACCAGCGTGAGCGACCACCGGACAGTCGGGGACGACCGGGTTCATATGGCGACCTAGGGGAACGATGTGCATCCTAGGGTTCGGCCATCCGGCGTGGACCACTGTCGTATTGTCCCCGAGGGACGTGAGCTCTTGTGGTGCATATTGAGATTAGCCGAGGGCCCTGAGTTTTACTAGTACGAGTACTAGGTGCATCGGCGTGGAATACCCTTGCGAGTGTAATATGCATCGGCGCGGATTGCCCTTGCTTAAAAATTTATGCATCGGCAGGGTTTGCCATTGCGGGGAAAGGGACACGTGCATACATGCATGATTTTTGCTTACTGAGCCTCAGTGGCTCATTCTTTCATGTTATGTGTTGTAGGCGCCAGCGAGCACGGTACGTGATCGCGTTAGTTGGCAAGGCCAATCTTTTGGAGCTTCGCGCTGCTTTTGGGGTGGACGTGTGTGTATGGATGACGACCTGTGAGGCCGGGCGCATAGGAGCATTTTGCTGTGCCGACACACCTTCGTCCTCGTAGTTAGATCATGTCTGGAACTTAGTGTTCGACATGTATTCTTTTGACTTGTACAGAACATCATTCCATTATGTAAATGGAAAAAGAAAAATTTTATACGCATCTTCAGTGTACCTTACTACTCACAACTCGCTAGGCATATAGGAATGCGCTAGAATAGGCAGTCAGGAAGTCGGGTCGCGACACTCGGCCCCAAAACTTAATATCAAATCAACGAGTTTTCCTAGATCGATTTCTGTGAGACAAAATTCGATCGACAAAGAAAGCATCGCTTTCGTGCCCGACGCTGAACCCTTAAGTCAAAAATTCGTCTGTGTTATTAATTATGTTTTCGTGACTTTATGATTTTGTTAGTCGATTCATGCCTATAAATAGACCCGATTAGAAAAACACGGTAGTACCGTCAATCATTCATACCAACAAATCAAGGTTACAGAGATGAACTGGAATCAATAGCGAGACCAAGAGGAGGACAAGAAACACGCAGAGTTAGTGCGTCGCTTTAATCGCAATCTAGAAATGTTAGTACTGGAGATATTGTTTTTCATGTGCTTGGTCGTTGTTTTGGTGGCTGTTCTGTTTTGGGTTCTTACAAGCCGTGCTGGTTTTTGAGTCTGTGTGATGTAATACTATTTTCATGATTTGCGTTGTTGAAGTGTTTTGAGATTTTGGAGATGTTTTGTGTGTTTGAGTTGTTATAATGTTTTTCGCATTTGGGAGAATGGATGTATCGTTTAAAAGATTAGTTTGCTAAGAAAAAAACTACTCGCCCCTCAATCTGTGTATATCGTTAAAGCGCTCCCCCAGGATTAGAGTAATTCCTGCAAAAACTCCCCCTCAAACTAACCATATATTATCAAGCTCCCCCCCCCCCCCCCCCCCCCCCCGTTTTTTTTAAGATAAGACACCAAAAAAAGTATACACTCTTACAAAGACGTCGTGGAGACAGATCGCCTAAGGTTCACGATTCAGCATGCCTAACTTAGATACAAGGAAGTGGAATCGTGTTTCATCCAAGGCCTTGGTAAATAACTCAGCCAACTGAACCTCAGTATTTACGAAGTACATGGCAATTGTGCCGCCCTTCTCCACGTGGTCTTTTATAAAGTGATACCTAAGATCTATGTGGTTTGAGCGAGAGTGATGAACAGGGTTACAAGTAATGGCTATGGCGCTCTTTGAGTCGCTATATATAGGAATATTATTCAAATCAAACCCGTATACTGTAATTGCGTTCGCAACCACAGAATTTGAGAGCAGCAGCTGGCCGCAGCAACGTATTCCGCCTCACCAGTGGAGGTGGATACACAGTTTTGCTTCTTAGATGACCCACTTACTAGTTTGTCACCTAAGAACTGTAGCCCTCCGGATGTACTTTTCCTGTCCATCTATACAACCTGCAAAATCTGTGTCAGCATAACCAAGTAATTGAAAATTTGAGTTCTTAGGATACCACAGGCCAAGTGTTGGGGTTCCCTTGAGATATTTCATTATTCTTTTCACAGCGAGCATGTGTGACTCCTTTGGATTGGCTTGAAAGCGAGCACATAGGCATGTGGAGAATACGATGTCAGGTCTGCTGGCTGTGAGATACATGAGTGAACCGATGATTCCTCGATATGTGGTTGAATTGATTGGCTTTCCATCTGGGTCCGAGTCAAGCTTGTACGAAGGCAACATTGGGGTGTTCTTCGTGGTAGAATTATCTAAGTTGTACTTCTTGAGTATGTCGTGGATGTATTATGATTGACTAATGAAAATGCCTTCTGGGAGTTGTTTAACTTGAAGTCCAAGAAAGAAGTTGAGTTCTCCCATCATGCTCATTTCGAACTTTGTCTTCATTAAATCACCAAATTCTTTGCACAATTTTGGATTTGGGGACCCAAAAATTATGTCATCTACATATATCTGAATGAGGATAGTTCCTGATTTAGATCTTTTGTGAACCCTGACTTAATCAAAAAGTCCGAGAGTGCCTCATACCAAGCGCATGGGGCTTGCTTAAGTCCATAGAGAGCCTTCCTAGAAGGTACACATAGTCAGGGTGAGTTTCGCTCACAAAGCCTGCTAGATGTGCCACGTAGACTTATTCTTTCAAGACCCCATTTAGGAAGGCTGTCTTGACGTCCATCTGATAAACGGTGAAGTTTTTATGAGCAGCATAGGCGAGAAAAAGTCGGATAGCCTCGATTCCACCGACAGCGGCAAAGGTTTCATCGTAGTCTATTCCTTCTTGTTGATTGTAGCCCTTTGCCACCAATCGAGCCTCGTTCCGAATGACAATTCCATCTTCATCTCCTTTGTTCTTGAAGACCCACTTCGTTCCTATAATTGTTTTGATCTGTGGTCTTGGGACTAATCTCCACACTTTTAGTCACTCAAATTGATTGATTTCTTCCTGCATGGCTTGTATCCAGTCTGGATCAGCTAATGCATCTCCACTCTTACTCGGTTCGTTCTAACTTAGAAAGCAGGCAAAGAGATTCTCATTGAGTGTTGAGGAGCGGGTGCTTATTCCTTGATTTGGATCTCCAATAATTTGAGACGGTGGGTGAGCTCTTGTCCATTTCCTAGTGTGGGGAAGTGGCTGAGTTGTTTGTTCGTTGTTAGGTTCCTCACTTACTTCAGTGTTGTTGGTGCTCGAGATCTGAATGTGGGTTTGAGTTTCGTGTCCTGAATTATTAGTTGAAGTATTCTCTACGTCTTCATTGGGAGAGGGTTGATTAGTCGTGGTAATTTGAGGTTGGCTGCTTAAAGGCATCTCATTCGGGCCAGTTGAACTGTGTACGGGTGGTTCTGATGTATCTCTACTCTCATTGTTTTGAGTAGGGTCCATTTGTGGACGAGGGCATAAGTATATTTGATCAAACAGAAGGTCCAGCTCGTCTTCATTGAATGTTTGAGAGGTAGATGGTCTTTTCTCGGGTTGAATGCTAAGTTGATCTTCTGTCAACATTCTTATGAGTCCGGGTTCTGGACTAATCTGTCCAGAAGCGATAGTTGGCACTTCATCGAACGTAACATTTGCACTTTCCATGACAAGTCGCCTTTGTGGTAGGCAAACTCTGTATGCCTTGGACTCGGCGGAGTATGCAATGAAAATGCCTTCGACTGCTTTTGGTTCAAATTTTCCTCGATCTTCTCTATCATTCAAGACGAAGCATTTGCAGCCTAAAACTCGAAGAAATCTGATGTTTGGTATCATTCGACTGCTCGTATGGAGTTTTTCCAAATCTTTTGTGAATGCTAGTTCTGTTTTGACTGAAGAGACTGTGTTGACTGCTTCGGCCTAGAGAAACTGAGGAAGTTTTGATTGTATTAGCATTGTACGAGCAGCTTCAACTAGACTACGATTTCTTCTTTCCACGACCCCATTCTGTTGGGGTGTCCTAGCTGCTGCGAATTGCTGAGTGATTCCAAGTGATGAGTAGAAATTCTCAAGCAATTGATTCTTGAATTCAGTACCATTGTCAGTTCGAATCACTTGAACATTGCATTCCAGTGAGTTCTGAGTTTTCTTCACAAAGTCTATGATCAAGTCGGGCGTCTTATCTTTCGTCCTAAGGTATCTTGTCCACGTATATCGAGAAAAATCATCCACTATTAGCAGAATGTATTTTCGTCCGGTGATGCTTTGTACTCTCATAGGTCCACATAGATTCATGTGCAGCAGTTATAGTGGTCGGGACGTTGAAGCTATGAGCTTTGCCTTGTGTGATGCTCTTCTCATTTTTCCCATTTCACATGCACTTCAGAGATGTTCTTTGTGATACTTCAAGGCTGGTAATCCACTCACTAGTTTGTCAGTGTGTAGTCTATTCAACGTTTTAATGTTGAGGTGGGACACTCTTTGATGCCAAAGGTCACTTTGTTGAATTGAGTTCTTCGACATGAGACACAGTTTGGATGAGGTCGAGTAGATTTCATCATATAGAGATTTGTCTTCCTCGTTCCAGTTAGAAGCTCTCGACCACTCTCATAAGTAATACTGCAACCTTCAGCATGAAATTGAACCTTTAGTTGTCTGTCGCAGAATTGACCAATGCTGAAGAGATTGTGACTAAGACCCTCGACATATGAAACCCCTTTGATCGCCAGGTTGTCATGAATTAGATCGCCATGTCCTAAAATAGAGCCGCGTGATTGTTTCCAAAGCGCACGTTTCTACCGAATTGTTCGGTGTAGTTGCTCAATAGCTCTCTTCTTCCAGTCATGTGTGTAGAGCAACCAGAGTCAAGTATCCACACATGACGGATCTGCAAAAAAGAATTAATGGGATTTAGGTACCCATTTAAGGACGGGTCCTCCCTTATTAGTTTTATAGTCTATGTATGCCTTTCTTATAGGTCTGTTTCTAAGGTCAGTATTAGATTTATCTACAATTCCAGATGATTGCTTAAGGACCCAGATCTTTCTAATTCCTAGAGGATGAGAGTGATTTGTCCATGCTCTGAGTTGTGTAACCCATATGCTACGCATTCCTATAGCTTTGGCTTTTGTTTTGGTTTTATGAGACGACTTTGCTTTCTTGGCTTGTCCTTGTCTTTTGTCATGTTTGTATTGTGACTTAAGAAAAAATGGTGGTGTTTTCTTGGACGTGCTGGCATTAGTAGATTGGTATTTAGCATTTAGGATGAAAGCATCATCATGGCTAGCATAGAAGGTACAATTATTAGTCGTCGTTATAGGCTTAAGAATAATAGATGAAGGTTCAACAAGATAAATCTTAGCACACACTTGATGACTGTTACGAAAATTAGAACTAGACGCTTCAAAATCAACGGGCTGCTTCTTTCTAAGTGAATAAGCGACATCGTTCTTTGGTAGGTCATCTCCTGTGGCTTTCTTCTTCCCTTTCTTATTTAAACGATTGCCTGTGAGTACATGCAATGATGAGTTAGTAAGCTTGGATTTGCTAGAAGCAATCTGCTTTCTTATTGATTGAGATTTGCTAGGGATGTCTATTTGGGAGTCGACTAACAAAGTTTGCAGAGGGGCGAAACTAAGCTTGTGTTGTTTTTCAAGTGAGGAAATTTTACGCTCTAGTATTTGATTCTCTACTTGGAAAGTTATCCTCTCCGCCTCTAGAGTTAAGGTTGAAGTTTCGCTAGTGTCGATTTGTTTTTCTAATGAAGAGATTATACTGAACAGTATTTGATTCTCTAACTGAAAAATTATCCTCTCTGACTCTAGACTTGACCGCAAATCAGATATTTCTCTGATTATAGCTGGTATAAATGCATTAGAAATCTTTTATTTTTTGACACCTACTTCTTCAGAAGAGGGTGCATATATAGGTAAGTAGTCATCAGACAAAGGTAACTCCCTTGTCTTATAACTATTATTCAGTTCATCATAGTCAAGAGAAATTTTGGCCCTGTCATCTCTATGTCTCTTCTTCTTCTCTAATGTATCGAATGCAGATGAGTCAGTAAAGGGCATAAGACTGGGCATATTTAACCCAAGGAAACTGACGTCATACAGAGCTAAAGGGTTTTTAACAACCGGAATGGAGTTTGGAATGAATCCTAATCCTTCACGTGGATTATAAAACTCTATGTCTCTAGGCTTACTCAAGAAGATTGTTCTATCTGTTTGTCCTCTCTTAGTAGTAGGTCCTCTAGTTTAATAATCCTAGCATATAATTTTACACGCTCTTTGCTTAAGATTTCAAATTCGCATGTTTTTGTAATTCGCTCGTCCTCACTATTTGTACATTTGGCCTTTAGCTCACTAACCTGTGTTTTCAAATCTTCTATTTCTAAGTCAATTCGACTGCGCTACTTCTAGCAGACAGTCTAAATTACTATTATCTCGTAACTGCTTAAGTAGACATGCATAATTATTATCCAAACGAGCTTGTAAGTCATTTACTCTTGATTCAGATTCAATTAAGTTGGCTCTTGAGTCAGCCAGGCTAGTTTCTAATCTACTTACTTCTTCACGTGTTGTTTCTAGAACTTCTAAAGTATTAGCTAATTTTACTTCTGTTGACCTGGAATATTTAAGTTCATTTTGAAGTATTACGTATTTTTCTTGAAGTTCAGAATGTAGTTTATGGTTAAGAGATTCTACCTCTTTTCCTGAAGACAGCTCCTTGTCCTCATCACCAGCATTAGTTTCAAGGTCCTTCTGCTCAGTGTCACCTTCTTCTTCCACCAGAGCCATCAGGGCTACCTTCTCTGATTCACTTTCAGACGTGTCGTCCAGCCAATGGTCATGTTCAGTCATTAATGCAACTCCAGATTTCTTTGGCTTGAGCAGTTGAAGTTTTCTGGTGTACTACTCTTCACCCCTCTTCTTGGGAAGGAAGCAGTCTCTAGCGAAATGCCCAGGCTTTCCACAATTAAAGCATTTGCTAGGCTTAGAGTTGTTCCTAGTATCGGGCTGTTGAAAGACTTTGACGGCTGTTTGGAACTTGTCGAGACTCTGTCGATTGGCAGATGATGATGACTTTTTGAAGTATTGTTTGCCATTCTTTTCATTATGTAAGCCACATGATTTTCGAAGTCTTTGAATTCATGATCTGATTCTGACTCAGAGTTTTCACTTTTAACGGACTGGAAGGCTTAGCAGAGTTATTCTTTGCAGCTTTTGCAGTTTTCTTAAGATTAGTATCTGTGACTAGGGCAACTGTGTCCATGATTGCTTTAGCCTTTTTATCTCCGATTTCTTCATAAACATCAGCACTGTGCTGCTCCAGACTTTCGTAAACACTGTGAATATCAATCTGGTATAGGTCATTGTTGGGCCTGAAGTGTGTGGTGACTCTCTTTCATTCTGGATGCAGGGAGGTGAGGAATTTGGCATTGAGTTCCATATTTGTTTTTATGATATTTATCTTCCTTAGTTCGTTCACAAGGACCATGAACCTGTTGTAGCTCTCGCCGATTTGCTCATCGGGCTTAGCCTTGACTGAATCGTATATTGCAAGGGTATTGGCTTTCTTGGCTCTTAGTCCACTCTCTGTCCCTTGCATTAATTTTGCAACCTCATCCCACATTGTTTTAGCGGTTGGAAAGCTATCCAATTGAATCAGTATGTCATTAGGTAAGGCTTGCATGAAATAATTTCTTGCTAGAAGGTCTGATTTAGCTCGTTTATTTTCCGCATCAGTGTATTGTGCTGGAGTTTTGAGTGTTGTGCTCTCTTGAGCTGTTGGGGAGACGGTGTTATCACCGCGGACTGTGATCCAGAATTGTTGTGGTCCATTCTCAAGAGAATCGATGATTTCTTCGCCATTGTCCTTTATTTCAAGAAAGTTGAGAAATCTGCTTCTTCAGACTCCAAAGTGTCCGCGCCTCAGGACTGGAACACGGATGTCGCTTCCCATGGCTAAGGAATCCATTTGGTGTTTGGTAGTGATCGTTACGTGGAAGTGATCTGCGACATGAAATGTTAGTTTCGAACAATTTTAGTCAAGACCAGTCGATTTTACTTTAGTAATTTTATGTTCTCGCGACTTTTTAGTTAAGAGCAAGAAAAAAGACGATTTAAGTTTTAGTTGGTCAAACAAGTTAAAGGACTGAATCGGACAACTCAGATCCTAATTGGGAAAATCGAGTGACTTAATATTGATCTAAATCTGGCGACTCAAATAATTAAATTACATAGGTTGGGTCAGAGGCTGAATCGGGCGATAGAAGTTAAAAGGGCTTGATTCGGACGACTTAGCGCAAATGAGAATCGGACGATTTGATAGACTTATGACCAAGAGATTTAAATCGGGCGATTTATGGTTATGTAAGAAAGTCTCAATCAGACGATTAGCGCGAAATTGGGTGAGTTTAAATCGAGCGATTTGTCCGATCGGGCGATTTGTCAAAAAAAAAAAATTCGATTAGTGATTTGAAGAAAATTCGTGTTAGCTACAGTGAAGTCGGGCGATTTGTGAAATCGTACGATTTCCTCTTATAGGACAGGAAGTAATCGAGCGATTGTTCTTAGACTGAAATTCGTCGAGGCTTAAATCGGGCGATTTTGGTGAAATCGAATGATTTTCTCTCGAATCCTTCAAATTACACGAAGCTGTGTGAAAAATCTACCCGAAAGTGAAGAACAGAGCCAGAAAAAGGAAATTTCAGACTCGATTTTCTGGTTTAAATCTAACTCAAACTTGACTGAAATCGATGTAAAAGAACATAAATACACTCATTAACGATTTTCTTCACCAAAAGATGGTTAAAAAATGATTTAACAGGTACATAAAAATTGAAAATGGATTTTGAGCAAATGTTCTTTCAAATCTTATCACAATCGAACGAAACTGGATTCAAATTGATGAGATCGATCCATGTTTTGCTCTGATACCACTTGTTGGCCACTTGTTAGCAAACAAGGATCAAAAGATTATTGGAAAGATTAAAACCGTATGAAGCACCTTTTAGTGTGTGTTTGTGTGTGTATTTAACAAGAACGGCTTCAAGCAATTTTCTGTTGATAAAAACCCTAACAAGGTTAATTAAGGGCTTTATATACCACAACTCTTTGGTATATTAAATCCCAAGTACCAAAACTTCTACTAAATACAAGTTGTCTCCCCAACCTACTACAACACATTAATATCAAAATATTAACCAAGACACAAACAAATAGAGGACACTATAATTAATTCCTAACAATGTCCGTCCATAGAAGTTGGGCGACGTCATAATTTTTGTTGAAGATGATGCCTTGGAAGATCAGCATAATGTTGCAGTTGCACCGGTCGGATCCAACATGCTTTGGAGAAACGCATTTGTTGATGATCAAGGAGAGGGTCCGCCAGGGTCCAGGGATATCCTTTGCTGAGTTTTGGGACTTAGGTTTGGGGCCCGTAAATAGGAAGTCTCTGATGAGATCATCGTTAGAAAGATGTGTATCATAGAGTAGTGAGTGTGGTAGGTTTAGTACGGAGCGAAGAACAACAATGGTATTGTCGATTTTGGCGGAGAGACGGGTTGTTTTTGGATTATTTGTCGGGTTTTGAATAGTTGCCCCAGAATTGTTGTACGTAGACTTCAGGGACACACTCGGTGATATTGAGGGCTGTTTTCGGAGGATGATTGGCTAGGATTTGATGATGATAGGATTTAGGCAAGTGGTGTTATCAAAGTCTAATTGCAGGTTGTTAGGTATTTTCTCTGCCCAATCTTTTGAAGCACAAATATCAGCAATTTGTCGCACCATTTTGATAATTCTATAAGATAAGATCAAGAGGTTAGTAGATAATCGTTTGAGGCACCAATGTGAAAGACGTGATGAGACTAAATGTTGTAACACATTGGGACTTAAAAAAATTTCAGAAGTCAATTTCATTAAAGTTGGATCGGCCGATACAAAAAAAAATGGATATTTAACTATCAATCGGGCATTCTTAAACTTAATAACATTATAGTTCAGTTTCGGGTAAGGTATTCAATCAGGCGTTCAAATCATAGTGTTATTATAAATAATCTGGCAAAAGTATGTAATCGGGCGATTAAAATCACAGTATTATTATAAACTAGTTTCGGGCGATTAAACTCATAGTGTTATTATAAATAAGTTTCGGGCGAAAGTATGTAATCGGGCGATTAAAATCATAGTGTTATTATAACACAGTTTCGGGCGAAGGTTAAGTGGTACAGTAAAATCTGATCGGCCGATTGAGTTTCGGGCGAATGAAATTCAATCGAAACGCAATTTGGGTGCAATTCGAGCGAACTCTTCA
The DNA here is from genome assembly GCA_027422505.1 of Craterostigma plantagineum. Taxonomy (NCBI): domain Eukaryota; kingdom Viridiplantae; phylum Streptophyta; class Magnoliopsida; order Lamiales; family Linderniaceae; genus Craterostigma; species Craterostigma plantagineum. The sequence goes on along the minus strand of JAPQWV010000129.1, from coordinate 1,434,644 downwards.
AACCCTAATATGTGAATCCTGCAATAATAAAAATATCAGTTAAGACTTGCAGGTGTTATGTTTTTCCTTACCGATAGTGAGTTTTGAACTGCAAAATCGTGAAAAAACAAGATTTGTGTGTGATGGTGATGAGATTTGTGTACGATTGCAGAGACGATTTTGAGAGTAAATCGGGAGAGTAAATCGGGAGAATCGATGAAAAATGACTGAGTTTCGGGCGAAAGACTATTTATATATATTGAATTTCGATCGAAAGTAGTTTCAGGCGATTCTCAGTTTCGCCGAGTAGAAATTATAAAGGGTTTTAAAATTTCAGTTTCGACCAATTTGAATAAGTTTCGGGCGATGATCATTTTTGCCGTGTAAAACTATGAAGGCCTTTAGAAAATGTTAGTTTCGGTCGATTCAAATGATTTTCGGGCGATACTCAGTTTCGCCGAGAAAAAGTTTAAAGATTTTGAATATTTCATTTTTGAGTTTCGCCGTTTATGAGATTTTTTAAAGGTAATGAAAATTCCTATCTCGGTTACAGTAACTCCCCCTTAAGCTGTGCATAAGTTTTCAAGGATAGTAAAGTTTTCCGACACACACAAGAAGACACATCGAGAAAATCAAGTGACCTATTTACACATTATAAGTTTCATGTAGGGACAATCGATCATGTCTTACGATTCGACATGCCTAACCTAGACACCAAGAATTGGAATCGTTTTTCATCCAATGCCTTAGTGAATAAATCAGCAAGTTGAAGGTTTGTGTGAACAAAATGCATTTCGATTGTACCTTGTTCTACATGTTCCTTGATAAAGTGATATCTAATGTCTATATGTTTTGTGCTTGAGTGATGTACGAGATTGCTTATTATAGCTATTGTACTTTTGAGTCACTAGAGATGGGGATACGATTTAATAAAATGCCAAAGTCTCGTAGCTGGGTTCTCATCCACAAAATTATTGAGCAACAACTCGCAGCAGCGACATATTCTGCCTCTGCTGTCGATGTTGGGACACAATTTTGTTTTCGAGATGACCAGCTTACGAGTTTACCCCCGAGAAACTGAGCGGTTCCTGAGGTGCTCTTCCTGTCCAGCTTGCATCCCGCGTAATCAGCGTCTTTGTATCCTACAAGTTCGAAGCTAGAGTCCATTGGGTACCATAGACCTACGTTGGGAGTTAAGGTATTTGAAGATTCTTTTGATGCGAGCATGTGAGACACCTTTTGGTCAGCTTGAAAGCGAGCACAGAGACCCGTGGCGAACATAATGTCAGGTCGACTGGGCGTGAGAGAGAGCAGAGATCCTATCATGCCTCTATATATTGTTTGATTGACAGATTTTCCCGAGGAATTTGCATCAAGCTTGCATGATGTGGACATGGGAGTGCTGGCAGGATTGAAGTTGTCCAAGTTGTACTTCTTGAGGATGTCATAAATGTACTTGGATTTGTTGATAAAGATTCCCTCGTGAAGCTGCTTAACTTGGAGGCCTAAAAAGAAGCTAAGTTCTCCCATCATACTCACTTCGAATTTCTGCTTCATCAGATCTCCAAAGTTTCTTCACATCCTTTCACCCGTTGGCCAAAGATGATGTCGTCGATGTAAATCTGTACTAACATGATCCGTCCTTCTTGATGAAAAGAGTCATATCGATCTTTCCTATCGTAAATCCGGAGGAGATGAGGAAATTCTAAAGGACCTCGTACCAGGCTCTGGGAGCTTGTTTAAGTCCATGGAGAGCTTTATCGAGTCTGTACACGTGGTCTGGGAATTCTTCGCTCACAAAACCTTCAGGCTGAGATACAAAAACTTCTTCCTTCAGAATTCCGTTGAGAAATGCAGTTTTGACGTCCATCTGCTAGACTGTAAAGTTCTTGTGTGCAGCGAAGGCTAAGAAAATCCTGATGGCTTCAATTCTCGCGATTGGAGCATATGTGTCATCATAATCGATTCTTTCTGTTGATTGTAGCCTTTTGCTACCAGCCTTGCTTAATTTCGTATCATAGCTCCTTGCTCGTCCTTTTTGTTCTTAAAAACCCATTTAGTACATATGATGGTTTTCCCGGCCGGTCTAGCCACTAAGTTCCAGACTGCTAGCCTTTCAAACAGGTTGATTTCCTCCTGCATTGCGATGATCCAATCTGGGTCGGCAAGGGCTGCAGCTACTTTTCTAGGCTCCTTTTGACTAAGGAAGCAGGAGTAAAGACTTCCATTCATCTTCAGGCTCGAGTTTTTACGCCAGTGGAGAGATCACCAATTATCTGTGAGCGGCTGTGCTCGTGTCCACTTTCTTGTATGAAGTTGTGATGATCCAACTACATCGATACCCGTTGTTGTTTCTTCGCTTCGAATAGCCTGATGCTCCGTAGCTTCTCCAGGTTGGGAAAGTAGTGACTCTCCTGAAGGAATTTCTATTATCGAATGATGTTTCGTAGGTTCTGCAGGTTAATATAGTATTGACTCTTCTGACAAAATTTCCATTGTCGAATCTGTGGGCTGGGGTGTGTCTGCGTCTGAGCTAGAGATGATCTCAGTATCTGTTGGAGGTTCACTGATGTCATTAATGTTGAGAGTTTCCAAAGTGGGAGGAGAATTATGATTGTCCGTGTAGCGACCCTAGCCATCGCTACCATTTCTAGCGTCACCCTAAGTGTCTAATGATGCAATAACTTAGAAGATACGAAAATGCAGAAGAAATTTTTCCTTTTCATAAGGAGTTCATGTCATGTACATGTCAAAAGAATACAACTACGCGACAAAAGAATTTCTTTTCCTTCCTAATTACATTCGCGTCCTAATTACATCGGACGTGTATACATTCGCAGCGAAAGAGTTTCCTATGTGCCCGGCCTCACAGGTCGTCGTCCACGTACACACCACCCCCAAAAGACGCTCGGAAGATTCAAAAGATTGCCTTGCCAGCTAGGCGATCGCGTACCGTGCTCGCTTGCACCTACAACACACAACGTAAGGGTGAGCTAAAGAGCTCAGTAAGTGGAAACTATATGCATGCACTGCGCGTGTCCTAACTCGCAGTGACATCCGCGTCCATGCATTTCTGAACTTCCCTTTCCTTTCTATTCCCCTTCCCTATCATACTTCCTTGAATTTTATATTTTCTTTCTTTTTCACATTCGGGCCCTCCGCTTTTCTCTCTCGCTATGTACCATCATAGAGCTCATTTTCATTTTGGACATACACATAAGTGACAGAGCACACACTGAGAGGCCACCCTAGTTCACATATTGTATTCGACTTCTTGGCGCCTTTTCAGCCCGATACGTTACCACTTGGGAGGCCACTGACGCCTTTTCAGCCCGACGCGGTCCGCACGAGAGGCTAATCACTACTCATTCTTGTGGTTCCTTTTCTGCCCAATGCGGTCCCCGTTTGGGAGGCCTATATTGCCTTTTCGGCCTAATGGGACTCGCAGTTGAGAGGCAACCCTATTCGTCTCTGTGGCTCCTTTTCAGCCCAACGCGGTTCACATTTGGGAGGCCCATATTGCCTTTTCGGTCCAATGCATCCGCCATTTGGGAGGTAACCCCAATACAATCCACATTGGGTGGCTATCTATGCCTTTACAGCACAACGCGATTCCGAAGGTGCCTTTTCCGCTCAATGCGACCTGACACACAGGTGCCTCACACTGGCAGCCCACTCCGAGGTTGCCGACACCCGAGTTTCCCTCGATGTTGCGTCTTACCTCGGGTCGCACCCTCCAGGTCGCACTTCCCGTCATAAGGGTATCAACCCACATCATTCAACGTCGCATCATTATCTCCATGATCGCATAGGGGAGCCGTGACTCGACTACTGAGTCGACAACAGTTGCCCATTTCGGCAACTATACATCGCTCACATGCGATCTTGACTCATGCACGCTCTCGTGCCCTATTTTCGTACTAGCGTGCATGCACGTGATCATGTCGTGAATCATATGAGTATGCAAGTCATGCCAGGAATCGTAAGTAAAACACATCATATAGAGTTCAATCATGGAAACACATAACCACATAATTTTCATGCTTGCACGTACTCACACATACTTTATGCACAGACAAGTTATGTGTTGTAGTTGAGGTGAAGTCTCCACTTACCTGGCGTCGTAGATTAACTGCTACCTGACCCGCGAATTCTCCCAACTTCCGTCCTTGAGCACAAAATTGTAGTATCAGTATACTATCAAAATTGTTTAATTAATTGAAGTCTTGAATTTCCTAAGCAGTGATATATTGATTATCGACTTGTATTAGACCTTTGAATACTTATAAAAATTTACCTTAGCTAAATCGACTCGTGAACTATTCATGACTCGTTAATTAACCTAGCCTTATACAATTCGTGAACTTATATGGCTCACAAAACTCCAATGACTTGCGAACTTACTTCGCGAACTTATTAGTTCGTGAAGCGTACGAATTTCAACCTTAAGCTATTTGCTACTCGGTCTGGTGAATTTCCTAATATTTTATCCTTTAAACCTGAGAAGACTATAAAGTTAGTCTATAAATTACAATAATTAACTATGTAAATTTTCGTTCCAAAATTCCATCAAATACAACGTCCGCCTATACCGAAAACTGACCCCGAAAACACCGATAGGCAAATTATGATCAGGCATTGAAAGAGCCTATGCTCATTGGAATCAGAATATTTAAGTGATTAAATGGTGCGGAAATATTTTTCCTCAAAAGGCGATTTTATGTAAGGGGTTCAATTCGCCAAGTGTATTTCACTATCGGTTCGCGAATCGTGTGTGTGGCCCGTGAAATGCTCCCAATTCGCAAAATACTTGGATTCGCCAAACTCCATTTCGCGGCTTGTATGGATTCGTCAGATGGTTCGCAAACTAGTCTACTGGGATTTGCGAACTCCTTAGTTCGCGAAGTCTCCTTAGTGAAGTCTAACGTTTCGAGTTCGCAATTCTCTCCTTTTGCCGAGTTCGCAAAGCTTTGCATGGATTCGCCAACCATTGGATTCGCGAAATGCCGGGCTCGCCATCTTCACTTGATTCGCGAACTACCCTGTTTTGCGAATCCATGCAAATGGGAACACCGAGTTCTCAAAATTCACTCCACCGTTAATTCACGATCGAATTCGCAGTCCTCCCAGTTCGCGGATCGTTTGAGTTCACGAAATCCATGGGTTCGCGAAGTGCTTTGTTTGATTTATGTTTCGCGAATCACTGTACCCGCAAAAGCCGCATTCTGCGAATCCATACGTGTGAAATCATTTGGATTCGCGAACCTTGCGTCTCCTATGGTTCGCGATCTTGAGTTCGCGAAATTCATACTTCGCGAACTCAACCCTACTAAAACACTTTCCAATTCGCAAAACGCTAGCTATAAAGATCAAGAAGGTTACTTTCTCTAGAACATGTTGAATTTCGTATGACCCCCGAAACCCCAGAAATCGACCTAAATCTTGAATACAGGTCTACGCATCTTTTTCGTGCCTAGTAATTTCTCGACAAATGGCGTAGGCTTAAAAATTACTAATTTCGAAACTTAAAACTTAAGAACCATATCAACAATTAAACCCTTAAGAGTAAAAAATCGCACAGGCCCTAACATCCATCATTTTCATGCTTCTAGTCCCTAAAGTAGGCTAATCGTTGGATAAATGTAAACATCATGGTTAGAGATTTATACCTAGTCCGAACTTGCGTGATTTTCGACCCGGCTCCCCCTTCCTTTTTCGTTTATGTTCTCGTTAGTTCCTTATCAATGGGGTTTGTGGAGTTGAAATGGCTTTTAGATAATTATAACTTATCTAGTTTGGGTGATGGAATTTGAGTGACGGAAATATCCCATAAATTAAGGAGCAAAAAGTCATTTCTAAGGATTTGGGCCAAATATCTAATCCTAGCCCATTTATAATTTATAGTCTATCCTTAGCTTATAGCCCAAATTTTCCTTTGCCTAATTTTTGAAAATTGCTACATGGGTTAGGTGTCACATAGTGCGAATTAAATGTACCAATTTCACAAAATTACTTAAGCACAAAATTAGCTACATGAAATGATTAAAATACGTAAAGCATATATTTTCAGGTGATTCACTTAGGCACATAATAAATGCACAAAATTCATAAAATACGTAAGCACATAATTAATTTTACGGACTTCATGTAGTTACATAGATGAAAAATGCATAATGAAATTTCATGAAATCCAATAAGCATAAAACGGTCATGCCAATTTGTTGGCTCCCGGTCTACGGGGCTCGGGTGCTACAGTCTGGTGTTGCAGATGTTGTTGTTGCGGTGGGTGGCGGTATTGAGGTATATGCCTAGATGCCGTACGAGGACTGAGAGTACGAGGGCAATTGGTAATTGTGTAGTGTTTAGTATTTGATTACTCTATTAATGGAATGATAATATTCAAAATTAATTTATTGTTTGATAAATAAAGGCAAATTATTAATTAGTCTAAAGATTTCACCTTGCAGTTTGGGTGAATAAGACAAATTAATAAAACCAAAATATTGGCAGTTAAGTTACTGATTCTGTGGGGACAGAGAGGGGCACCAGTAAGCTGAGATACTGCAATATTAAAATACCACAAGTCCAAGTCTCCAGTAGGGTGACTAGATTGACAAGTACGACTTGTTTGTCGATGGGTCCAATACGGTTGTGCCAACCGTTCACTTGGGAAGTGGGAGCCCATGACAATGATACAAGATGAATCTGGGGATTATCTATATTTAGACATTGACTCGTAATCGAACGATCACACGCTTGGATTCCTTGATCGATCGATTGACTGTAGTAGTATGCGTCAACCTAAAACCGAAAGGGTTAACTTGGGGTTTGTCTTGAGGTCTTGACTTGTCACTAGTTTGCTAGGCCCGTCATGCCGATGGCATGGGTCAGAGGCGAAATGCCGTCTTGAGTTTTCGATGCAAATGCCGATTAATTCGAGGTTAACGTCCTATGGCAAGTTTAATGTGCGTGAATTTATCCAAGTATCTGGTCAGATCATACAATTGACTATGCGTGACTTTCACTGGACTGGGACAAACGTGAAAGGTTTATACGTTTGACGAAAATCTACAGTCGTGGATTATGTTCGGTACCAAGTCGCTGGCTAGGTGAATACCAAGTGGCAACCGACACAACGTCATCATCAGAGAGGAGAGACAAGGCTAGGTCCTAGATTGAGATATTAGAGTTTGGGGCTCAAAATCCTGATCGGCGAATATACTAAGTTTGACTAGTGAGGGGTAAAATGGTCTTTTCACCTCACGATATACTTTTCAAATAAAATATTGGATATTGAATATTCAGTATATGATTTAAATTAGATTTAGATCTTTATTATTGTCTTAGAGAGATAATATTATTTAACTTGGAATTAAATAATATATATCGGATATATAAGTTTCGAATTTTTTTATTAGATAAAATTTCAAAAATTATTAAATATATTTATATTGGATATTATATATTTAAAATATACTAAATATGGTATTTTAATTAATTAAATATTGGATATTTAATTAATTAAATTTAAAGTTTGAATTTTGAATTCGTTACCTGGTAAAACGAAGACTTGGTAGTGTGAGGATTTTTCTCCCACCACCTCAACCTATTTTTGGCCAATCCTAAGTGATATAAATAAGGATTTTCGAGATCCTAAAGATAGAAGAAGCTAAACTTCGATTTCGGCTCGGAAATGTGTTAAATTTGTCGTGATGCATGTTATTTGAATAACGTGGTGATTGATTGGGGATTAGGTTCTGTTTTTTGCCGAGTGATATGTTAAGGGTGACAAAGTCCCCCGGGTTGTACTTTACAGCTTTTTTTAGATAAGACGGGCAGTTTTATTAGGGATAGATTCCCCGTCAGAGGCTATTATAGTTTTGTTATGCCGGTCGTACGAGTGTCGATCGAGAGGAACCCGGATGAACGAGCTGGTAGACGAGGCGTCCGTTCGAGCAAAGTCCGAAGATCTAGAGTCTTATTGTTTTGTACAATTAGGCTAGAACTAGAAATATCCCCGATCTTTCACAATTACTTTAATAGGTTGAAACTAGGTTTACTATTAAAGTCCATTATGTGCGTGTTGGTTTCGAACGTGATAATGTGCATAATGTGCTCGTGTTAAAACTGTGAGGATTCTCCCGAGTTAGACCTTTAATATCAAGTGAGTAAAGGGGCTAGGCTCCTGTCTTCTATCAAGTCCAAATATGTTACGACTTAGGGGTACGGTTGCGGTTGACCGAGTTACGGTGCCAAAACCCTCGCCTTTGCATGAACATGTTTGGATGCAATTATGAATTGCCGCTCACCGACCACTCTTCACCCCCACTTATCATACGGGGGAGTTCACGAAAAAGTGCAAGGTGAGCAGGACGTTGATAGCTTGCACTTGGACAGTCATTCCCAATATGTTCCGATACGGCTGAGGGACCCTGGCTGAGACGAAGACGTTGAATCTTCTGTGTGACAAAAACATGTGGGGCACGACCTCGGCTAACCAGACGAGCCAATAAGCTGTTAAGTTGAGGCTAGTTTGTTGTGGCGCGGGGAACTCAACGCCACTATGAAACCACTCAACAAGGTTTCCAAAATGCCTACCGGGAGAGGATTTCGAGAAAAATAGTTGGAGTCAAACAAAAAAATTTAAAGTCCTAATTTAGTCTGATTAAACACTAAAAATCCTAACTATCTGTTTATTTTCTGCACTTTATTTTCTTCTCTATTGATAAGTTAGGATTTTACGTCATTTTATACCCCACAATAGCATATTTTCGGTCATTGTCTACAAAATAATCTTCTGATATCCTATGCTTGCATTTATATCTCATATTTTGTATATATCTAAGAAAAAAGTCGAGGAACTACAGACATTGAGCGCAATTATGGAAGTTTGGGCTACAATTGTGAGAAAAGGGTCTATGGGCTTTTAGTTTAATTCTAGCCCATCAAAGCAAAGCCTACAAAGGCAAGCAATTTGCAACTAAAAGAAGTCACGTGTATCTCCTAGACTCCAAGATACACCAAAGAAGGAAAAAGTCAAAGTTGCTTATAAAATCCCCTAAGAGATGCGCATGAGGAGAAAAGGTCAAACATGGAGATTTGAATAAGCAATATAAGGTCACGTGAGGAGCAAATTAAGGAAAAAATATATCAAGGATCATGCGAGAATATCGATGGAAATTAATATCTTTGAAAGGCTGATTATTCTTTAAAAGGGAGAGCTGAAATAAAAAAGAAGCTCTTAGACGGCTGCGAGGAATTTTGACGCGAAGAGCGAGACAAGTCGAGCACCGAAAAAGGGCGAATTTCTTATCTTTTAATATTTCGTTTTCGACAATGTTTTCTTTGATTCTTTGCCATTTTCGTATATTAATATGCTAGGCTAATTTCTTTTGTGATTGAGGCCGTGTGAGGCCGAATTATGACTACGTATTAATGTTATTATTATCTTATTTAATCATATGATTTAAGTTATGTATTCTTTGTTTGCGCTTCATATGCGTACGTGTGATTGGCCTCCACACGTATGATTATTGATTGGTTTATGAGACTTACTAAGTGATTAAACCGATTAGAACAAAACATTGAATACCAACTACGTAAATCCGACCAGAGATAGAATTCGGTTTCGTATGTGTGGTTTCCGAGACCATAGGCGCCGAAAGTGTCTAAACTCGGGGAATTTCACGAACATCAAATACGCGTATAAGAACTACAGTCATATAGACATATAGTTGATTGGTTCTCTATTTACGTACGGTTGCTAGTTACATGAATAACGGGTAGTACATATATTAGGAAATTCCACCTTGACTTGATTCATGTTGATTAGATAGACGATATTGCATGAAAACGTAGGAATATTTCGTGGCGAGCATGTGTCTTAATCACGTTCGTCGTTAACAGCTCTATCCTCGCCTATTTTACTTGCGTTTATTTTATTATTTGTGTTTTGTCTCTTTTATCAAATCATCAAACTATAAAAATTCTATTCGTTTAAATTAGAATTAGGAATATTTTCTTAGAACTAATCGAGCTATCTTCGTGGATCGATACTCGGACTTCGTCCGTTCTACTACTTACAGGACCTAGTACACTTGCTAGTATTTGAGCGTGTCAAGTTTTTGGCGCCGTTGCCGGGGACAGCGGTATTCTTAGTTTTAGTTTAGATTTATTATTATTATTATTATTATTTTCTTTTGTTTATTATAATCATTTTTTTATTCACTTATTTTTATTTTTATTTTTATTTTCTTTCGCAGGAATAATGGAGAATCAAGAACACGAGGGGGTTCCCCCACGACCTACTTTACTAAGTCGAGCACTTCTGAGACTTTTCGATGACAACGTTCCAATTGTCATTCACGCCAAGCCAAATAATCATTTTGAGATCAAACCTGTTACTATACAGATGGTTACGGGTTCAGCACAATTTCAGGGGCTGGCAAATGAGGACGCAAATTCGCATATTTTGAAATTCACTCAAATTTACAAGACTATTAAGTATCTCGGAGTGTCGATAGAAGTGATAAAACTGACATTTTTTCCCTTTTCGCTGACAGGTAAAGCCTCTGAATGGTTCTCTTCACTGCCACACGCATCTATCACTAGATGGGAACAGATGGTAGAGTGTTTCCTGGGCTAATGTTACCCATTGTCAAGGACCAGCGAGATTAGGAGCTTCCTAGTGAACTTTAAACAAGAAGGTGGCGAATTTCTGAGCGATGCATGCAGTAGATACAAGAGCCTTATGAGACAATGCCCGAACCACATCATACCCCTAAGCGTTCAGATGCAGTCATTTTTCTTAGGGCTGAGCACACCAAATAAAAGGACCGTCGACGGCGGATGCACACGAAACTTTATGGAGTTAGGCGACGAGGAAGCACTCCAGGCCATTGAGCGAATTGCAGCCTACCCAGCAAGATATACTGAGCATGATCTGGACCGACGGACGGCTGGAGTACATGAGATAAGTAGCTCGTTGGAGGCGCAATTCGAAGTCATACATAAAATGTTAGACCAGATACAATCCAGGGACCCTGAGGCGGTGAACTACATTCACATTAGGCAAAAGAATGCGTACTCCAACACATACGAACCGAGCTGGCGAGGCCATCCGAATCTGTCGTATGGAAATTCGCACAACTTAAAGCCTCCAAAAGCTCAAGATCAACATAGTGGGCCACCAACAAAACAAAAAACCAATTGGGAGATAGCATTTGAGAAATTGACGGGCTATCAAGGCGATCAGAGTCGTAAGATAGACGAATGATGCAACAAGATAGAGGGCACAATACAAAGTTTTGCGACTACAATTGAATATCTAACAAGTTCAATGTCCGAGCGCAAGCCAGGCACATTCCCAAGCGACACTGAAAGAAATCCTCGAGAGTACGCGAATGTCATTGAACTGAGAAGTGGAAAGAAGTTTGAGTCGTTCCAAGAGACCAAGGAGGTGGAAGAAGCAAAAGAGACAGAGACATCCGATCAAAGCAAAATACTATGGCTCGCGGCCCTGAAAAGAACAAACGAGCCGAAGAAGGGGAGAGTCAGATTCACTCTTGGAGGAAAAGAATGTCAACCCACTCGTGTCGATAAAGATCCCACTTCCATATCCAGCGGCTTTACGTAAAGGGGAGAATCATAAAGATTTTGATCGTTTCATTAATATACTTAGAAAACTCGAAGTTAATATCCCATTTATTGAGGCTTGGTTGCAGATGCCAAAATACGCCAAATGCCTGAAGGAGCTACTATTCAAGAAGAACAAGTTAGACGAAGATGGAACAATATCTCTCACCGAGGAATGTTCAGCGGCATTACAGAAGAAGCTTCCGCCGAAGCCAAAGGATCGAAGGAGTTTCTCTATTCCTTGTTCTATTGGTTCTCTTAATAACGTGTTATGCGATATTGGTGCGAGTATTAATTTGATGCCATTCACATTATTTAGGAAACTGGGACTTGGCGAGCCGAAACCCACATCGACCATCCTCCAGCTCGCCGATAGATCAATCGCATATCCACGAGGAAAAATGGAAGATGTATTGGTGAAGGTCGGAAAGCATTAGTTCCCGGCTGATTTTATCGTGTTGGATATGGAAGAAGATGATAACCTCCCGTTGATACTTGGACGTCCGTTCCTCAACACGGCAAGAGCTATTATTGATGTCGGTAACGGTAAACTTATTTTGCAAGTTGGGGATGAGAAAGTGGAATTTGATGTTTATAAATCTATGATATGCCCCATTGATGAATCTTGCTCGTTTATCGATATTTTTGACCCGTGTGCTTTTAAGTGTTCTGAGTCTTTCAGGTACAACTTGTCTGGAGAGAATACCAGCAAGCTGAAGGACCACCAGAACATGAAGGCTAATACTTGAATAGAGCCGCCAAAGGGGAAGAAGTCTAAATCTAACCATAAGTTTGTTTCTTCTGTGTTAAATTTCAACAGGTGGACGCCATGGACTTGGTCAACTCGTATGGAATCCTATTGAACCTCTTGTGAAGGGAGACAACATTTTGAGTGAAACAAGTTGTGTTCATTGGTTCAGCCCACAAGAAGTGAGGTAATCCAGAGTGAATAAGGAGTGTTCGAGTTGCTTCAACTAAGGTTCTGTTCTTGCACTCAACTACACTGTTTTGTTGGGGTGTTTTTGCCGCTGCAAAGTGTTGGGTGATTCCAAGTGACGCATAGAAGTCACTGAGCATTTTGTTCTTGAATTCTGTCCCATTGTCAGTTCTGATGATTTGGACACTTAGTTGGTAGAGGTTTTGTGCGGGTTTGATAAACTCAATGATTAGACCTGGGGTTTCCTCTTTAGCTCTGAGAAATTTGGTCCACGTGTAGCGTGAGAAATCATCCACAATAACAAACACATATTTGCGCTCATTGATGGTCTGAGTTCGCATAGCTCCACACAGATCCATGTGAATGAGTTCAAGTGGTTTGGAGGTTGAAGCTGTGTGTTTGGTGTGGTGTGATGCTTTTCTTATCTTTCCCATTTCACACGCTGAGCATAGATGCTCTGTGATATCTGAATGAGGGAAGTCCTTTGACCAAATTTTTTGATCTTAGCTTGTTCAGATCTTTGAAGTTAAGATGAGAGAGTCGTTGATGCCAAAGATCGTCCTGATATAGGAAGCACGGGAGATAAGGCACGCTGGTCTGATAGTCTTTAGATCAATGGAGTATAGATTTGTCTTTCTATGACCGGTGAGTAGTTCTCTTCCCTTGTCATCAATGACGCGACATTTCTTAGTCTCAAAATTTACTTTGTACCCTTTTCCACAGAAACGACCTGTTAGGTCCTAATTTATCAACTCCTACGATCCTAGACTTGAATCCTTAGTTAATCTATTAGAATCATACGAAATCTAAGCTCGATCGAAAAACTCGTTTGAAACCTTGTAATTCCAGATTATCCAAGAACACTTCAACAGATTTAACCTTCGTAATATGTGAATAGTGTGCTATAGAGGTTTAGTGTTGAGTACGTGAGGGTTTTGCAAACGGAAAACTTGATTAATGCTTGTTAGGGTTTAAGCTTAAATACCTTGAGAGGTATTTAAGCTTATTGGGCCCCTAACAAGCCCATTACAAACACAACCCAAATACATAAGATAATACATCGTAAAGAAATTACAAGACTTAGAACAATATTTTGGACACTTCTAAAATATTCCTAACATTCTCCCCCTAAGTGTCCAAATTACAAATAAACCTATCTAAGTCTTCAGGTCTTCTTTTTCTTCGAGCGGGGAGGAGGCCGATGTTCCAGAAGTTTGTAGGCTGATCTTCTGAGTCCAAGTTTTAATTCATATGATCTCAATCTTCTACGAAAAGAAATTTTGTCGGAGATGATTTCGATCATCTTACGATACTTCTCTTGTACTTCAGATTCCACTTCTCTCATTTCCTCTACGATCCTCTTGAGCTTAGCAAGAATAATACGGAGAGTTCCATCACAGAACTTGTGGATTTCTGATTTTTCTCATCAGTCTCTTCTCTCCCTTGTAATTGATGTAGATTATCGAAGGGACTTCTCCATCAAAGATATGGCCTTCTCCGTAGCTCTCTGACTCAGGTGCTTCAAAAGAGGGCTTCGTGAGATTCACTCTTTTTATGTTGCTTTCAATTGCCATTTGGAGATCATGTGTAGAGTTGAACTTCACTTGACGCAACATGAACCTTTTTAATGAAGCATAGCCCATCCTTAATTCTGGAGTCCTGAGTACTCCAAGCCTCCTATAATCTCCTACTAATTGATCAATGTCTTCACCTCTGAGATAGGAGAGATCCCCTTCATTCAGTTCTTCAGCTGAATTATCTTCACGTCGTACAATGTAAATAGGGAAATCAATATCTGCAAATCGCTCCTTTCGAACGGTCAGAATCTGTTTGATTCTGGGTCGTTTTGCCTAAGTCTTCGGAGATCATCGACGTTCGTTTCTTTTCCTCTAAACATCAGTGATCGACGGATAGACAGCAGGTACTGAATGGCTTTTGGTCGTGGGAAATGGGTTAAACCTCTGAGGTCAAGTTCATCCACCTTCAAGATCATGTCTTCCCTCCTCCAGATTTTTCTTCGTATCTCTTCTTGATAAGGAGCATTAACCTTCACATTTTTCCATGGAAGTTGCAACTCGTCAATTCCTTTGTGTGTATCTGGAGGGCAATCTTCGTCTATGACCGTGTGTTTTAGAAGTTCTGGAAGTTCGGGTATCTCTGCTTCGTAGTCTTCTCCTTCCTCGAGCTCCTCATCTTCAAGACGAATTAGACTAATGTTAGCTTTCGAGAGAAAGTATCTAGCATTGTCCATAAGGTTTCTGGCCATAGTCGGATTAACAGGATGAGTTCTGCATTCCTCGCCAAAGATGTACCTCTCCACGACATTATGTGGATTGTAAAGTTCTTCAACTGAGGTGTCTGGATTGTCGATCTGAAGAGGTGGGTTGGAAGTTTGGGGACTTATCTGGCTTGTGAGATGTGGGGTTGTGGTTGTTTGGACTGATTGGGTGGAAATCCTCAAGGAGTCAGATTCGACTTCGTCAAGGGAAATTGTGTGGTTTGGCCCTGGCGTAGCTTGTCTGCCCCTAGAGGACTTTGGTGGTGGGTTGGATTGTCGGGAAGAACCACCTCCACGAGTTAGGACCCCGCGCCCTCGTCCGCCGCGAGTGACATGATGCATGACTCTTGGTCGCTTCTCCCCCTCAGGACGATCTTGGTCATCAGGATCGTCATGACGACGGTTCTGACTCGAGCCTTCTTGACGACATGTGGTGGGGTGAGGTATGATTCCACATTTAATCAGCTTTTTGTAGAAAGCTTCTTCTTCCGGAGTCCGCTGATTGTCGAGGGAAATAATGCGAGAAATACCAACATCGAAGAGCTCAAGTAGAGGATGCTGTATGGGCTGGGATCAGTCGGTGCTCGTGGTGGTGGTAGTGAGATGAGGCGAGGCTGTGACGATTGGTCTACCAATGGTGCCTTGCCTTTGTCTGTGGAGGCTGATTGCATGGCATCCTTAATGAGTCCTCGAACCCGTGGTAAGGTGACGGATTCAAAGAACTCAAAAAGGCGATTTTCCAGATAGGCCGTCGTCACGGTTAGGGGTGTGGGGATTGGTGCACCGGCATCACTAGGAGTTGCCGTTATCACACGTTCAGAACTAGGTTCTGTACGGTGGCCCTTGTCAACCGAAGTCGGATGGACTTCGGTTTCCACGGGTCTTCCGACCTCTCCTTGCGACACATCTTTTGGAGATGGTGCTCGGGTCGTTGTGGCCACGTCAGTGTGACGGGCTAGGGTGGAGCTGTCACCGAGATCGCCAAGGCGTCTCGTTAGCACACGTCCAGAAACAGGTTCTATACGGTGGCTCGCGGATGGTGAGCTGCTGAGATCATCAACATCCGAGAGACTTCCGTCCAATCCTTGAAGAGCCTCTATTTGTGGCTCTTCTATGAACGTTGAGACCTGAAGATCAGGTTGAGGCTCGGCCTGTGTCACAAGAATGGGTATTTTTTGAGTTGGTTCAGACACAGGAACCGAGCTGCTGGAGGCTTGGGGTGGTTCGTGTTGTGTTGAGACACTTGTCTGTTGGGAGACAAGTGAATGGTCAGGTGGGGTTCGCTCATGCGTCGTTAGGTCATGTACGACGTCTTCTATCCTAGGGATTGATCCGGCTTTTTCTTACTGAGGTAGTGCAGTCGTAGTTGTCTCGGGAACATCTATTAGTGGTTGTTCGAGTCGTTCGGCATGTGATTGTTCCTCAAGAGATTGTTCAGGTATGGTTTGTTCAGGGGATGGTGGTGGTTGGTCAGGGATTGCTTGTTGAGATGTAGTCTGTTGTGTGTGGGGAATAAATTCAGTGTCTGTGGTTTCTCTCAGCATCTCACTCTCTCCTTCTCTCTCGCTCGTTTCAGCTCTCTCAGTATTACTACCCCCTGGGTTAGACTCAGGTGGGCTATCCTGTGTCGTGGGGTGGGGAACTTTGTAATCTTTGCAGTAGGCATCGATAAGGTCGGGGTTTGCAAGTATGAGTAACTCGTGAGGGATTGGCATTGCAGTGCGCGAGTATTTCTCATCAGTCTTTCCTTTATGAAGGTAGCGCAGTTTGGGTGGAGTGAAGTTTTCTTCCACGGGTCGTGATGGTATTCCTGTTGTTGTGGTCAGAAAATGGTGGATGATAAGTGAGAACCACCGAAGATATGGCAAATTCTGTGGCTTTTTGGACTTAGTTCGTTGGTAAAGTTGGTCGTCGAGATCTGTGGGGATAAGTTTGGCAAAGTCGTAATTTCTTCGAAACACGATCCCATGGAAGATCCGAAGAATTGTGATATTGCATCTATCCCATCCTGAGTGCTTGGGTGAGAAGCACTTATTGACAAATGCAAAGAGCGTTCGCCATGGATGCGGGATCATGGAGTTCTGAAAATGGGAGACAAACTTGATCGGCGTGTAGTATCCCATCCTCATCATGTCCTCCAGGAGCTCATTTTCGGAAGCCTCAGGTTCGTATTGAGGTTGACTTGGCATTCTTAGAATACTACGAATGAGTTCCTTTGTGATGATGACAGTCTCAGTTGCTATTTGGGCCTCGTAGTAGATGCTATTATCTTGGGCAAGTTTGGTCTTCATTGTCCCCCAGAATTGTTGAAGGTAAACTGTAGGGACTTGGATTGAGGCCGAAAAAGCATACCCAAGGTGGTGATTTCTCAGAATGGATAATATAATTTCTTCCTTGCACTTGAATGTATGAAGGTCAATCTGGAAATTATTGTCCTTGGTCGTTATCCATTTTGAGGTTGGGTAGACTAGATCCGTGGGTGTCGTCATTTTCTTTTTCCTTTTTTTTTTTTTGACACCGGGAGTTCGTGCTGAAACTGCAACACAGAAGATAAATATGATTAGATATGTCATGATAAGGCTTGGTTGTTATGAATAGTGATGGGTTGGAATAAAATTTCGTTTTATGAAAAAGTCTTGGCCCAACACATTGGCCCATTTGAGAAAAATTTTGTCGAAAATTTCCTAAGTATGGTTTGCGGGTTCACTTTAAAGTAGTTAGCTTAGCTTCATCTTAGCAAGTCATTTTTTGCGAACTCAAAGGTTTGCGGGTTGAGTAGTAGTATTTTGCGAACTCAAAGGTTTGCGAGCTCAGAGGTTTGCGGGTTGGTTGAAAAGAACTTTGCGTATTCTGTATTGCAGCCTCAGGATTCGCAAATTGACCAGGTCAATCAGGGAATCGCAAAGTATCAATTCGCAAAATAAAATTTGCGAATCCCAAGATTCGCAATCCTCGAATTCGCAAAGTAAGCAGTCAGACGGTCAAAGCCGCAAAGTAAATGACTCGTAAAGTGAGTGATCGCGAGTTTGAGAAAATAAACACTTTTGGACCCGCAAAGCTTAATTCTGAAGAATCAAAAAGTACTCTTAAACGATTTCGAACCAAAAAATTAAATCATCGATTTGAAAAACACCAGATTTGAGAAAATAAATTCGATTTAGTGCAAAAATCAAACTGATAAGCTCGTATCATCACTGAAAAGCAACGAAATTTCTGCAGGAATCAACTGCAAAACACCTGTTCTTTGAGAAATCACACCTGCAATTAAGAAAATCAATCGTAAGCAAAATACAGTAAAAGTTAAAGTAACTTTTCATTCATACCACAGAGATGAACGCGAGTATGCGACGGTAACGATTTGAGCAAGCAAACCACAGACTAAGCAAGCGACGATGGAAGGTTTGATGAACGGGATTCGCAAAGTGGAGATTTATGATTTGGGATTGTTTTAGTTTTGCGAGTTCAGTTTGCGAATTGGTTTTTAAAAACAACTTTGCGGGCCTAAAGTGTGAACCCTAGTTTTGGGCTATAAACTTTTGAGAAAAAGGCCACCTTAGATTCGCGAATTGGTAGTTTGTGAATCGATCAGTTTGCGATTTGAGAGCTGTGAGTTCGCAACTTGATTCATTGACTGGTCAAAATTGAAGATGGTTCGCGAATAACAGTTGTCCAAATAAATTTTAGTTTTGCGAATCAAAAAAAATGAATGTACGAGATTTTTTAACTTACCATCGATATCAATTAATCTAATAATGACTCAAATACTACCAATTTTGACGCGATCGATCACAAGGATAACATCAAATCTATGGGTTTTTCAAGATCGATTTTCATGATACGATATCCTTTTTGGAGAAGAAAAATCGTCGCCTTAGTCAAAAATTCGTCTTAATGTCGGGACAATAAATGACGTAAGTTTCCTTCGTGTTTATAAAATAGATATGTCTCAAATCTCATTGAAGTACCTTACATCTAAGAACTAACTTATCTCTTATTTTTCTCGTTTACAGATGAATTGGCAGAAAAAGGAAGAAGAGAAGAAGCTCGAGGAACATGAAGAGTTAAGACGCAACTTTGAGCATAATTTGGATATGCTGGTTATTGAGATTTTCCTTCTTTTGAGCTTATTCGTTGTTTTACTTGCTATTCTGCTTTGGGTCTTAATCAGGCATACGAGTTTTTAAGAGTTATCTGCGTATTATGTGTTTGAGAGAGTTGTTCGTGTTTTGAAGAATTTTATGTTTTTGTTGAGAAACTCCCCCTTGTTCGTGTTTTGAAGAGTTTTATGTATTTGTTGAAAAACTCCCCCTAGATGCAATACCCATCAATTATCTTAAAAATTAAATGATTTATAATGCTCATCGAGTATCTTAAAGATTAAAATGATTTATGAATTCACTTACTCCCCCTCGATGCATGGATATAGCATTTATAATGCCCATCGAGTATCTTAAAGATTAAAATGATTTATGAATTCACTTACTCCCCCTCGATGCATGGATATAGCATTTATTTATGAATTCACTTACTCCCCCTCGATGCATGGATATAGCATTTCTCCCCCTCGATGTAACGCCACCAGCATTGGCGCTACATTGACTTATTGGAAACAAGAAACAGTTTATTGAAATTAAAAGGTTAAACTAAAAAAAACTAAAGTCCTAAGTAAATGATTAACATAATAAACACACACAAAATAAGAGAAAAGTGAAACATTGCAAATAGATAAATATTGAACTGTAGGAAGGCATAAACGAAATTAAAAATTGAGGTTCAACATTCCCAACTTTGCAACTAAGAATTGGAAGCGTTTTTCATCCAATGCTTTTGTAAACAAATCGGCTAGTTGAAGCTCTGTATTGACAAAGTACATTTCTATTATGCCTCTTTCTACATGGTCCTTTATGAAGTGATATCGAAGATCTATGTGCTTAGTGCGGGAGTGATGAACAGGGTTGCATGTAATTGCGATAGCACTCTTGGAATCACAGTAAATAGGAATTTTATTTAGATCAAACCCGTAGTCCCGTAGCTGAGTTCTGATCCACAAAATTTGTGAGCAGCAACTTGCTGCAGCGACATATTCTGCTTCCGCCGTGGAAGTTGACACACAATTTTGTTTCTTCGAGGCCCAACATACAAGTTTATCGCCTAGGAATTGCACCAGAAGTGCTTTTCCTGTCCAGTCTGCATCCTGCAAAATCTGCGTCAGAATATCCTATTAGTTTCATAGTTGAGTTTTTAGGATACCACAGTCCAAGGTCTGGTGTTCCTTTCAAATACTTCAAGATTCTTTTGACAGCATGAAGATGCGACTCCTTGGGGTTAGCTTGAAATCGAGCACAGAGGCATGTAGAGAATAAGATATCTAGTCGACTGGCAGTGAGGTAGAGCAGTGATCCAATAATCCCTCTGTAATGAGTAACATCTACAGGTTCACCTAAGTGATCCGCATCTAGTGAGCACGAGGTGGACATGGGTGTGCTTGATGATTTGCTCTTGTCGATCCCATATTTTCTGAGAATATCGTGGATGTACTTTGACTGATTGATGAAAATCCCATCCTGAAGTTGTTTGATTTGCAATCCGAGGAAGAATGACATTTCTCCCATCATACTCATTTCAAATTGCGATTGCATCAGAATGCTAAAATCTTCACAAAGTTTAGAATTAGTAGAGCCAAAAATGATATCATCCACGTAGATTTGTACAAGCATTATATCAGAACCATCTTTCTTTACGAACAACGTAGTGTCAATTTTCCCTTTCGTGAAACCTGAAGAGATAAGAAAGTCGGAGAGCACCTCATGCCAGGCCCTTGGAGCTTGTTTAAGTCCGTATAGTGATTTGTCAAGTTTGTAAACAAAGTCGGGATGATCAGCATTGAGAAATCCGTCTGGCAATCTACGGACTCCTTCTCTATTCTTAACCTAGACACTCCCGCCTTCGACTCTAATGCTCGCCCTACGCTCCCTGTAGACGTAAGCGAGACATGATTAGATTTAGAAATTTTTAAAGTATTATTCTTAATTTTTAGATCTTTTGAAGGCACTTTTACTTTTTTCACGATTTTCGTAATGATATTTTCGGTTGAGGGCGATGCGCGAGAAATTGTGGGATTGAGGAAGCTTTGAGATTTTAGGAATTTTTTCTTTTCGGCTTCAAAATTCTCCCTTTCTTTATCTAAAGAAACTCTTAACCCTTCTATTTTCCTAACAATTGGCGGTATATAGAGAGAATTTTCAGAATGATGAGATTGAGCTTCCGTAATTTTAGAATGATCTTCAGGAATTTGAACTGATTCAAGGCTCCGACCATTGGGAAGATTCCCAGTGTCGTTGCTTTGATTCAGTTCGTCATAGTAAAGGGGAATTTCAGCCTTGGTTTTGGCTTTTCTCTTGGCTTCTTCTAATTCATAAGTTTCCTTTTACAGTCAACTTTCTTCAAATGACATGGATTCTCAAAACCTAAGCCATACTTATAATCATAGAACTCCAAGTCCTTGGGCTGATTTAAAAATATAGTCTGCTCTGATTGTCCCTTCTTCACCATCTAATTTTTGATTTTAGCGGGTAACTTCTTACGCTCTTCTCCTAATAGAGCAAAATTATTTTCTACCGTCAATTTGGCGGCTTCACATGCATCGAGATTTTCCTAAGTTCACAAACCTTAGTATTTGATCTATCTAATTCGGTTTCTAGGTTGGTGATCCTAGTAGTCGCTTCGGTTAACCTGCAATTGAGGTTAGCTTTCTCATTGAGATTTCTAATCAGGCAATTGTTGTTATTTTCTAGCCTGTCTTCTAATTCTTTAATTTTTAGATCATGCTGCTCAATTTGAGGTTTTGTAGTCTCTCTAGAATGTAGGCTCTTAGAAAGTTCTTCTATTTTCACACTAGAGCTCCTAACTTCTGATTCGAGACTAATAAATTTCTCCTGAGATTTGACTAGTTTCTTCTCTACTTTCTTTACGCTTTTCTGCTCATATTTCATGTTAGTGTATGCTAATTGATACGATTCTAACATGGTCAATAATCTGGAAGGGGAAACTACCTCCTCAGAAAGTTCGGGTGCCTGATCTTCGTCCATCTGTTCTGAGGTTTCGGCGTCTGAATGCTCGACCAGGCGAGCCATTAAGGCTAAATTCTCCTCTTCTGAGCTAGACGTATCCTCGAGCCAGTGGTCTTGTTCAACCGTTAAAGCTACTCCTGCTTCCTTTTGCTTCGTGAGTTGAAGCTTCTTGGAGTAGTAGTTAGCGTCTCTCTTCTTTTGAAGAGTGCATTATCTCGCAAAATGACCATGTTTCCCGCAGTTAAAGCACTTGGTCGGTTCTTTAGAAGCTTTGACTTCGGAGGTCTCAGGTGTATGTTATTTATTCCTTGAGCTTGAGGTCCGAAGTTAATTGGTTGATGATGACTTCTTTTGAAGTATTGTTTGCTCATCATCTTTCAGATTAATGCCAACTGCTTTCCCGGCGCTTTGATGTTAGGCTACATGTCTGAATCTATTTCGTTTTCTTTTCGTGTTTTTGAGCTTCTCTTCTCTGAGACTAGGGCAACTGAGTCATCGAAAAGTTTGCCCTTCTACTCTTTCTAAATCTCACTAACGTGCTGTGCGAGATTGTCGTACATGGCATGGATACCCAGCTCCTCAAGGTCTTTATTTTGTCAGATTCAGCGGATATAGTCTTCCATTCGGAGGGCAGAGAGGAAAGAAATCTGATGTTGGTTTCCATGTTCGTCTTCGTGATTTCTATTCCTCATCTCATTTAGGAGAGTGAGTTATCTTTGGTAAAGCTCGTGTCAGCTTTCCTCGGTTTTAGCTCGGAAGGAATCATAGGCCGTTAGAATGTTCACCTTTTTGGCCTTGATGCCGACATCTGTTCGTTGCATCATCTTATGCTGCTCATCCCACATTCCCTTAGCGGTTGGGATGTTGTCTTTCTGTCGATAGATGTCATATCGATTCCCTTGCATAAGAGTGTCTTTGGCTATTAGGTCAGCTTTAGCTCTCACTCTTTCCTCCGCTGTATATTCCCTAGCCTCTTTCAGTAGCCTAGAGGCAGGAATTGCAGGGTTGTCACCATGTACATTTACCCAGAACTGAGCTCGACCTTGCTCAAGTGATGAGAGAAGGTCTTCTGCTTGTTCATTTAGCTCTATAAAGTTCAGAAATTGGCTTCTCCAAACTGTATATTCGCCACTCTTGAGAATCGAGGGACGATTGTCGTTTCCAGGTGAGTAGGCATCCATTTTATCTTCTAGAGTTGATGAAGGATCTCCGTTTGTTGTTTTTATTATTTGGACTGATGTTACGTGCTTCACAAGTAGCAAATTAGTTAGTAGCGTTTGATATTAAAGCAGTCGAGAATTATTTTCGATTCAATCTTTAGAGTGTGACCGAACATAAACTCGTCGAAGTAAAATGTAGGAGGTATTGTTCTCGTGCGAGAAAGTCTTTGTCAGCGAAAAATTTTACGAGCGAAAAAAAAATTCAAAATCTTTCTACAGAGAAAAATTCCTTAATCGTGAATTTATTTCGATCGCAAAGAAACAATTCGTATTGTGATTTTCTCGCTAAGTCAAAATAAATTCGTTGACTGGAGAAGTTCTCGGACGCAAATGATTTTCGCTTAGTCAAACTTAAAAAGTCCGACAGAAAAAGTTTTTCGACGGTAAGTTTTGCGCATGCAAAGGTCAAAATTAGTCTTCGTCGAAAAAGATTTTTGCTTAGTAATGCTCGAGAAATTTTTCTACTAAAGTCGTTCTAGATAAAGACGACTTTAAGTCTGACTTTGTATTCTGATCGAGAAAAATTTTCGCGCCGAGTTTTTCGATCGAGAAATTAACCTGGTCGAAGAACCTAGCGAGAAAAATTGAAATTATCGCAACAAAACACTGAATACACTTAAACTATTCAAGCAAAGACGATGAATTAGACTATGAAATTACAGGTAATTGCACGTAATCAGATGATGAATACGCACGAACAAACAACTAAACACGTCATGAAGCAAAATATATCGAATTTGAACAAAATCAGTACGTGTTCAAACTTTTCTTCGGACGAACAATAACTCCTCATATTAAATCCAATCTGCTAAAATAAAGTTCAAACATCTACGAATCTAATCGCAATCAATGTACATTACTAAAACGAGCACAAAAGCATCAAATTCAAACGAGCATAGAATTGAGCTCTTAGATCGACAATGAAATTCGCGCCAAACTGTTCTTGGATGGAACAGTACCCGAACTCAATTTTTGAGCCAATTCTATCATTTTCGATTCTAAACAGAACGAATCTGGTGTGATACCAATTGTTAGGTCCTGAATTATCAACTCTAAGATCCTAGACTCGAATTCTTAGGTAATCGATTAGAATTGTAAAGAATAAAATATCGATCGAAAACCTTTGTTGAGAGCACGAGATAGAATTTCTCTTAGAGTGAGAAGGTATTTGTGTTTCTCTCTCTACTTCTTTTACGCTATTCTGCTCACGTTTCATGTTAGTGTATGCTAATTGATACGATACTAACATGGTCAATAATGTGGTAAGGGAAACTACCTCATCAGAAGGTTCGGATGCTTGATCTTCGTCCGTCTGTTATGAGGTTTCGGCATCTGAATGCTCGTCTAGGCGGGCCACTAAGGCTAAATTCTCCTCTTTTGAGCTAGACGTTTCCTTGAGCCAGTGGTCTTGTTCAGCCATTAAAGCTACTCCTGCTTCCTTTTGCTTCGTGAGTTGAAGCTTCTTGGAGTTGTAGTTGGCATCTCTCTTCTTTGGAAGAGTGCATTCTCTGGCAAAATGACCAGGTTTCCCGCAGTTAAAGCACTTGGTCGGTTCTTTAGAAGCTTTGACTTTGGAGGTCTCAGGTGTATGTTCTTTATTCCTTGAGCTTGAGGTCCGAAGTCGATTGGCTGATGATGAGGACTTCTTTTGAAGTATCGTTTGCCCATCAACTTTCCAATTAATGCCAACTGCTTTCCCAGCGCTTTGATGTTAGGCTCCATGTCTGAATCTGTTTCATCTTCAGACTCTAAGGGGGTAGGAGGCTTGATGATATTTTTCTTTTCGTGTTTTTGAGCTTCTCTTCTCTGAGACTTGGTCAACTTAGTCGTCGATAGGTTTGCCCTTCTGCTCCTTCTGAATTTTGCTAACATCTTCCTCGTGCTGTGCGAGATAGTCGTATATGGCATGGATATCCAGCTCCTCAAGGTCTTAATTTTGTTGGATTTGAGCGGATATCTTCTTCCATTCGGAGGGCACAACGGAATCTGCTCTGACAATTTTCAATCTAATTCTAACAATTTTCGATTCAAAGCAGAACGAATCTGCTCTGATACCAATTGTTAGGTCCTGAATTATCAACTCTAGGATCCTAGACTCGAATTCATAGGTAATCGATTAGAATTGTAAAGATTAAAATATCGATCGAAAACCTTTGTTGAGAGCACGAGAGAGAATTTCGCTTAGAGTGAGAAGATATTTATGTTTCTCTCTCCCGAAATCGAATTGGCAGCCCTTTGGATCAAATTTCTCAAATCTTCTATTAAGCACAATGTTTACAAATGTATTTATACCACACAAACTTGGTATAAATATCATACAAGTCATAATCTAAAGACAAATAAGTGAAAAGCCCCTAATTACAAGGACATCTAATGAAATCAAAGCACAATAATAAGTAGTATTCTACAATCTCCATGCCATGTTCGATAATCTCGCACATCAAGAGGAAGATGTAAGCAAAATTCAGAAGGAGTAGAAGGGCAAGCTGATCGAAGACACAGTTGCCCTAGTCTCAGAGAAGCGGAGTTCAAAGTCAAGGAAAGAGAAGATCATTAGGCCTCCTACCCCTTCTGAGTCGGAAGATGAATCAGACTCAGACGTGGAGCCAAATATAAAAGCACTGGGATAGCAGTTGGCTCTAATTGGAAAATGATGATCAAGCAATACTTCAAAAGAAGTCTTCATCATCAGCCAACCGACTTCGGACCTCAAGCTCAAAGAACAAAGAACGTGCACCCGAGACCTCCGAAGCCAAGAACGTCAAAGAGCCGAGCAAGTGCTTTAACTGCGGCAAACCAGGTCACTATGCCAGAGAGTGCACTCTCCCAAAGAAGAGAGATGCCAACTGCTACTCCAAGAAGCTTCAACTCACAAAGCATAAAGCAGCTGGGGTAGCTCTGATGGCAGAACAAGACCACTGGCTCAAAGATACGTCAAGCTCTGAAGAGGATAACCTAGCCCTCATGGCCCGTCTGGACGAGAACTCAGACGTCGAAACCTCCATTCAGATGGACGATGACCAAGAATCTGAATCTTCACAAGAGGTAGTCTCTCCTTCTGCGTTATTGACCATGTTAGAATCGTATCAATTAAATTATGGTAACATGAAATGTGAGCAGAAAAGTGTATAGGAAGTGGAAAAGAAACTATCTAGGTCTCAGGAGAAAATCACTAGTCTCGAATCAGAACTTAGAAGCTAGAAGAACATACTAAGAGCCTACATATTAGTGAGACTAAGAAGCCTCAATTAGAGCAGCATAATTTAAAAATCATGGAACTAGAAGACATGCTACAAAATAACTATAATTGTATGGTTAGGAATCTCAACGAGAAGGCTACCCTCAATTGTATGTTAATGGATGCTACAACTAAGGTCACTAACCTAGAAACTCAATTAGAAAAATCTAATGCTAAGGTTCGTGAACTTACGAAAGATCTTGACGCCTGTAAAGCCACCAAATTAACGGTGGAAAATAATTATGCTCTCTTAGGTGAAGAACGCAAGAAGCTATACGCCAAAGTTAAAAAATTAGACAATCTTCTTGTAAGAAGGGGACAAACTGATCAAACAACATTCTTAAACCAACTCATGGACTTAGAATTCTATAAATTTGTCTTAGGCTTTGAAAATCCACGTTGCTTGACGAAAGTTGACAGCAAAAAACTTTACGATGTCAAGTACATGGTTTTGGGATTAACGAATCTTATGTTTTTATTAAAGCCGGAGAAATAGATGCATTAGAAGAAACCAAGAGAAAAGCCAAGACTAGTGTTGAAATCCCCTTTTCCTATCCAGAATTGAATGAAAGTTACAAAACTAGGGATCTTCCCAAGGGTTGGAGCTTTGAGTCAATTTTGTCTTCTCGAAGATCGTTCTACAAACGAGGAAGCATACATTCAACATTCTAAAAAGTCTCTCTATATACTCCATATTGTTAGAAAAAATAGAAGGGTTAAGAGTCTCATTAGAAAAAGAACGAGAGAATTTTGAAGCTGTAAAGAAAATGTTCCTAGAAGAGATGAAAAATCTCAAAACTTCCTCTGTCTCCCAATCAATTTCTCACGCATTACCCTCAAAGGAAACTATCATTATGAAAAGCGCGAAGAAAGAAAAATCGCCTTCTAAAGCTCAGAAATCTAAAAATAAAACTGTAAAAAATAGTAACTCTTACCCTGTGTTTACTACATCTACAGGGAGCGTAGTGCCTAAGATAGAGAAATCGAAGGCAAGAGTGTCTAGTTTAGAAATTAAGGAGCCGCTAGATGTCAAAGTTTGAAATGTATCTCCTCCTTTTGTAATAAGAAAAGACACTCGTAGAAATAAAGGTTTCATTTCTTCGCTTGAAATTATTGTGTCTTCATGCTCCTTAGAGCCAACTACACTTAGAAGCACTAACTACGAAATAGGCTCTACCTCAAACGTAACAAACGCTCATTCTAATGCAAAAGCATCGAGGATGACTCATAGGAAGATCCGGCCATTAAAGAAGCATATGACACCATTCATTCTTGTTCTCATCTAAGATATCTTGTGAAGATCCAATCCCCCAAACACCTTGGGAGACTATCAAATGAAAAGATCTTTTCTACGATCAAGCCTACTCATGCATTTGCTCGTGCTGAAATTCAGCTTCCCTGTAAGGTTCGACCCAAATGGATTCCTAGATCTCCGCCTACGAAGACAAAAGCCAAAAAGGCCAAGTCTTCTACAAAGGGCAAATCCAAATCAAATTCATAGAAGATGGCTTGGGTTGCTAAAGCTCCTATTAATGATAATTTTGGAACTATATCTGAATCAAAACTAAATCTGCTAATCAGAGAGGACCCATTTATGAGTGTGTACCTAAAGTTTTTTAAATTGTGTTTGCAAATCCATAATGTGTGGTTCTTCGATTCCGGTTGCTCCGCACACATGACAGGAAATCAAGAGCTGCTGAACAACTATCAAGACCGATTGAACGGAAAAGTCAAATTTGGAAACAACGACTCGGCTCCTATACTAGGATTCGGAGATATTATTTTGGATAATCTGACCATCAAGGATGTCTTGTATGTCGAAGGCCTCCGCCATAACTTGTTCAGCATAGGCCAGTTCTGAGACAAAGGATTCCAGCTGGTCTTCCATGCTGACCGATTTCAGGACAAAGAACTCCTCCAAGGACTTCGGAAATCAAATCTTTACACGATCATCTCCAAGATTATAATTAAGAGGAACAGCTTATGGCATCAACGCATGTCTCATCTCAACATCAAGGCTCCTCAACGTCTCTCAACGAAAAAGTTGGTTCACGGTCCTCCAACTATAGTATTACCGAAAGAGCATCAGTGTTTGGCATGCAACTAGGAAAATGAAGCGAGCGTCTCATCATGTTAAACTGTTTGCCTCTACTTCACGTCCTCTGGAATTACTACACATGGACCCCAGTGGACCGATGCAGACACAGAGTATCAACGGGCGTAAGTACGTGCCACTTATTGTAGATGATTTCTCTCGCTACACATGGACGAAGTTCCTCCGAACTAAAGATGAGATTGGGGACTTCATCGTAAATTTCGTGAACTCTACTCAGAATTTGCTGCAACAAACTATCCAAGTCATTCGAACGGACAACGGTACTGAGTTTAAGAACAAATACCTCAGTGACGTTTCAAAAACTTGGGATTAGTCGGCAATTTTTAGCCGCCAAGACACCAATAGAATGGGGTAGTAGAACGAAAAAACAGGACTCTACTGGAAGCCGCACGTACGATGCTCATCCACTCCGGCCTTCCACACTTCCTTTGGGCTGAAGCAGTAAATACTGCCTGTTTCACTCAAAACAGGACGGTAGTTCACAAGTGCTTCGATAAGACTCCGTACGAGACCATTAACAAGCAGAGTACCCAACAATTCATTCTTCAAGGTATTCGGGTGCAAGTACTTTGTGGCGAACGATAGAGAGCAACGTGCTAAGTTTCACCCTAAAGCATTTGAAGCAACTTTCATCGGGTATTCTTCAACTTCTAATGCATACAAAGTATACATCAATTCCAACCAAACAATCAAAGAAAGCTACCATGTCACTTTCCAAGAAGTGGCAGATATGGCTTTTGTTCATCTCAGTTCAGGACCTGTGCCTAACCAGATGGTTTCTGAATACGACTGTTCAACACCCGTGCCTACTGGTGTGTTGGCACAATAGCAGAGAACGGCAACAACTCAGGATAACGTCAGAAGAAGCTATGAGATTTGCTTTAGAAGACTTGGATCACTTTTTGAGCAGATATATCGGCCGACCAACACCGCTACCATGTCCTCACCTCATCGGATTCAGAATTACCTCAGAATGCTGAAGATCCAACCGCGGAAGTTGAGGAAATGTCATCAGAGTCGCTCAACTCAAGTGCTGAAACTGATTTGCCTCAACTAGTTGAACAGCCTCAGATTATTGGAGATCTGGCTCCACAAATGGCTGATGCTTCTAGCTCGGCTTTGCCTCATGAGCGCAAGAGGACTCGAGCACATCTAGTTGATCAGATAATTGGTAATCCTTCGAGTGGAGTAAGGAAAAAACATCAGAAATGACTATTCAATTGCTTCTTAAGCCAAAACGAGCCAACCAAGGTGGTAGACGCACATAAGGACACATATTGTGTAATTGCGATGCAAGACGAGATCAACAAATTCGAACGCCTTCAAGTTTGGACATTGGTACCCCGTCCGCAAGGGAAAACCATCATTGGGATGAAATGGGTATTCAAGAACAAAAAGAATGAAGATGGAGAAGTGATCAGGAATAAAGCAAGATTAGTTGCGAAGGGCTACAATCAACAGGAAGTCACTGACTACGACGAGACGTATGCTCCTGTTGCCCGAATCGAAGCCATCCGCCTTTTCTTGGCTTATACGGCACATAAGGACTTCAAAGTCTACTAAATGGATATAATGACCGCCTTTCTCAACAGCGTGTTGAAGAAAGAAGTCTACGTCGCCCAGCCCGAAGGCTTCGTCGATCAAGATCACCCTGATTACGTCTATCGTTTGGATAAAGCTCTCTACGGATTAAAATAAACCCCACGTGCTTGGTATGATGTCTTGAGCGAATTCCTCGTAAGTCTGGATTCATCCGAGGAACGATCGATACGACACCCTTCATCAAATAGCAAGACAAAGACTTGTGATCGTCCAAGTCTACGTAGACGACATCATCTCCGGGTCAACAAATATCCAGCTTTGCAAGAGGTTTGGAGAATTAATGAAGAGCAAGTTTGAAATGAGTCACATGAGAGAGATGCAGTTCTTCTTAGGCCTTCAAGTCAGTCAGCTCGACGATGGGATTTTCATCAGTCCGACGAAATACATCAAGGATATTCTGAAGAAATTCCATCAAGATCAGAGCAAGTCTCTCAGTACTACTATGTCTACAAGCTGTAAGTTGGATGCCGATCCCTCTAGAAAAGCGGTCGACATCACACTCTATCGCAGCATCATCGGGTCTCTTCTCTATCTCACCTCAAGCCGGCCGAATATCATGTTTGTCACCTGTTTATGCGCCCGTTTCCAAGCCGATCCCAAGGAATCTCACATGCTTGCGGTGAAGCGAATCTTGCATTACCTCAAGGGCACATCTACCTTAGGATTGTGGTATCCTAAAGGTACGAACTTCAAACTTATCGGCTACACTGACGCTGATTATGCAGGTTGCCGAATGGACAGGAAAAGCACATCCGGTGGCGCTCAATTTCTAGGCAAAAAGTTGGTCTGCTGGTCATCCAAGAAGCAGAATTGCGTGTCAACATCAATGGCTGAGGCAGAATACAACGCGACCGCCAGCTGTTGCTCTCAAATGCTGTGGATGAGGACTCAGCTCCGCAATTATGGGTACAATTTAAATAATATACCCATTTATAGTGATAGTCAAAGTGCCATTGTGATTACATGTAATTATGTTCACCACTCACGCACGAAACACATAGACATCAGTATCAAGGATCACGTAGAAAAAGGCACTATTGATATGTACTTTGTGAACACGGAATATCAACTAGCCGACATTTTCACCAAGGCATTGGATGAAAAATGCTTCCTATTTCTTGTCGGAAATTAGGCATGTTGAATCTTCTGGAACGCTGCAAGTAACTAGGTAATATCGTTGGAACGCTTTCCGGAAATAACGAGATAATTTGTGAAACCGGGTTAGGAGATAACGTAGATACTCTTACCGCTTTCTAGGGAATAACGTACTCTGCAATATCTTCTTAAAGAAAAGTATTGTTCAAAGAAGAAGAAGCCAAAATTTTTATAGCCTAATTCACCCCCCCTCTTAGGCATATTTTATACTTCTTTTGGTATCAGAGGGGTTACTCAACGAAAGGCCTAACACGCCTTAGTAAAGATATAATGGCTTTTTCGAGTGTTGATGTCTTTGCAGAGGGTCAATCCCACTCTAGGCCGCCTCTCTTTGATGGAACGAACTACGCAGTGTGGAAGAACCGTATGATCGAGTTTCTGATCGCTATCGACTATGATCTTTGGGGGCCAATCATCAATGGACCATATACGGCTAATAAAACCGATGGAACTCCAAAGGACGCTAAAGATTATAATGTTGATGACAAAAAGGGAATCACGCGAAACGGAAAGGAAAAAAACATGCTCACATGCGCTCACATGGGAAGAATACATTTGGGTTAGTTCCTACTCATCGGCAAAGGCTATGTGGGATATGCTCCAAGTTACTGAAAGAAATTATTGAGTTGTGCAAGAAAGACTGGCTCTGCTTACTCATCAGTACGAACTGTTCTCGATGGAACTGACGAGAATATAAGGCAGATGTATGCCAGATTCATGGGAATCATCAACCAAATGTTCTCCCTCAGAAAGAAGGTTCCCAACAGTGGACAAGTCAGAAAGATACTGAGATCACTGCCATGAGAATGGAATGCCAAGGTTACTGCCATCTACGAAGCAAAGGACATGGAAGTATTTAGCATCTCCGAACTGATTGGATCTCTTATATCTTACGAGATGATTCAAACGTCAATGAATGAGATCGCAGAACAAAAATCAGAAGTCCATTGCATTCAATTCCAACTAAGAAGAATCTGATTCAGACGACGAAGAAGAAGGCTTGATGAACGACTTAGCCATGTTACAAAAAGATTTGAAAGATTCCAGCAGAAAAAGAAATTCAAAGGGAACTTCAACAAATTACAGAACAAAAACAAGGGAATCTCCATGTCTGGGAAGAAAGTTCAGAAACGATGCAACAAACCATGCCATTATGCACATGAATGCCCAACAACCAACAATGAGAAACCAAGGAAGCAGAAGGCTATGGTGACGGAAATGACTCTGAGCTAGAACAAAGTGAGGACGAGGATCACGCTTACATGGCTGACGAGGATCAGGTATCTCTTTCTTCATCCATTGAGAAAATTCATATTCTAAACAGTTTATATAATAGTGATTGTGAAAGTGACTCATCTTTTTTGATATAGAAGAAAGTAAGGAACAGTTGTGTGTATTACTTCAAAATGCAGAGAGGAAGATTAAGTCGCTAAATTCCTTGAATAGGAAACTGATAAAACAATGAGATGATTTAGCTAAGGAAAACATGAGGCTGACCTAGAAATCTCATGTTTTAAAGGAGAATTAGTTACTGCCGAGAAAGAAGGAATTCCATGTGACTGTGAGAAATTAAACAAGAAAAACACTGCCTTATCTAGAGATATCGTAGAACTCAGAATTCCTTAGATAGAGAAAAACAGAAAGTTGATAGACTCCTCGAGGGTAAGCAGAACCTAGATATGCTGCCCCTATGAATATTGGTAGGTCAGGTATAGGTTATTCCGTTGAAGTAAAGCATGCTAAACATTTTGTGCCTAAGCTTAAATGTTTCTATTGTCGTAGAAATGGTTACTATGCATACAACTGTCCTTTGAAGAAAGTTGATAAAGCTAAGTATGTCTAGAGACCCAAGAAGTCACCTGCAAATGCCACTGTTGTATGTGACTGTAACAGGAGATCACCATCTTTGCAGAACGATATATCGTATGTTATTTCCCCGCTAATATGTTAGGACCCAACAGAAATTGGGTACCTTAGAAGAAAACTTCTTTCTACAGGTACGAAGAAGGAATTCCAGCAAGAACAACAGGTGGTATCTCGACAGCGGGTGCTCCTGCCACATGACAGGTGATATAGGTAATTTTGTGTCGTTAAAGGCGGTTGATGGAGGATATGTTTCGTACGCTAATGACCCAAAAGCAAAAATCGTTGGAGTTGGTATTGTCGGTAAATATCACTATAGATGTATGGTTTGTTAGAAACTTAGAACATAATTTGATATGCATTAGCCAACTGTGTGACGATGGACATACCGTAGCCTTTGCTAAAGATAAGTGCTTTGTTAAAAAGGATGATGAGGTTGTGTTTAGTGCATCTAGACATGGTAACATTTACTGCATCACTCTTGATGATATTGGTAACCAGAACGTCAAGTGTCTAGCAGTTACGCATGATATCACATGGTTATGGCACAGACGTTTGGGACATGCCAACATGGAACTGATGTCTTACAATCATGCAATGAAGTTGTGAGGGGCATTCCAGATATGAAAGCCACCAAGGACAAAATTTGCAAAGCGTGCCAAATGGGAAAACAGACTAAGACGTTCTTTAAACCTAAGAATGTGATATCTACGTCCAGACCACTGGAACTGCTGCAACCTTTTTGGTCCGGTACAGGTTATGTCATTGAGAGTAAACGATATGCCTTTGTTACCGTGGACGACTATACTAGGTACACATGGGTCTTATTTCTTGCGCACAAAAGTGAGGCTTTAGATAACTTTGTGCCCTGGCTAAGAAGCTAGAAAATGAGAAAGAGATGAAGGTCCGTAAGATTACAAGTGATAACGGTCTAGAATTTGATAGTAAACCCTTTGCATCGTTTTATGATGAAAATGGTTATAGTCATAATTTTTCAGCCCCTATTACGCCTCAAGAGAACGGAGTGGTCGAGAGAAAAAATAGATTTTTACAAGAGATAGACTATGCTGAGCGAATATAATACTCCAAAACGTTTTTGGGTTGGAGCTGTTAATACGGCTTGTTATGTTTCGAATAGAATTTTCCTTAGACCGATTATTAAGAGAACTCCCTTGAACTTTGGAATGATAAAACCCCTATAGGATATTTCCATGTATTTGGTTACAAATGTTGTATTTTACATGATAGGGATAAGAGAGGAAAATTCGATTCCAAAGTAGATGTAGGGATATACCTAGGATACAACCCTCATTCCAAAGCTTTCAGAGTGTTTAATAATAGGAAGAAGACTGTTCAAGAATCTGGGCATGTCACATTTGATGAATTTCCTAACGCAGATGCTGCCGAGGAAGGTATAGTTGTGTCTCCTGCAGGTATACAGGTTACTGACAATGAAGTAAACGCAATACTTCAAACATGCTTCCAGTCATCCCAGTGAACAAGTCATAGGGAATATCACATCACGGATCAAAACGAGATAAGCTGCACGAAATGATACGGCTGAGGAATCACATGACGTGCTGTTGTCAACCATGGAACCTAAGACAATAAATGAAGCTCTTGACGACGAATTGTGGGTGATTGCCATGGAAGAAGAGCTAGCACAATTCGAAAAGAGCCAAGTGTGGACTCTTGTGGAAAGACCTAACGACAAGTCCATAATAGGCACGTGGGTGTTTCGCAACAAGCTGGACGAAAATGGTAATGTGACACGAAACAAGGCCAGGTTAGTTGCCAAGGGTTATTCCCAAGAAGAAGGGTATAGATTTTCAAGAAACCTTTGCACCCGTAGCTAGACTTGAGTCAATACGCATTTTACTTGCATACGTATCCTTTAAGAAATTCAAGATTTTTCAAATGGACGTGTAAAGTGCATTTTTAAATGGTTTTGTAAATGAGGAAGTCTATGTCGAGCAACCTCCCGGTTTCGAAAAAGAAGAATTTTCAAATCGTGCTTTAAATTAAACAAAGCTTTATATGGTTTAAAACAAGCCCCTACGGCATTCTATGAAAGATTGAGTAGATTTTTACTAGACATGGGCTTTATAACAGGAACAATAGATAACACTCTGTTTATAAAATACGAAGGGAATCACATACTACTTGTTCAGATATACGTTGATGATATCATAGTGGCAGCACTTACATCACTCTTTGCGAGAATTTTTCTAAGTCTACTATGCAACAGGAATTTGAGATGAGCCTGTTGGTCCCGAATGCACCAAACACGGAATCAAAGAGGCTTAGATGGGATGAAAAGGGAGATTTCTCACCTTGTAGTGTGTGTAGTGTGTGAAAACTAGGGTTAGCCTTTTGATCTTTGATTAGCTTTCAAATGGTGTTGGTAACACCTTATATACCACATTAACCCTATGTATATTAAGGCCCAAACACCAAAAATTAAATAATTACATTCTAGTCCAAAAGCCCAAGTTAAGAGAAGAATTACAATGAAAGTCCCAAGACTTAAACTATTGACACAATTACTAAATATCCTAACAATCTCCCCCTTTGTGTCAATTGTTGGGAGTCTTGGATCTTGGGCGTTGGTATGGTGGATTAGCGTGTGAGTGTATCGCGAAGCCCTAGCTTGAATTCGAAGGCGCGGAGGTTCCTTCGAAGTACCATTCGATCGGCTATAGCGTCAATGAGCTTCGCGAATTTGGATCGGCAGAGAGGATCTTCTTCCGAAAGGATGCGGCATATCTTCATTAGTTTGTCTTGGATGATGGTTAGTGTCCCATCCGAGAACTTTGCCACTTCGGAGCAGCGCAGCAGCCTCATCTTTCCCTTGTAGTTCGAGTAGGCGACCGCCGGATCATCTCCGTCGATCACATCGCCTTCTCGGTAGTCATCCGCGTTTTTGAAAGATGGGCGAGTCAGATTCACCTTCTTTAGGTTGTGTTCCACCGCCATCTGCAGATCGTGGGTGGCGAAGAATCTGACCTGTCGGAGCATGTGGCGCTTGAGAGCCACATATCCCATGGTGACCGGTTCAGCACGTACGAGATGTCCAGAGCTTCTGAGGACGAGTCTGAACTGTTTCATGGATTCCAGCATGCTGTATAGGTCACCCAGGCATAGAAACTTGAAGTCCGCCTCACTGACTTCACTGTAGCTCTCATCCTGCCTCATTACTGTGAAGACTGGGTAGTGGACAGGTCCTTTAGACTCTTGGCGGAGGTCAGTGACTTTGCAGATGGGGGCCCGACTCATTTCTTGAGCGATGTTTCCTCATCGGATAGCGTCCTCTTTGTGCACTTGTTGCAAAGAAGGCTCCATCGGTAGAGCTTCTTCTTTTGCTCGCTCCAATTTTGGATGTTCATCAGCTCATACTCATCGAAAGTTGTGATGATCTGCTCCTTGCGCCTCCAGATCCTCTTCCTGATCTATTCTTGATACGGCGCGGTTATCTTTTTATTTTCCCCCGGTGCTTCAGGTATATCCACCGTGGGCACATCCGTCTGAGAAGCAGGGGCCTCAGTTTGCTGCGCTTGGAATTGCTGGATGTTCTCGAGCTCGGCCGGTTCAGCGTCGTATTCCTCTCCGTTCTCGTCGTCTGCGGTGTTGATCAGCGTAAGCGAGGCCTCCATGAGCAGACGTCGAGCATTTTCCACCAACTTCCTAGCTGCTACTCCATCGGCGGGCGTGTATAGCCATTCATCATTGAAGATGTAGGCTTCGATTTCGTTCTGTGCGCAGTAGACATCCTCGGAAGCCAGGTTGGGATCGATGTTGAGAGGGGTATGGCTGTGTGGTGGCAAGGGTGTAGCGTCGGAGGAGTTAGTGGATTGTGGGGATGGAATTGGTGGAGATTCTGGTGGTTCGGTTGAGGTGATGTTTTGGCAAGGATGATTTGGGTGACGGGCGGTGTAGATGTGGTGGTGGCCTCTAACGTCGATGTGACAGCTAGAGGTTCCGAGGTGGTGGGTGGAGATGATGTTGAGGTGGTCTCTAACGTCGATGTGACGATTAGAGTTTCGGAGACGGTAATGGGTGGTGGTGAGGGTGATTTGGCTAGTGACTCATGGTGAACAAGGTGGGATTTTTGGCTAGTGGGTTGTGAGGTTTCTGGTGCGGGCGTCGTTTCAGGTCCAGAGGAGGAGGGCGGCGTCGATTGCATGAATCCTTGGGATTGTGAGCCCAGCTGCCTATTCTCCCCCTCGCGGCGATCTTGATCATCATCTTGTCGCGCCTGGTCCTGCTAGATTCGCCTTGAGCACGGCAGGACATCGGTTGAGTCATTATACGCTTCATCTCCTGTTCTTCCTCGTCAAGTTCCGTCATCGATTCGAATCGGGCTCGGAGGATGTAGAAGAGCTCCTTGGCAGAGATGGAGGAGAGAAGGGTATCTGCGTCCGAGTGTTGCATGGGTGGTGGCGTCTCCGGGGCCACACCTTTGCCTTTGTCGACGGTGGACGCATCGAGACGCGCATAGACTTGATCGAGAATTGACGCTTCAAGAGTCTTTGCAAACTCTTGAAGACGTGTCTCTAGCGCGGTCTCGGTGACAAAATGGAGTAAATCTAACAAGTTGGAATCACGAAGAAATCCAACTGACACCGAATCGGTGAATAAAGCCGATCGGCCGCCCGTTTGCTCAGGTCTGGAAAAGACGGGGTCACTCAGACTTCCCGTTGGCATCATCGATGAGACAGACTCACTCGAGTGATGGCCTAGGCTCACGGTTGTTGTGATGTTGGCCGTGCTAGGTCTTCCGCTCTCAGTCACAGAGACATCACCGAGCGTTCTGACAGGGTCACTAAGACTCTGTGGTGCGGTAGAGGGTGTATGTGTCCTAGAGACGTGTGAAACTATGGGGAGTGAGGGCACTAGACTCGATGTGCATGAAGAGGATGCAGTCTGAGGCGAGGGACTGCTTGTTTCAACATCGATCATCTCCAAGTGGGATGTCGATGGTATACGTGGCTCCTCGTGGAATGAAATACCTTCCTGTAGAGAGGAAGATAAGTGGGTTGGTGGGGTTGTTTGCGTGGTTGAGCCAGATGCCACGACTTCTACTCGGGAGGTGAACACATCACCTCCTGTACCTATTAGTTCGGCTCGGCTTATTTGTGGCGTAGGAGGTCGATCGTGTTTTTGTTTCGATCGACGCTCCGTGGGGCGGCTTACGTCATCCTCACGCGACCATTTTTTCGGAACGCGGGTGGAGGAAGATGCGGCGCGACCTGAAGACTTTTTGGAGGTGGTGGGGGGGGTTTGGCTAGTCCCGGGGATAGGCGCAGTGGGGTTGATCTACGCCATAGGGACAGTGGAGAGAGGTCGGGGGCTCTCGCGGAACGCGGCGGTTGTGGCTCGATATTCGAGGACGTGCAGATTTGTCTGATCTGCGTAGGCGAGCACTTCGTCCGGAATGATCATGGCGTGTCGATCCTTCGCCGGCGTGTTTTTCTTGGCGAACCTCTCGACAGTTGGGATGATGAAGTGTTCCGCTGCCGGCCGGATTCGAATGTCAGTTGAGTGCAGGCGGAAGTGCTTGATGAGAGCAGGGAGCCACCGCATGTAGGGTACAAATCGGTTTGTGACTCCCTTGGCGACTTCCCGGTCGCGACGTTGGATCATGGAGACGAGATCCATCCAAATTATATCGGCGTAGTTGTACTTGCGGTTGTGGGCGATGCCGGTCAGGATGGTGAGAATTTGAAAATTGCCGCGGTCCTGACCAGCATGCTTTCCTGACATGCACTTGTTGACGAGCAGGTACAGCGTTCGCCATGGTTGAGGTAGATTGCGGGTGGTGAATTCACTGAGGACAAGTGGGCCCTTCTTTTTCTTATTGTCTGATTGGTAGCCCAGTCTGTCAATGTCATCAACTAGTTGCTCGTGTGTCGGTAGTGGGTCGTAGGGTGAGTAGACGGGGAGTTGAAGTACTTCTTGTAGTATCTTGCGGGTGAGCACCACCGTGTCTTGATCAATTCTGGCTGACAAGGTTTTGGCAAGACGGAGTGGTCCAGCTATCTGGAGTGTATGCCAGAATTGTTGAAGATAGACTTGTGCTTCTGGCTCGCCATGTGTGAGGGCGTGGCGAAGTGGGTGCCCTTTGAGGATTTCTACGATGACGGGGGCATCGCACCGAAAGCTCTCCAGATCCACCATGTAGTTGTTGGGAATCAGAGCCGCCCATTGACTTAGGGGGAATATCTGGTCAGGTGGTGGTACATAGGTGCGTGTGTGGACTTCGATGCGAGCGACGTCCCTTTGGATTGCAGCCTCCTCAAGTGCTTCAAGCGTGGCTTGATCTTTGTTAGTCATATCTGTACTCGACAGTAATTGTTATACGATTAGAGCGGACTAAGTGTCGAATTCGCGAAGTATAAAAACGTAGATATGTCAAGAAAACTTTCGCATTTTTGTATAAAATTTCGCATGTAAAGAGAAATTTTCGTAACTTATATCATATAAGCATGTCGAGAAAGTTTTTTCGCATATAAAGTTTCATGGGCATGGAAAATTTTCGCAAGAAATCAAAATTTTCGCATGCATTGAGAAATTTCTTGGGACTTAAAAATTTTAAATTGAAGACAATGTTCGCATGTGGTCAAACTTTCGTATCTAGGTAGAATTGTCATAAGTAAAGAAAGTTTCGCATTCAGTGTAGAATTTCGCATTTTGCAAGTAGTGGAAGATTTTCGCATATTGGGTAAAGATTCGCATGTAACGAAAATTCGCTAAGTAATAGAGAGAATTTTCGCATATTAGGTAAATTTCGCATATAGGACAATTTTCGCATGCATTGGGAAGTTTCGCAAGTGAACATGGACATGTCATGAGGATTTTCCGCACAGTGAGTAAAATTTCGCTAGTGTGCAAGTTGTCTAAATTTTCGCATGTGATGAGAAAATTCGCAAGTTATTATACATAGACAAGTCGAGAAATCGTGCAATTTCGCATGTATGAAAGAGCTTTCGCATATGAATTTTCGCACATAAAGAGATTTTCGCACGTTAAAGCAATTTTTCAGTCAGAGTTAATATTCGCATATATCAAGGAAATTTCGCACTTAGTCTATTCACGGATTTTCGCATATAATTAAAATTTTCGCAAGTTGAAGTGTTTTTCGCATTCAGAGTGAATTTTCGTAAGTAAGCTAAATTTTCGCAAGTTATATGAAAGTTTCGCGGAAGGGAAAAAGAACTTTATGCATTGAGAAAATTTTCGTGTATCTCTGTGGTTGCGAAAGAGTGAAGATGTGAAAGTGTGTAGATGAAGAGATGTGTTATGAGATTTTCGCGGGGTGACACTCACTGTAGCAGAGAAAGTTTTGACGTGAATAAAAGAAAATTTCTCAGATAAACTTTCGCGGGACTTCACATACTGTAGCAGCGAAAAACATTTTAACTTATGTAAATTCTCGAATGAAAGTTTCTCATTTCTTTAGTCACTGTAGCAGCGAAAATTTAGCGCTTGGAAATTTCTCGGATAAAATTTCGCGGAATATCACTCACTGTAGTAGCGAAACTTTCAATCTTAAGAAATTTCTCGGAAAAATTTTTCGCGGAATATCACTCACTGTAGTAGCGAAACTTTCAATCGTAAGAAATTTCTCGGAAAGATTTTCGCGGAATTGTTCTCACTGTAGCAGCAAAAATTAACATTTTTAAAGCAATCTTCTGAGAATTTTTCGCGGTGAAGAACACATTGCGAAAGCATGCGAAACGACGAAATAATTTTAGCCTTAGACCTACTCAAATCTCAACCAAAAAGCTATAATCTGGGCTTAATCGACTCGTAATTGAATGGGTAACGCAGATTTGGGAATATTAAACATGAATAACATATCATGAGTTCGATTCAGAGGCCGCGAAAAACTTATTCTAACCTAACAGATTTAATCGAAATGGGGCAAAACAGCTTAAAGTGACTGGAAATTGATTTATCTAAGGTGTATTCATACCGAGAAGCTGATTTGCGACAATGGAGGTAGCAAGAAACGGATTTTCAAAGCAGATTTTGACGACGACGCGACGCGGGGAGTTGCGAAATTTTGAGAGAGGTGTTGCGAAAGTTTTGAATTTTTCTCGGGGATTTTAGGATAGTGAAAAACGTTAGGGTTTTGGGGTTTTAGGGGTCATGGTTACTGTTCATGCGAAATTAGTGTAAATGGGCCGAAATTCATGGGCTTGGTCAAAGCTGGGTCCAGATATGACTTTCGCGGGCTTGGTCAAAATTGGGTCCAATTGAAGCTCAATTGGTCCAATTTTGACCCTTTTTGACCAGAAATTTTAAAATTCAACCCAAAATATTTTAATCAGTCCAATTTTGACTCATTGACCAAACTTTAAAATTTCAACCCCCAAAAAAAATTTATTCTTTTTTATAAAGGCGAAACTCCCCCTTAATCTAAAGCTCCCCTTTTTAAGTAATGGAAAAATTAGAAGCTCCCCCTTAATCGAAACTTTCCTTTAAAAATAATGGAAAAATTAGAAGCTCCCCCTTAATCGAAAACTTTCCTTTAAAAATAATAGAAAAATCAGACGCTCCCCCTTAATCGAAAACTCCCCCTCAAAAGGACATAATTCAGAGGACACATAAAAATTCAGAAGACACATAGATAATGGAGTGAAGTGGAAAGGAAATATGTACACTTTATCAAAGTTCATATAGAGACGATTGATCACAACTGAATATTCAACATGCCCAACATAGTCACTAGGTGTTGGAATCGTTTGACATCCAACGGTTTTGTGAAAATGTCGGCCAGTTGATCTTCGGTTGTGACGTAGTGCAATTCAATTGTCCCTTGTTCTACATGTTCTTTGATGAAGTGGTGACGAATATCTATGTGTTTTGTTCTAGAGTGATGTACTGGATTACTCGTCATCGCAATAGCACTTTTTGAGTCACAATAAATGGGAATTTTATCAACATGAATATTAAAATCTCGTAGTTGGGTTCTCATCCACAAAAGCTGTGAACAACAACTGGCGGCGGCGACATATTCTGCCTCCGTCGACGAAGTTGAGACACAGTTTTGTTTTCGAGACGACCAACTTACGAGTTTACCGCCCAAGAAGTGTGCAGCTCCAGAGGTGCTTTTTCGGTCCATCTTGCATCCTGCATAATCTGAGTCAGAGAATCCAACCAGTTTGAAGTCCGATTGAGTGGGGTACCACAAACCCATATTGGGTGTTCCTTTGAGGTAGCGGAGAATCCTTTTGACAGCAGTGAGATGGGATTCCTTTGGTGTTGCCTGAAAACGAGCGCAGATTCCTGTTGAGAGAACGATATCTGGACGACTAGCAGTGAGGTACAAGAGAGAGCCTATTATTCCTCGATAGATGGTTTGGTCAACGGGAGCGCCAGATGGGTCCGCGTCGGGTCGGCCAGAGGGTGACATAGGTGTAGCAGCAGTCTTAGCATCCTTCATTCCATATTTCTCGAGGATGTCATGGATGTATTTTGACTGATTGATGAAGATTCCGTCGGGGAGTTGTTTTACTTGAAGACCAAGAAAGAAATTCAGCTCGCCCATCATACTCATTTCAAATTTTTCTTTCATCAATTCTGCGAAC
Source organism: Craterostigma plantagineum (assembly GCA_027422505.1). Lineage (NCBI taxonomy): Eukaryota > Viridiplantae > Streptophyta > Magnoliopsida > Lamiales > Linderniaceae > Craterostigma > Craterostigma plantagineum. The sequence goes on along the minus strand of JAPQWV010000129.1, from coordinate 1,391,959 downwards.
TCTTCACACAGTTGTGGTTCAGTCGATCCAAAATGATGTCATCAACATAAATCTGTACAATCATGATGTCCGGGCCACTCCGCTTTGTGAAGAGAGTTGTATCTAAAGATCCTTTCTTGAAACCAGACTGTACAAGGAAGTCTGAAAGGACATCAGACCAAGCTCGGGGAGCCTGCTTTATCCGTAGAGGGCCTTGTAGAGTCGATATACGTGATGAGGAAATTCTTCGCTCAAGAACCCTTCAGGTTGATCAACGTACACTTCTTCCTTGAGAAACCATTCAGAAATGCAGTCTTCACGTCCATTTGGTAGACTTTAAAGTTCTTGTGAGCAGCAAAGGCAAGAAAAATTCGTATGGCTTCGATCCTGGCAACTGGGGCAAAGGTTTCATCGTAGTCTATGCCTTCTTGTTGGTTGTATCCCTTAGCCACAAGTCTTGCTTTATTGCGGATAACAACACCATCTTCATCCTTTTTGTTCTTGAAGATCCATTTTGTGCCGATAATGGACCTATTGTGAGGTCGTGGTACGAGTTCCCAAACTTGTAGACGTTCAAACTGATTTATTTCTTCCTGCATTGCAATTAGCCAATCAGGATCGGTGAGAGCTCAGCTACTCGTGATGGTTCGACTTGACTGATATAGCAGGCAAACAGACTTTCATTCATCGTAGCCGAACGTGTTGAAACACCAGATGTGGGATCTCCAATAATCTGATCTGTAGGATATGAGCGAGCCCAAAGAGGTACATTGGTCTGAGAGGAGCTGGCCACATTTGAATCGGTTGGAGGTTCATTGGATTGGGGTCCGGTGTCCGAAGTAGAGATCTCGATTGTAGTAGACTGAGAAGGTTCAGCATCAGGATCAGCAATATTCCAGGGTTGGGTAAAATGTCGTCTTCGTTGAGATTGAGCGCATCCAAGTTTGGAGAGACGAGATCGTCGCCAATAGCTGGTGGTTGAGGTGGAGTGTGTGCAGCGGTAGTTTGAGTGGTGGCGACGGGAGACTTGGGGACTGGATAGAAGTATTCGAAGAGCAGGTCGAATCCAGTTCACCAGAGTTGCCCTCAGATGAGGAAGTTCCCGCTGTTGAAGGTTGACTTTTTGTCAACGACTGTAGAAGACCTGGTTCTGGTCTGATATGAGCAGAAGCCATGAGGTCGCCTTCGCTTTCGTCAAAGGTGACATTTGTGCTTTCTATTACTGATCGTTTCTCTCTAAGATAGACTCTGTATGCCTTTGAGTTCAGCGAGTATCCAACAAAGATGCCTTCAATTGCTTTTGGATCAAGCTTCCCAAGATGTTGGCGATCATTGGCCACAAAACATCGGCAACCGAAGACCCTCAGATAAGATATATCGGGGATACGTCGGTTATTCAGCATCTCGTATGGGGTGCGGTTGAATCTCTTGTGGATTGAAGCCCGGTTTTTTGTGTAACAAGCTGTTTGAATAGCTTCGCCCCAAAGAGAATGAGGAAGTCCGGATTGAATGAGGAGAGTCCTAGCTGCTTCAACTAGTGTTCTATTCTTACGCTCAACGACACCATTCTGTTCCGGTGTCTTCACAGCTGAGAACTGTTGGGTGATGCCCTGAGTGGCGTAGAATTCACTGAGCTTCTTGTTCTTAAACTCAGTTCCGTTGTCTGTTCTGATAATCCGAACCTTTTGTTGATGAAGAGTTTGGGACGCAACAACAAACTCGATGATTATATCAGGAACTTCATCCTTTGTACGTATGAGTTTCGTCCACGTGTAGCGTGAAAAATCGTCGACAATTACAAGAATATACCGTCTTCCTCCGAGTGTGGCCGTAGGCATTGGGCCACATAGATCCATGTGTAAAAGCTCGAGGATGAGCTTAGAGGACGGTGTTTCCTTGGAAGTGTGAGACGATCGCTTCATCTTCCCCAATTCACAGGCAGAGCAGAGGTGTTCCTTATGATATGTCAGTTGGGGTAGACCGTTGACGAGTTTATTCTGACGTAGTTTGTTGATGGCCTTGAAATTGAGATGAGAAAGACGTCGATGCCATAGATCGTTCAACTTGGGAGCGGCTCGAGAGAGAAGGCATATTGGTCGAGAGGTCGTTAGATTGAGTACGTAGAGGTGAGATGTGCGTGTTCCAGAAAGTAGAGGTTGTCCCGAGGCATCTATAATGCTGCAGATGTCAGATTCGAAGAGAACCTTGTATCCTTTGTCGCAGAAACGACCAATGCTGAAGAGATTGTAGCTCAGACCCTCGACATAAGAGATGCCTTTAATCGTCAGTTTATCGTGGACGAGATCACCAGTTCCAAGAATTGGCGCCATTTGACTGTTTCCGAAGGAGACCCTTCCGAGATAGCGCTCGGAGAAGTTGCTCAACAGCTCCTTGTTCCCTGTCATGTGTGTGGAGTAACCTGAGTCTAGATACCACACATGACAGACCTGCAATTATCAGCAAACGTTGGGTCCCCGTATTCGGACGGGGCTTTCTTGTGATACAAGTATAGTTTTCATGCGCTTAAAGGGAAATGTGGTTTCTAAATCAGATTGTGTCGATTCTAATTTAGCTTTCCCTTTGTCAGTTGTTTGATGATGTGGGGCTACAGTCTTTCTAACCCATATTTTCCTAACTTGTGCTTGCATGTATGGTGTCTTATACATGTATCGCCATGGGGTATGTGGTTGTTGTTTCGTGCTTCGGTTTTGATTGCCTTTGGCCTGCGAGTAGTCGGTGAGTTTGCGTTTGACGACGAGAGACGTTTGCGCTTAACCTTAGGTTTAGGCGAGATGGGAGATTTCATGAACGTCGTGGAGGAGGTTCGCTTGCGTGGTCGGAGTGTTGCATGTTCATGTGTGTCATATTCATGAAAGCGTGGAAGAACAAAATCATCGCAGCAACACATAGACATAAGCTTGGTAAAAGAAAGATAAGTTTTGGCAACATAATTGTCTACGACCTTAGGACATTGGGATTCAGTACATAGAGAGGAAAGACGAATATAGGATGGTCTTTTCTTCTTGTCATCGAAGAGCGGATTCTCCTTTATTTGATACGAACTCCCATCCAGAGATGTCGAACTCACATTCCCTGTATCCATAAGAATACGCGAGTTAGTGTTAGAATATGTGTCAGCTTCAGGAGTCATCTTCGCCGTCCTCTTACATTTGCATGTTTGAGAATCGGGTACTTGACTCGACGTAGAAGGTTTGTTCGTATTGAGAGATTGTTCTAGGGTAAAGATTTTGTAAAGTAGATCTTCTCGCTCTTTTGCAAAGGCTTTCCGCTCTACATCTATGGTTCGTTCTAGTTCTGCTATGATCAGAAGTTTCTCTGGGACATAGATGCGAGAGAGAGCTTCTTGGAAAGCGATTTCCTGTTCTTCGGTTGGGAACTGAGACTTGATGTCTTCAGAGAGTGAGGGCCTTTTAGAGTTATTACTAGCATTCAACTCTGTGTAGTCGTACGCGATTTCTGCCCAGAGAATGTTCTGTTCCCTCTTTTCTTCCGAAAGAACACCGGAGGAGGATCTTACAAACGGCATGAGCTGTGAGGGAGTCCCTTTCCTCGTTTTTAGGAACGATGTACTGTACATGTTATACCTTTTGACAATTAGCGGCGTTGGATCGCAGTTGCTGGCCAGGCCGATTCCCATCCGAGCGTCGTAGAATTCTGTTTCAACTGGTTGGTTCAATAGGCATAAGATGTTTGCGGCTTTTTTCCTAAGGTGCAGTTGCTCTTCAAGTTCTTTTACCTTGCGGTATAGCCTAACTCTTTCCTTCGTAAGCAGTTCATATTGGGAGGCTGTTAGGAGGCGAGAGGTTTCACATGAACTTATGGCTAGTGTAGTTTCCTTAACCTTAGCCTCACTTTGTGTGTTCTTGCTTTGCAGACGTTTGACTAACGCCTCAGAGGCCATTAAACGTTCGTTTGCACAAGCGAGCTCTTCTACTTTTAGACTAAGTAAGGCATAGTTGTCAAATTTTAGCTTAAGTTCATCATAATCCCTAGCGTCTACAGTGGGTTTCTTAATGGGGTGTCGGTGATTAAACACATCATTGAGTTGGGAGATTCGTACCTCAGACTCGTCGTTGGTGGGTCTTAGCTGTGTTCTCACCGATGTCAACCATCTCTTCGTCCTCGTCATGTTCGACCAGCCTAGCCATGCAGCAATCTTCATCCTTAGTCTCCTCGTCCTCGGAAGTGTCGTTCACCCATTCAGCTTCTTCGGTGAGTAAAGCTTTCCCACTTTCCACTTTGTGGGTCATTCTGGCCTTACGGTCATAGTAGCCGGAATCCTTCACGCGTGGAGCATGGCATTCTTGGCAAAGTGGGCTGACTTTCCACACCGAAAGCACTTCACAGACTTTTGAGGTGCTGATTCCTCTTCTTTCTTTGTCGGCTTAGCTTCCTCCGTGGGAGTGGTCTTTTTGGTGCCGCTAAAGGTTCTTTGGCGATTGGAGGAGGATGAGGATTTTTTCCCGAGCTTCTTTGAGACCATCTTAGTGAGCATTGCCAGTTGTTTGCGTAAATCACGAACATCTTCATCAGATTCTGTGTCTGCTTCGGATCCTGAGGAAGTGCCCGATGCAGCAGCTGGTAGCTTCCCTTTGCTCAGTTTGGTCTTAGTGGTGGAAGATCGTTCATTGGTTTTGTTCGAGAGGAGGGCCAGTGGGTCGACTCGAGTGTTGCCGAAATTTTGCACGTAAGGAGCATAGGCTGATAGACTGTCATAAAGAGCATGAATGGAAGTGTTAGAGAGGTCCTTACTCTGAATCATCATTACAATTGCATTGCCCCAATGTGGTTTGAGGCTACCAAGGAAACGGTTGTTGATATCGAATTTGTCCCTCGAGATCCTGGCTTTCTTGAGTTCATTGATGACCTTCAAGTATCGGAGGTATGTGTCACGCAGTTCCTCTCCTTCATAGGCCTGGAAGTGTTCATACTGCGAGAGACATGCTGATTTCCTTCCTTGAGCACTCTCAATTGTGCCTGCCATGATTGCCACGAGCTCATCCCATATTTCCTTAGCAGTTGTGCAGCACTCAATGTGAGCATAGACCTCATTTCCCATAGCCTGGAAGAGATATCCTTTGGCAGTCTCATCGGCCTGTACGCGAGCCTCTTCATCCTCATTGATGGGACCTCTAGGAGTGCGGCGTTCATCCATGGGAGATTTGCGTTTGGCTGTGCAGGGACGATTGTCCAGAACTGTGCTGGGCCATTGAAGATGGAGTCCAGAAGGTATTGAGAGTGGTGCGTCTTTGTTCCTGATGAACGTGAGGAAACGGTTTGTCCATATGCTGTAGTCGCCTTGTCGCAGCATCGGAGGCCTGGTGTCGGAGCCCACTGTTGAGATGTCATTCGTGGTAGACATGATTGGTGCAGTCGAATCGTCCGTGGTTTTGATCTTGTAGAGATAAGAAAGTTAGTAACGAACGAGATGATAAATACGAGTTTAATATGTAGAGTTTTGAGAAGAAAATCGTTTTAAAGAATTTCTTAGAACTAAGTGATCGTGTGTGACGGTCGATAATGTATGAACGGAAATGTATCTAGAAATTAGGAGAAGTTCTAGAAATTTAAAACGAGATTTGAGACGAAAAAAAAAAATTCTGTCAAAGTGGTCTAGGGAGATAGGACTAAAGTGTACTGATCAAATCTTAAATAGGTTTTGGAAAGATTTAACCCGAGAAAATTTTAACCCTAGAAGAAATTAATACGTTAGAGAAATTCGCAAGTTGAAGAATTTCGCACGTTAAAAGGTTTAGCAAGACGAGAATTTTTGAGCTTCGCTAGAAAACTTCGTAACTTGTAAATATTTCGCTAGTGGAGAATTTTAAAGTTTCGCATGAGATTTTTCGCAAGTTATAAAGCTTTCGCAAGTTGAGAAATTAAAGCTTCGCAAGAGAAATTTCGCAAGTTATAAGACTTTCGCAAGTTGGAATTCTAAACTTTCGCAAGGAAATTTCGCAAGTAAAAAAGATTTTCGCACGTCGAGAATTTTAAGGCTTTGCAAGAAAATTTCGCAAGTAAAAGGATTTTTCGCACGTTGAGAATTTTCGCGGCCCAAAAAAGATCTTGGAATAAGCTTTCTTGGATATGAAATTTCTCGAATTATGAAGAGTAAGCCAATTTCGCAGGTGCAAGTTTCTCGGATTTTGAAAGTAAACAGTTGCGAAAAAATGCTGTTTAAGTGAAAGTTTCGCGGCTTAAAATTCTCGGATCTTGAATGTAGGCAGTTGCGAAGAATGTAGTATAAATCAAAGTTTCGCGGTTTGAAATTTCTCGGATTCTTAACGTAGGCAGTTGCGAAAGAAAAATGTAGTAGAAGTGAAAGTTTCGCGGTTTTGAAGATTCTCGGGTTTGAATGTGGGTAGTTGCGAAAAAATGTAGTAAAAGTGAAAGTTTCGCGGATTGTAAATTCTCTGATTTTGAAAGTAGATAGTTGCGAAAATGTAGTATAAAGGCAAGTTTCGCGGATTGTAAATTCTCGGGATCGACTTTCGCGACGTGGAAAAATTCGCGGATTTGAACGATCAAGCTCAAAGTTTCGCGGTCAAGAACAAAGCATAAACACCCCAAAACGAGCTCAAAATGCCCGAAAGTGATTTTTTATCCAAAACACCTTTGATCTTTCTTGGAATCGAACGAAACTGGATTCAAATCAGTGCAGATCGATCCACGTTTGCTCTGATACAACTTGTTGGTCCCGAATGCACCAAACAAGAATCAAAGAGGCTTAGATGGGATGAAAAGGGAGATTTCTCACCTTGTAGTGTGTGTAGTGTGTGAAAACTAGGGTTAGCTTTTTGATCTTTGATTAGCTTTCAAATGGTGTTGGTAACACCTATATACCACATTAACCCTAGGTATATTAAGGCCCAACACCAAAATTAAATAATACATTCTAGTCCAAAGCCCAAGTTAAGAGAAGAATTACAATGAAAGTCCCAAGACTTAAACTATTGACACAATTACTAAATATCCTAACAGAGCCTAATGGGAGAACTCACATACTTTCTTGGGTTGCAAATCAAGCAATTGGACATGGGAACATTCATATCTCAAACGAAGTACACGAAGGACTACTTGAAAAATTCAGAATGGCTGATTGCAAGGTACTTCCCACTCCTATGCATCATACCTCCAAAATGACAGTGATGAACAAGGTACGCCCTTTGACCAAGCTAAGTATAGAGGTATGATCGGAAGTTTGCTCTACCTTATGGGAAGTAGACCCGGTATTATGTTTGCTACTGGTCTATGTTCTAGATATAAGTCGAGTCCTAGGGAATCTCACTTGACAGCAGTCAAGCGAATACTTAGATATTTGAAAGGAACAATCAATTTTGGAATGTGGTATCCAAATTCTAAGGAATTCCCATTAATGGGATACTCGGACGCTGATTATGCCGGTTCTAGAGAAGATATGCAAAGCACTAGTGGTACTTGCCGATTACTAGGGAATTCCCTTGTAACTTGGTCCAAAAGGAAACAAAATGCCGTCGCCCTGTCCACAACTGAAGCAGAATATATGGCCTTAGGAAGTTGTTCTCAGCAAATCCTTTGGATGAAACAAACCTTGAGTGATTACGGTTTAAGGTACCACCAAATTCCTATTTTCTGTGATAGTACTAGTGCCATTAGTATCACTAAGAATCCCGTACACCACTCTCGAAATAAGCATATAGAGGTGGAACATATTTTATTCGAGATCATGTTCAGAAAGGGAATATCACGTGAACTTCGTAGGAACTAATGATCAGCTGGCTGATATCTTCAGAAACTCCAGATCGAGAGTAGATTTTGTGATATTCGCGACCGATTAGGAATTATTGGGCTCAGTAGGAAAGGTAACTACATAAGTTAACCCTTAGAAATTCTTTGATCTTATCCTTTATGATCTCCACGATTTTATCCCTTGATTTTATTAATATGTTTCTTGATTCTATCTTCCTTAGCTGTCCAAATCCTTTCCATTCATTGGGAGATACTTTTTTCGAGACTTATGTCAAAACCTATTTCCAGCCAATAATTTTCTCTGAACTCTGATCTTAAGCCCTTATTTCCTTCTTAATCTCTGCGAGATATCCACTTATCTTCAGTAAATTCCATTTAACGGGTAGTTTTCCTATTCTACCAAGTATCTTTGAAATTCAAATTTTGAAATCTTTTCTTTATCTGCCTCAGTCCAATTCTAATAGATTAATTAAGGATTGAAGTCTAGGATATTAGACAATTCTAAACGGAATATTAGATATTACACATGTTCTATGCTATGTGTTTTCTATACTTTAAATGCTATATCTTGCGTGAAATTTTTCATGATAATAAAAATAAAATAATCTAATAAAAAAATCCAAAAACATTATACATTTAAATATAATTTAAGGGGAATGACGATATCTTTAGGATGCTCGTCTAAGTCACGTATGAATTTCCCCGACATGCGGCTGATCAATTGCTTAATTTTGTCAATCATAATTCGCATTCTTGTGTCTAAAAGTTCTCGTAGACTCCACTAGACACAAGGCCACTTTATATGAGTGAGGTTTCTAGCCTTTTATTTCTTTCAGCGGATCTATTCTTTAGCGAGTCACACAGTCATTGCTTGTCTTAACTCGTGATTCTTGTCCTCATACTCACCTTGCAATAGAACGTTAGGAAGATGATTAGGGCACTTAGGAAATTCCTCACTCTGCAAATATAATTTTCAATCCTTTAGCATAGCCTTTAGTCATACATTTTGAGCCTTCTCCAAATTTCTTTTCTTTATTTGAAAGCCCTTTGAGCCTTCAACCCACAATCTAAACTTTCGACGGGATGTTCAATCAAGAAAGAAGGGGGAGAAAAACGAACGAAAAAGAAGGATAACAAAAGAAGGTGGAAAACGCACACGAGGAATGCTCAACGCACAAAGAAAAACAGATCAAAGAACCTGCCTCTCAAATCTTTAAGACGAGGGCATGGATCTTGCTGTGAACTTTTTCACCGAGAATCTCGTACACTAGTCAGAAAGGCTGGAAAGAGGAGCACCATGGAGTGAACTTCTCCAACGATAATCCAGTCTTATATCGAGACAACGAGAAGAGGAGCCCGACCTTGGGTTCAGATTCCATAACTGTGAACATCTTCAAATCGATAATCTCTGAAACCTCTTTAGGGATTAAGAGAAAAGGAGCACGGTATCAGCCCGAGAACCAATAAGAAGAACTTCGCCTTAGATGATCTCTCAGCCTCGTAGAGAAGTGGAGCTTCAGCTTGATTTTACAAAAGACAAAGGTTATAAAGGCAAAAAGACGAAAGAGAAAAATGCCGAAGTAAAGGAGAACGACGAAGGAATGGAAGATGACGTAAAGCTCACTTTTCCCAAAAAGTTCCCTTCCCCTCTTAGTCAAAACCAAATAAAACCTTCAAAGTCCCTTTAATGACAAAACGACGATCTCTCGCTCGATGAATGATTAAGAGCACCTCGATCACAGGTCAATTGACTTATATGACTTGTGTTGACTTGAGTGATATAAAAATAAAAACCCCTAGTAAAAAATAAATGAGTGTTAGAGCGAACCTAGTGAGAGTTGTCGAAATGGACCCTACTATGAACCTAAGACTTTAGTTTGCTGACGAGACTTGACGGCATAAAATCTTTCAAGTGTCTTGTGAAATTTTAGGCGTGACAATTATCGAAGCAAAATAATCTGACCCCATACTTCTAATAAAATTAATATATACATATATATAATAAAAAAATATTATACATATAAATTTTTTTCGCACATTTTAATATGCAATTCTACTTTGCATATATGCGGAATTGATTAAAAGCGATTTTGTACATTATGATATGCAATATGACTTTGCATTTGAACTGAATTGATTAAATAAGAATTTCTTGCTCATACCCTCACGCAATATTTTGGATACATGATTAGGGGACCATGTATCTAGGAGAAATTTTCTAAATTGCGTAATACATGTTTGTTAGTTGAAATTGATTCTATATGCTTTCACGCCAAATCAATTTTTGGTGCACAATTTGAGGGGAGCATTACGAAATTTATGCCTTAGGATTCAAATATTTTTTATGGTCTTTCTCTAAGTGTTGCAGAAAAATTCAAATTTGATTTTCCATGTACAACGCACTTCTGAGCTTCACGAATCGTCGCGATTTTGAGCTTCAACGCATTGGTAAAAATAGACAGGGGAAGCAAAATTAGTATAATTGCATCCAAAACTCTAATTTTCTCGAAATCTTTGCTCTAAGTCTCGCAGGTTCACTAACGATTGACCATGGAGCCAGATGTTACAGTTCTGATTACAGGGAGTTATTGCATTATTCATACATAGGGGAGCAATTATGTGATTTATCCTTTAACTCAGGGTCAATCTGAAAACACAGAAAAACTTGCTATCGAGAAATTCGAAATTCGGCCGAATTTGTAATTTTCTTTCACATTTTCTCGAGCGAAAATTGATTTGGGACCAAGAGGTAATTTTCGATTTCATATTAACGAGCGAAATTAAAAGGGAGTCAATGGAAATTCTCGATTGGAATTTGTTGAGCGAAAATTAAATAACTAGAGGAAATTTCACGATCGTAAACAGTAATGGGCCGAGAAATTATTAGGTATCAAAACGTCTAATTAGCCCATTTAACGGAATTAATGCTTGCAGTCGAAAATCCCTAAATACAAGCAAACCCTCAATCGCAAACTCAACAGTCGATAATTTTTTTTCGCAAAAAACTTTTCCCGCAAAGACGAATCTTACAAAATCTTACATATTATCACTAAATCTTCGTCTTTGAGAGGTAGATTCGACATCCTTTAGGGATTTTTGTGTGTTTGAACTCTATTTACATCTATTTTCTGCAATCTTTCGCATGATTTTGTGAAATTTCTCGTCTGCTCATAGTATGGAAACTCGAATGCTAGTTTGCAGTGTTTACACACCAGTCTCTAAGCATAATCTAGGTTAAAAGCTGCATATTAAGATAGTTGAGAATTTTCCTGAACGGTTTGATGGTAGATTGTTTCGATTTTCTGCGTTATCATAGTTCGATTGAAGGAAAGACTAAACTGGGTTTTAAACATTTGAAGGCGTCGAAGAACTTTCTTGCTCGGAAACAGTGATAATTGAATTATAATTTGATTAAGTTACTGTTTGCATCGTAAAAGATTCTCGAGCGCAAATCTTTTGACTTAGTCGTTTAAACAAATAACGGAAATCGAAAAATAATTACCATCGAGAAAAACTTCGCAGCAAAAATATTACTGAACGGAATAGTTTAAATAGATGTCTTTAATTTTCGAGCGTAAAACTTACAATCGTAAAGGTACGCATCGACAATTTTGATCGATCGAAAATTTTCTCGATGTTTGACTTAGCTTCCGTTGACAATTTTCTCGATCGTAAAATTTCGCAGCAAAAATTTCATTTTAAATCGAAATACTTTCTCGCTCGACAACCTTCGCAGCGAAAATTTTATTCATGCTCGAAAAATTTCTCGATCGTAATTTACGCGTAAATCTAATTTCTCGATCGTAAATTTAGACGGGAATTTTTCTCGATCGTTAAATCTCTTAGCTACAGTACCACGCGCATAACGTTCAGTACTTAGTAAAATATTCTGAGTCTCTTTTCCACTGTAGCACCTTAGCGAATGAAATTTTCTCGATCGCAAATTAATATAAAGAATTGATTTCAAAAATTCCACGGTAAAAAGCACGGAGTGAACAGTGCTTAAACACTTAGTAAAATTTTCAAACTGCACCTTTTATAGGACTTATATGCTTATGTTGAAATGAAATTATCTCTTCAATATTCACTTTGTATGATCTATGTGCAGATTTTTTATGATATCAATTACAAATTTGTTCAAACATGCTATGACATGATGCATTATTATGATTTGATAAATTCAAAATTCTACTCAAATTAAAAATTCTTGAACTAATGATTTACATTTCTTATTGTATTTAAGATGGATCATTACCCAACATACAATCACTTATACGAGAAGGCCCTGTACCTCAACGTTCATGACACCAATTACCAACTCGACTGACTACCTTCAGGTGTTGGAACGAAATCATGGTGTCAACACTACAAGGCCATCCAATGTGGCATGCTCTAACGGTGATGGCCTCGGCGCCGATTGTCTACCTCCAACAGTTCTGGGGAATGATCAAGAGCTACGTTATTGAAGGGGCGTACAGTTTCACCACGGTGATAGGAACGAGGCACATCAGCATGAGCAAGAGTGACCTTGGACTTGTCCTCGACCTCCCCTACAGCCCAAATTACGACCCCTTCCTATTGATGCGGAGCTCGTGCGTGACTTTCTTCAGATGGGATACCGTCCTCTGCTGACCAAACTAGCTCAAGTTCAGAGCAACGGGATCCCACACCCTTGGAAGATACTGTTTGGAATCATCAACAAGTGTCTGTCGCCAAAGCACGCAGGCTTCGACAAAGGCAACGGCAACATTCTCCGTATCTTCCACGGAATCGCTTCTCGCAGAATTACGATTTCGCTGAACTGATCTGGAATGATCTAGCAGAGCAGATCAGACAGAAGAATAACAAACGCTCGAAGAATGCGCCGTGTGCTCAGTGGTTCTCCGTAATCATTACCAACCACGCGGCTCAAGTTCTTCAACGGATGATCAGACGGAGACCCCGGGAGACACCTACAAGCTATACTGCCCGGAGAATCATCTGACGGAATAGATGATCAGAGGGCCCCCGACAGATTTCGCAGTCAACCCTCAGCAACAACAACACTCAAGCCCTGAGGACACAATGATCGATGCAGTGGCCCAGGAGCTTGAACAGGAGCCTCCAGTCCAAGAAACTCAGCTACCAGATTTGGATGCCACGATGATCGACGAGGTGGCTATCGAAATGGAAGCTGAAGATCAAAATCAGAGCTCCAAGTGGAAGTGCCCTTCCATGTTGGCGTGCTCGAAGAGCCCATTGAGGAAGTTCTTGAACAAAAAGCACAGCCCGAGGCTGAAGTGGGGCAAAGCTCACTTCCACAGGTGACGAACAGGCTCGTGGGGACGTTGAGCGTGAACCTTCTCCTCACACAGCCACCTCATCCTACACGGAGTCCGATAAGAGATTAGACTAATAGGACGGGCTCCCAGAAAACTAAGCATATAACTAGAGTCCCTCTTCACCACCGTCACCACTACGTCAGACACAGCGTCGATCATCACTCCAAGTGCTGAGGTCGAAGTCCACCTGCAAATCACCCCGGCCCAGCCACAACGGTGTCTGATATGCAGTTTACTCTGAACCTGCCACAACACCCATAGAGAAGAATCTCCAAGATTCAGCTCAAGGATTGGGTGGAAGTCTCGAACAGTCACAACCTCAAGTGACTACTAGCCAACCTGAGGAGCCGGTGTCTGCTCAAGGGTTGACAACAGGCAAAATCAGTCGACCTGGTCCATCATCGACGGAGGCGTCCGTCCAGTTCGTGACTGAAGCTCGATTTCAGACAGCTCTCTCTGCTGCCATCAAATCCTTAAGAAGACAAAATTATGGAGAGAGTGCTGGCCGCCATCGAGACATCCCGGCGTGACACTGGGAAAGCACCCGTCTCCGAGGGCCCTTCAGCACCAACAAACCATACCCCATAACCCACTCCCACCGACCACTCGCAGACTCCTCTATCCTCATCAACTCATATACTATACCAATCACCCAGCTCCACGACATCTTCCTCGCCCGCCTTATAGGCCTTCCCACCCGAATGCCTCAAGAAGAGTCTCTCTACCGTCGTCTCGTGGATCACCCTGAGCCACCTTCTCAATCATGTTGTGGCCAAGGCTCCCGCACACGACGTAGAGATGACGATCCAGATGATCAGGACCGTCATAAGGGGGAGAAAAGGCCTACGACTTCATCAACTGGCCAAGGCAAAAGTCAAACACAAGGCGCAGGTGCATCGTAGACAGGCGCTGGAGCAAGACAAACCCAATCCACCACACAAACTACCCAAATAACCCCACACCACGCACCGCACCACTCATACAACCCACACAACCCAAATCGACCCACCTACACCTACGATTCTCACAAGTCCCTTGCTTCCGGAAGAAAAAGCAAGTGCCATCATGCTCTGTGCCCTGGCTCAAACTCACGCTACTCCTTCGCCTGCTCAAGATCAATCGGGACCATCAGGACATGCCCGTCAGCCCACAGATTCCTCGACAAGTACATATCCAAAGGACAGTGGATGACCCATTCACAGCCCGTGAGCATCAAAACGGCTTAAGGACGTTCGTCATTCTTACAACAAGCTTCGGTGGACCTGGTGATGATAGAAGACGAAGAGCTTCAGGAAGGTGAAGATCATGACCAAGAGCTCCCAGGCTTCCAGAGCTAATTGCGCAACTGGCGGTTTCTCCCACAAGACAGATGCCAGGAACCGTCCGGATCGACACCACCATGAGAAATATCAGAATAGAAATCCACTTCCTTGAAGAAATTAGAGGGCACATTTGGAGGTCACCGACAACGTCAAGAAGCCGAATAAGTTCGAGCTAAGAGGGATCTCCCACTGGGATCAGCAGAAGAGAATGACATATCTATGGATGATGACCCACCTTGGACCTGACATGAGTCTGGGGATGACTAAAGCACAAGCCAAGAGTCATTATAAGAGTTTATCTCCATCTGTCAGCTCATCCGTCTTCTGTGCCAAAGGAGGATTTCCATTACCGTACTACACCATTGAGCAGGTAGACAGGACTCGAGAGGAATTGAGCGAGAGCGACCTACCGTATCTCTCTGCCGAGGAGGTATACAACCTCTACCAGCTATATGTGGAGAAATAAAGGGTCCTCAAAGCTTCATCAAGAAAGAATGACTCGAGGGACTCTACCGGTACATGATGTGCCAAGTCAAGTACTTCGTAGCGCAGGACCTTCAGATGGATCTGAAAGCAACATGAAGAAGGTTCAATATGACCGCACTGCTCAACAAGGGACCTGAGATCGAAGCACTTCCCAACAATCACGTGCATATCAGCTCAGTCCTAGGCATCACCTACCACAATCCATTTGCCAATAAGACAAGGCTGATGCTGAAGACTGAAGTACAAAAGTTTTGTGATGGGACGCTTAAGGTCTCATAATTTTTTGCGCGATTAACAGTTTGAACGTGTTCAGATTTTTGCAAAATTGAACATTATTTCTTTCGAACATATTTAATCTTCTGTCTGTGAGTAATCAGTACCTGATTTCGAGCATATACCTGTAGTTTCATCGATTAATTTTCAGTATCTGCTTGAATTCATTATCGTATTCTATGACTATTTGCGTGATTTCAATTATTCTCGCTAAGTTGATCGATCAGGGGTAATTTCTCGATCGTAAAACTACGCGCGAAAAGTTTTTCAATTAAGAGTACTGATTTACTACTGAAGTCGTTGTTGTCAAGAACATTTATAGCAGAAACATTTTCAAGCATTAAATTTTTCGACGAGAATTGACGATTTTGACCCCGCGCAAAACTTTTTCTCTCGAAAACTTTTCGATTAGACATTCCTTGTTTGACTTTGGGATTTTTGCTCGTAAAAGTCTTTCGGTCAACCTATTAATTTTGGCTCAGTGAGAAACTCCATTGGGTACTGTTTCTCGACGACCAAAATCAATTAACGCATCGAGAAACTTGTTTGACGATCGGATGTCGATCAAATTTCAAAAATTCAATTGACTGAAGGTATATAGGCTGAACTACCTTTGGACCGAACGGGATGAAATTTTGTATAAAGCCTGATAACTGGACCGATAGGTGTAACAACGCCACGCTTCTTCTTAATTTTTTCGATCGAAAAATCTAGCACTAAATTGAAACTGTGCACTCGAAGAATTTAGTCAACTTCTCGAGTCAATATTTTGAAAAAGTTTACATTCTGAATTCCGGTCAACAAAATTTTTCGACGATTAAAATTTTCGATCCCAAAACTTCACGAGTAAACTTTTGATTGAGTTCACTGTTTAAAACAGTTTCTCATCGCAAAATTACATTGAATCGAAGTTTATTTTCGCTCAAAAAACATTTTGCGAATAGTACTTGGCGCGCACCACAATAACACTATTCTTAAACGAGAAACTATTTTTGATCAAACTTTAAAGATTAAATCAAAAATAATACGATTATTCTTTTAACCAAATGCTACTAACAAATTTGCTCCTTGTGAAGCACGTCACATCATTTTTCAATTCATCAAAACAACAAACAAAAATCCTTCGTCAACTCAAACGACGAAAACAACATGGATGCTTACTCGCTTGGGTAATGAAAACCGTCCCCTGATACTTAAGAGAGACGAATACACAGTATGGCGAAGCAGTTTTCTGAACTTTATCGAGCTAAAAGACAAGTAGAAGACGCTCTCTTATCACTTGAGAAGGTGTTTCTGGGATACGACTAGTAAACAATCACGTAAAAGACGCTCTTACTCAGAGAATCAATCCAGCTCTGGGTAAATGTACCGGTGACAAACACTGCTAATCCTACAATTTCTGCCTATAGACGACTCAAATAGCCTAGAGAATACACCGCAGGGACAAGTGAGAGGTAAGGCTGATCTGATAGCCAATAACACTCTAATGCAGGCTTCCAAACGACATTTATCGCCATATCGACAGCATTCGAACAGCTAAGGAATGTGGGATGAGCTGCATAAGATGATGCAAAGAAAGAAGTTGGTATCAAGGCCAAGAAGGCAAATATTCTCACAGCTTGCGACTTTTCAGAGCTAAACCCGATGAAGCTTAAATGATCTCTATCAGAGATATCTCACACTCTTGAATGAGATGAGGAAATTGAAATCATTAAGACGAACATGGAAACCAACATACTATTTCTTTCCTCTCTGCCCTCAGAATGGAAGAAGATATCCACTCAAATTAGACAAAACAAAGACCTTGACGAGTTGCATATCCACGCATGTTCGACAATCTCGCACAACACGAGGAGGATATAAGCGAGATTCAAAAGGAGCAGAAGGGCAAACTTATTGAAGATACGGTTGCCTCGTCTCAGAGAATGGAAGCTCAAAATCACGAAAAGAGAAGATCATCAAGCCTCCTCAGAGTCTGAAGACGAATCGGACTCAGACATGGATCCAAACATGAGATCGCTGGGAAAGCGGTTGGCTCTCATTGGAAAAATGATGAGCAAACAATACTTCAAGAACGTGCACCTGAGACCTCCGAAGTCAAGAACACCAAAGAACCAAGCAAGTGCTTTAACTACGGGAAACCAGGTCACTATGCCAGAGAATGCACTCTCCCAAAGAAGAGAGATGCCAACTACTACTCCAGGAAGCTTCAACTAGCAACAGAAGGAAGCTAGAGTAGCTCTAATGGCAGAACAAGACCACTGGCTCGAGGCTACATCTAATTCAGAGGAAGAGAATCTAGCCATCATGGCCCGCCTGGACGAGAACTCTGACATCGAAACCGCCAACTAGACGGACGGAGACCAGGCATCCGAACCTTTGAGGAGGTAGTTTCCCTTCCACATTGTTGACCATGTTAGAATCTCATCAACTAGCATACACTAACATTCGTGAGCAAAAAAGCGTAAAGGAAGTAGAGAATGAATTAACCAAGTCTAGGGAGGAAATAGGTAGTCTCAAAGATATAAGCTTAAGAGCTCTAGTGCAAAAAGAGATGAACTAACTAAGAGCCTAAGAGTAAGTGAGACTAGGACCCCTCTACTAGAGACGCATGAAATAAAGGTTAAGGAATTAGAAGACATGCTAGAAAATAACTGTAATTGTTTGGTTACAAAATCTCAATGAGAAAGCTAACCTCAATTGTAGGACGGAAGCAACTACTAAGATCACCAACCTAGAAGCCGAATTAGATAAATCAAATACTAAGGTTTTATGAACTTATGAGAGATCTAGACAACTGTAAAGCTGCCAAATTAACGGTAGAAAATAATTTTACTCTATGAGGAGAAGAGCATAAGAAGCTGTAGAATACTAATTGTAGTTGTGCTTTGATTTTAATTAGTTGTCCTTTAATTAGGGGGCGTTTCTTGTATTTGTCCTTAGATTAGGACTTATATGTTATTTATGCCAAGTTTGTTTGGTATAAATACATTTGTAAACATTGAGCTTAATAGAGATTTTAGTCAATTGATCCGAAAGGCTTGCAAATCTGAGAGAGAAAATCATAATTCATTCTCTCACTACTCGAAATCTCTCTCGAAGCTCTCAACGAAAGGTTTTCGATCGAAATCTAATTTTTCATAATTCTAATCGATTGCCTTAGATTTTCAAGTCTAGGATCAAGGAGTTGACAACGAAGGACCTAACAATGGTATCAAAGCAGATTCGTTCTGTTTTGAATCGAAAATTGTTAGAATTTCGGATCGAATTTTGATTCTGTTACTGTTCCATTGAACTACAGTTTGGCGCGAAAACGAAATTCGATCTGATGTCCATAATTCTGTGCTTATCTGAGTTGAATTTGATGTTTTTGTGCTCGCATAAGTAGCTTAAATCAATCAGGAATGGATCAGTAGCGATCATAATCATGATTTTACGCTGAATTTTTGATTTTGTGATTTTACTGTTTGCGCGATGAACAGTTTGAACGTGTTCCGATTTTTGCAAATTGGACATTATTTACTTCGAACATGTTTAATTTTCTGTTTGTGAGTAATCAGTAGCTGATTTCGAGCATATACCTGTAATTTCATCGATTAATTTTCAGTATTCTGCTTGATTTCAGTGTTAATCGTATTCTGTGACTGTTTGCGTAATTTCAATTTTTCTCGCTAAGTTCTTCGATATTAATTTCTCGATCGAAAAACTACGTGCGAAAAATTATTCAATTAGGAATACTGATTTATTACTGAAGCTGCTATTGTCAAGAGCATTTTTAGTAGAGAGTTTTTTGAGTTTAAATTTTTCGACGAGAATTGCTGATTTTGACCCCGTGCAAAAACTTTTCACTCGAAAAAGCTTTTCGTCAGACCTTTCGTGTTGGATCTTTGGGAATCGCTCGTAAAATATTTTGATCAGCATATTAATTTGACTCAGCGAGAAACTCTATTGAGTAATGTTTCGCAACGACCAAAATCAATTGACGCATCGAAAAGTTTCTTCAGACTTGGATCACTTTTTGAGCAGATATATCGGCCGACCAACACCGCTACCATGTCCCTCACCTCATCGGATTCAGAATTACCTCAGAATGCTGAGATCCATCCGCGGAAGTTATAGGAAATGTCATCAGAGTCGCTCAACTCAAGTGCTGAAACTGATTTGCCTCAACTAGTTGAACAAGCCTCAGATTATTGGAGATCTGGCTCCACAAATGGCTGATGCTTCTAGCTCGGCTTTGCCTCATGAGCGCAAGAGGAATCGAGCACATCTAGTTGATCAGATAATTGGTAATCCTTCGAGTGGAGTGATAAGAAAAACATCATAAATGACTATTCAATTGCTTCTTAAGCAAAACGAGCCAACCAAGGTGGTAGAGCGCACATAAGGACACATATTGTTAATTGCGATGCAAGACGAGATCAACAAATTCGAACGCCTTCAAGTTTGGACATTGGTACCCCCGTCCGCAAGGGAAAACCATCATTGGGATGAAATGGGTATTCAAGACAAAAATAATGAAGATGGAAAGTGATCAGGAATAAAGCAAGATTAGTTTGCGAAGGGCTACAATCATACAGAAAGTCACTGACTACGACTAGACGTATGCTCCTGTTGCCCGAATCGAACCATCCGCCTTTTCTTGGCTTATACGGCACATAAGGACTTCAAAGTCTACTAATGGATATAATGACCGCCTTTCTCAACATCGTGTTGAAGAAAGAAGTCTACGTCGCCCAGCCCGAAGGCTTCGTCATCAAGATCACCCTGATTACGTCTATCGTTTGGATAAAGCTCTCTACGGATTAAAATAACCCCACGTGCTTGGTATATGTCTTTGAGCGAATTCCTCGTAGTCTGGATTCATCCGAGGAACGATCGATACGACACCCTTCATCAAATAGCAAGACAAAGACTTGTGATCGTCCAAGTCTACGTAGACGACATCATCTCCGTGGTCAACAATATCCAGCTTTGCAGAGGTTTGGAGAATTAAATGAAGAGCAAGTTTGAAATGAGTCACATGAGAGAGATGCAGTTCTTCTTAGGCCTTCAAGTCAGTCAGCTCGACGATGGGATTTTCATCAGTCCGACGAAATACATCAAGGATATTCTGAAGAAATTCCATCAAGATCAGAGCAGTCTCTCAGTACTACTATGTCTACAAGCTGTAAGTTGGATGCCGATCCCTCTAGAAAGCGGTCGACATCACACTCTATCGCAGCATCATCGTCTCTTCTCTATCTCACCTCAAGCCGGCCGAATATCATGTTTGTCACCTTTTATGCGCCCGTTTTCAAGCCGATCCCAAGGAATCTCACATGCTTGCGGTGAAGCGAATCTTGCATTACCTCAAGGGCACATCTACCTTAGGATTGTGGTATCCTAAAGGTACGAACTTCAAACTTATCGGCTACACTGACGCTGATTATGCAGGTTGCCGAATGGACAGGAAAAGCACATCCGGTGGCGCTCAATTTCTAGGCAAAAAGTTGGTCTGCTGGTCATCCAAGAAGCAGAATTGCGTGTCAACATCATAGGCTGGAGGCAGAATACAACGCGACCGCCAGCTGTTGCTCTCAAATGCTGTGGATGACTCAGCTCCGCAATTATGGGTACAATTTAAATAATATAACCATTTATAGTGATAGTCAAAGTGCCATTGTGATTACATGTAATTATGTTCACCACTCACGCACGAAACACATAGACATCATTATCAAGGATCACGTAGAAAAAGGCACTATTGATATGTACTTTGTGAACACGGATATCAACTAGCCGACATTTTCAACCAAGGCATTGGATGAAAAATGCTTCCTATTTCTTGTCGGAAATTAGGCATGTTGAATCTTCTGGAACGCTGCAAGTAACTAGGTATATCGTTGGACGCTTTCCCGGAAATAACGAGATAATTTGTGAAAACCGGGTTAGGAGATAACGTAGATACTCTTACCGCTTTCTAGGAATAACGTACTCTGCAATATCTTCTTAAAGAAAAGTATTGTTCAAAGAAGAAGAAGCCAAAATTTTTATAGCCTAATTCACCCCCCCTCTTAGGCATATTTTATACTTCTTTTGGTATCAGAGGGTTACTCAACGAAAGGCCTAACACGCCTTAGTAAAGATATAATGGCTTTTTTCGAGTGTTGATGTCTTTGCGAGGGTCAATCCCACTCTAGGCCGCCTCTCTTTGATGGAACGAACTACCATTGTGGAAGAACCGTATGATCGAGTTTCTGATCGCTATCGACTATGATCTTTGGGGGCCAATCATCATGGACCATATACGGCTAATAAAACCGATGGAACTCCAAAGGACGCTAAAGATTATAATGTTGATGACAAAAAGGGAATCACGCGAAACGGAAAGGAAAAAACCATGCTCACATGCGCTCACATGGGAATAATACATTTGGGTTAGTTTCTACTCATCGGCAAAGGCTATGTGGGATATGCTCCAAGTTACTGAAAGAAATTATTGAGTTGTGCAAGAAGACTGGCTCTGCTTACTCATCAGTACGAACTGTTCTCGATGGAACTGACGAGATATAAGGCATGTATGCCAGATTCATGGAATCATCAACCAATGTTTCTCCCTCAGAAAGAAGGTTCCCAACAGTGGACAAGTCAGAAAGATACTGAGATCACTGCCATGAGAATGGAATGCCAAGGTTACTGCCATCTACGAAGCAAAGGACATGGAAGTATTTAGCATCTCCGAACTGATTGGATCTCTTATATCTTACGAGATGATTCAAGACGTCAATGAATGAGATCGCAGAACAAAAATCAGAAGTCCATTGCATTCAATTCCAACTAAGAAGAATCTGATTCAGACGACGAAGAAGAAGGCTTGATGAACGACTTAGCCATGTTACAAAAAGATTTGAAAGATTCCAGCAGAAAAAGAAATTCAAAGGGACTTCAACAAATTACAGAACAAAAACAAGGGAATCTCCATGTCTGGGAAGAAAGTTCAGAAACGATGCAACAAACCATGCCATTATGCACATGAATGCCCAACAACCAACAATGAGAAACCAAGGAAGCAGAAACTATGGTGACGGAGAATGACTCTGAGCTAGAACAAAGTGAGGACGAGGATCACGCTTACATGGCTGACGAGGATCAGGTATCTCTTTCTTCATCATTGAGAAAATTCATATTCTAAACAGTTTATATAATAGTGATTGTGAAAGTGACTCATCTTTTTTGATATAGAAGAAAGTAAGGAACAGTTGTGTGTATTACTTCAAAATGCAGAGAGGAAGATTAAGTCGCTAATCCTTGAATAGGAAACTGATAAAACAATGAGATGATTTAGCTAAGGAAACATGAGGCTGACCTAGAAATCTCATGTTTTTAAAGGAGAATTAGTTACTGCCGAGAAAGAAGGAATTCCATGTGACTGTGAGAAATTAAACAGAAAAACTGCCTTATCTAGAGATATCGTAGAACTCAGAATTCCTTAGATAGAGAAAAACAGAAAGTTGATAGACTCCTCGAGGGTAAGCAGAACCTAGATATGCTGCCCCTATGAATATTGGTAGGTCAGTATAGGTTATTCCGTTGAAGTAAAGCATGCTAAACATTTTGTGCCTAAGCTTAAATGTTTTCTATTGTCGTAGAAATGGTTACTATGCATACAACTGTCCTTTGAAGAAAGTTGATAAAGCTAAGTATGTCTAGAGACCCAAGAAGTCACCTGCAAATGCCACTGTTGTATGTGACTGTAACAGAGATCACCCTCTTTGCAGAACGATATATCGTATGTTATTTCCCCGCTAATATGTTAGGACCCAACAGAAATTGGGTACCTTGAAGAAAACTTCTTTCTACAGGTACGAAGAAGGAATTCCAGCAAGAACAACAGGTGGTATCTCGACAGCGGGTGCTCCTGCCACATGACAGGTGATATAGGTAATTTTGTGTCGTTAAAGGCGGTTGATGGAGGATATGTTTCGTACGCTAATGACCCAAAAGCAAAAATCGTTGGAGTTGGTATTGTCGTAAATATCACTATAGATGTATGGTTTTTAGAAACTTAGAACATAATTTGATATGCATTAGAGCCAACTGTGTGACGATGGACATACCGTAGCCTTTGCTAAAGATAAGTGCTTTGTTAAAAAGGATGATGAGGTTGTGTTTAGTGCATCTAGACATGGTAACATTTACTGCATCACTCTTGATGATATTGGTACCAGAACGTCAAGTTTCTAGCATTTACGCATGATATCACATGGTTATGGCACAGACGTTTGGGACATGCCAACATGGAACTGATGTCTTACAATCATGCAATGAAGTTGTGAGGGGCATTTCCAGATATAAAGCCACCAAGGACAAAATTTGCAAAGCGTGCCAAATGGGAAAACAGACTAAGACGTTCTTTAAAACCTAAGAATGTGATATCTACGTCCAGACCACTGGAACTGCTGCAACCTTTTTGTTCCGGTACAGGTTATGTCATTGAGAGTAAACGATATGCCTTTGTTACCGTGGACGACTATACTAGGTACACATGGGGTCTTATTTCTTGCGCACAAAGTGAGGCTTTAGATAACTTTGTGCCCTGGCTAAGAAGCTAGAAAATGAGAAAGAGATGAAGGTCCGTAAGATTACAAGTGATAACGGTCTAGAATTTGATAGTAACCCTTTGCATCGTTTTATATGATGAAAATGGTTATAGTCATAATTTTTCAGCCCCTATTACGCCTCAAGAGAACGGAGTGGTCGAGAGAAAAATAGATTTTTTTACAAGAGATAGACTATGCTGAGCGAATATAATACTTACCCAAAACGTTTTTGGGTTGGAGCTGTTAATACGGCTTGTTATGTTTCGATAGAATTTTCCTTAGACCGATTATTAAGAGAACTCCCTTGAACTTTGGAATGATAAAACCCCTATAGGATATTTCCATGTATTTGGTTCAAATGTTGTATTTTACATGATAGGGATAGAGAGGAAATTCGATTCCAAAGTAGATGTAGGGATATACCTAGGATACAACCCTCATTCCAAAGCTTTCAGAGTGTTTAATAATAGGAAGAAGACTGTTCAAGAATCTGGGCATGTCACATTTGATGAATTTCCTAACGCAGATGCTGCCGAGGAAGGTATAGGTTGTGTCTCCTGCAGGTATACAGGTTACTGACACTGAAGTAAACGCAATACTTCAAACATGCTTCCAGTCATCCCTGACAAGTCATAGGGAATATCACATCACGGATCAAAACGAGATAAGCTGCACGAAATGATACGGCTGAGGAATCACATGACGTGCTGTTGTCAACCATGGAACCTAAGACAATAAATGAAGCTCTTGACGACGAATTGTGTGGTGATTGCCATGGAGAAGAGCTAGCACAATTCGAAAAGAGCCAAGTGTGGACTCTTGTGTGAAAGACCTAACGACAAGTCCATAATAGGCACGTGGGTGTTTCGCAACAAGCTGGACGAAAATGGTAATGTGACACGAAACAAGGCCAGGTTAGTTGCCAAGGGTTATTCCCAAGAAGAGGGTATAGATTTTCAAGAAACCTTTGCACCCGTAGCTAGACTTGAGTCAATACGCATTTTACTTGCATACGTATCCTTTAAGAAATTCAAGATTTTTCAAATGGACGTGTAAAGTGCATTTTAAATGGTTTTGTAAATGAGGAGTCTTATGTCGAGCAACCTCCCGGTTTCGAAAAAGAAGAATTTTCAAATCGTGCTTTAAATTAAACAAAGCTTTATATGGTTTAAAAACAAGCCCCTACGGCATTCTATGAAGATTGAGTAGATTTTTACTAGACATGGGCTTTATAACAGGAACAATAGATAACACTCTGTTTATAAAAACGAAGGGAATCCACATACTACTTGTTCAGATATACGTTGATGATATCATAGTGGCAGCACTTACATCACTCTTTGCGAGAATTTTTCTAAGTCTACTATGCAACAGGAATTTGAGATGAGCCTGTTTGGTCCCCGAATGCACCAAACACGGAATCAAAGAGCTTAGATGGGATGAAAAGGGAGATTTCTCACCTTGTAGTGTGTGTATGTGTGAAAACTAGGGTTAGCCTTTTGATCTTTGATTAGCTTTCAAATGGTGTTGGTAACACCTTATATACCACATTAACCCTATGTATATTAAGGCCCAAACACCAAAAATTAAATAATTACATTCTAGTCCAAAAGCCCAAGTTAAGAGAAGAATTACAATGAAAGTCCCAAGACTTAAACTATTGACACAATTACTAAATATCCTAACAATCTCCCCCTTTTGTGTCAATTGTTGGGAGTCTTGGATCTTGGGCGTTGGTATGGTGGATTAGCGTGTGAGTGTATCGCGAAGCCCTAGCTTGAATTCGAAGGCGCGGAGGTTCCTTCGAAGTACCATTCGACGGCTATAGCGTCAATGAGCTTCGCGAATTTGGATCGGCAGAGAGGATCTTCTTCCGAAAGGATGCGGCATATCTTCATTAGTTTGTCTTGGATGATGGTTAGTGTCCCATCCGAGAACTTTGCCACTTCGGAGCGCGCAGCCAGCTCTTTCTTTCCCTTGTAGTTCGAGTAGGCGACCGCCGGATCATCTCCGTCGATCACATCGCCTTCTCGGTAGTCATCCGCGTTTTGAAAGATGGGCGAGTCAGATTCACCTTCTTTAGGTTGTGTTCCACCGCCATCTGCAGATCGTGGGTGGCGAAAAATCTGACCTGTCGGAGCATGTGGCGCTTGAGAGCCACATATCCCATGGTGACCGGTTCAGCACGTACGAGATGTCCAGAGCTTCTGAGGACGAGTCTGAACTGTTTCATGGATTCCAGCATGCTGTATAGGTCACCCAGGCATAGAAACTTGAAGTCCGCCTCACTGACTTCACTGTAGCTCTCATCCTGCCTCATTACTGTGAAGACTGGGTAGTGGACAGGTCCTTTAGACTCTTGGCGGAGGTCAGTGACTTTGCAGATGGGGGCCCGACTCATTTCTTGAGCGATTGTTTTCCTCATCGGATAGCGTCCTCTTTGTGCACTTGTTGCAAAGAAGGCTCCATCGGTAGAGCTTCTTCTTTTGCTCGCTCCAATTTTGGATGTTCATCAGCTCATACTCATCGAAAGTTGTGATGATCTGCTCCTTGCGCCTCCAGATCCTCTTCCTGATCTATTCTTGATACGGCGCGGTTATCTTTTTATTTTCCCCCGGTGCTTCAGGTATATCCACCGTGGGCACATCCGTCTGAGAAGCAGGGGCCTCAGTTTGCTGCGCTTGGAATTGCTGGATGTTCTCGAGCTCGGCCGGTTCAGCGTCGTATTCCTCTCCGTTCTCGTCGTCTGCGGTGTTGATCAGCGTAAGCGAGGCCTCCATGAGCAGACGTCGAGCATTTTCCACCAACTTCCTAGCTGCTACTCCATCGGCGGGCGTGTATAGCCATTCATCATTGAAGATGTAGGCTTCGATTTCGTTCTGTGCGCAGTAGACATCCTCGGAAGCCAGGTTGGGATCGATGTTGAGAGGGGTATGGCTGTGTGGTGGCAAGGGTGTAGCGTCGGAGGAGTTAGTGGATTGTGGGGATGGAATTGGTGGAGATTCTGGTGGTTCGGTTGAGGTGATGGTTTTGGCAAGGATGATTTGGGTGACGGGCGGTGTAGATGTGGTGGTGGCCTCTAACGTCGATGTGACAGCTAGAGGTTCCGAGGTGGTGGGTGGAGATGATGTTGAGGTGGTCTCTAACGTCGATGTGACGATTAGAGTTTCGGAGACGGTAATGGGTGGTGGTGAGGGTGATTTGGCTAGTGACTCATGGTGAACAAGGTGGGATTTTTGGCTAGTGGGTTGTGAGGTTTCTGGTGCGGGCGTCGTTTCAGGTCCAGAGGAGGAGGGCGGCGTCGATTGCATGAATCCTTGGGATTGTGAGCCCAGCTGCCTATTCTCCCCCTCGCGGCGATCTTGATCATCATCTTGTCGCGCCTGGTCCTGCTAGATTCGCCTTGAGCACGGCAGGACATCGGTTGAGTCATTATACGCTTCATCTCCTGTTCTTCCTCGTCAAGTTCCGTCATCGATTCGAATCGGGCTCGGAGGATGTAGAAGAGCTCCTTGGCAGAGATGGAGGAGAGAAGGGTATCTGCGTCCGAGTGTTGCATGGGTGGTGGCGTCTCCGGGCCACACCTTTGCCTTTGTCGACGGTGGACGCATCGAGACGCGCGTAGACTTGATCGAGAATTGACGCTTCAAGAGTCTTTGCAACTCTTGAAGACGTGTCTCTAGCGCGGTCTCGGTGACAAAATGGAGTAAATCTAACAAGTTGGAATCACGAAGAAATCCAACTGACACCGAATCGGTGAATAAAGCCGATCGGCCGCCCGTTTGCTCAGGTCTGGAAAGACGGGGTCACTCAGACTTCCCGTTGGCATCATCGATGAGACAGACTCACTCGAGTGATGGCCTAGGCTCACGGTTGTTGTGATGTTGGCCGTGCTAGGTCTTCCGCTCTCAGTCACAGAGACATCACCGAGCGTTCTGACAGGGTCACTAAGACTCTGTGGTGCGGTAGAGGGTGTATGTGTCCTAGAGACGTGTGAAACTATGGGGAGTGAGGGCACTAGACTCGATGTGCATGAAGAGGATGCAGTCTGAGGCGAGGGACTGCTTGTTTCAACATCGATCATCTCCAAGTGGGATGTCGATGGTATACGTGGCTCCTCGTGGAATGAAATACCTTCCTGTAGAGAGGAAGATAAGTGGGTTGGTGGGGTTGTTTGCGTGGTTGAGCCAGATGCCACGACTTCTACTCGGGAGGTGAACACATCACCTCCTGTACCTATTAGTTCGGCTCGGCTTATTTGTGGCGTAGGAGGTCGATCGTGTTTTTGTTTCGATCGACGCTCCGTGGGGCGGCTTACGTCATCCTCACGCGACCGTTTTTTTCGGAACGCGGGTGGAGGAGGATGCGGCGCGACCTGAAGACTTTTTGGAGGTGGTGGGGGGGGTTTGGCTAGTCCCGGGGATAGGCGCAGTGGGGTTGATCTACGCCATAGGGACAGTGGAGAGAGGTCGGGGGCTCTCGCGGAACGCGGCGGTTGTGGCTCGATATTCGAGGACGTGCAGATTTGTCTGATCTGCGTAGGCGAGCACTTCGTCCGGAATGATCATGGCGTGTCGATCCTTCGCCGGCGTGTTTTTCTTGGCGAACCTCTCGACAGTTGGGATGATGAAGTGTTCCGCTGCCGGCCGGATTCGAATGTCAGTTGAGTGCAGGCGGAAGTGCTTGATGAGAGCAGGGAGCCACCGCATGTAGGGTACAAATCGGTTTGTGACTCCCTTGGCGACTTCCCGGTCGCGACGTTGGATCATGGAGACGAGATCCATCCAAATTATATCGGCGTAGTTGTACTTGCGGTTGTGGGCGATGCCGGTCAGGATGGTGAGAATTTGAAAATTGCCGCGGTCCTGACCAGCATGCTTTCCTGACATGCACTTGTTGACGAGCAGGTACAGCGTTCGCCATGGTTGAGGTAGATTGCGGGTGGTGACTTCACTGAGGACAAGTGGGCCCTTCTTTTTCTTATTGTCTGATTGGTAGCCCAGTCTGTCAATGTCGTCAACTAGTTGCTCGTGTGTCGGTAGTGGGTCGTAGGGTGAGTAGACGGGGAGTTGAAGTACTTCTTGTAGTATCTTGCGGGTGAGCACCACCGTGTCTTGATCAATTCTGGCTGACAAGGTTTTGGCAAGACGGAGTGGTCCAGCTATCTGGAGTGTATGCCAGAATTGTTGAAGATAGACTTGTGCTTCTGGCTCGCCATGTGTGAGGGCGTGGCGAAGTGGGTGCCCTTTGAGGATTTCTACGATGACGGGGGCATCGCACCGAAAGCTCTCCAGATCCACCATGTAGTTGTTGGGAATCAGAGCCGCCCATTGACTTAGGGGGAATATCTGGTCAGGTGGTGGTACATAGGTGCGTGTGTGGACTTCGATGCGAGCGACGTCCCTTTGGATTGCAGCCTCCTCAAGTGCTTCAAGCGTGGCTTGATCTTTGTTAGTCATATCTGTACTCGACAGTAATTGTTATACGATTAGAGCGGACTAAGTGTCGAATTCGCGAAGTATAAAAACGTAGATATGTCAAGAAAACTTTCGCATTTTTGTATAAAATTTCGCATGTAAAGAGAAATTTTCGTAACTTATATCATATAAGCATGTCGAGAAAGTTTTTTCGCATATAAAGTTTCATGGGCATGGAAAATTTTCGCAAGAAATCAAAATTTTCGCATGCATTGAGAAATTTCTTGGGACTTAAAAAATTTTAAATTGAAGACAATGTTCGCATGTGGTCAAACTTTCGTATCTAGGTAGAATTGTCATAAGTAAAGAAAGTTTCGCATTCAGTGTAGAATTTCGCATTTTGCAAGTAGTGGAAGATTTTCGCATATTGGGTAAAGATTCGCATGTAACGAAAATTCGCTAAGTAATAGAGAGAATTTTCGCATATTAGGTAAATTTCGCATATAGGACAATTTTCGCATGCATTGGGAAGTTTCGCAAGTGAACATGGACATGTCATGAGGATTTTCCGCACAGTGAGTAAAATTTCGCTAGTGTGCAAGTTGTCTAAATTTTCGCATGTGATGAGAAAATTCGCAAGTTATTATACATAGACAAGTCGAGAAATCGTGCAATTTCGCATGTATGAAAGAGCTTTCGCATATGAATTTTCGCACATAAAGAGATTTTCGCACGTTAAAGCAATTTTTCAGTCAGAGTTAATATTCGCATATATCAAGGAAATTTCGCACTTAGTCTATTCACGGATTTTCGCATATAATTAAAATTTTCGCAAGTTGAAGTGTTTTTCGCATTCAGAGTGAATTTTCGTAAGTAAGCTAAATTTTCGCAAGTTATATGAAAGTTTCGCGGAAGGAAAAAGAACTTTATGCATTGAGAAAATTTTCGTGTATCTCTGTGGTTGCGAAAGAGTGAAGATGTGAAAGTGTGTAGATGAAGAGATGTGTTATGAGATTTTCGCGGGGTGACACTCACTGTAGCAGAGAAAGTTTTGACGTGAATAAAAGAAAATTTCTCAGATAAACTTTCGCGGGACTTCACATACTGTAGCAGCGAAAAACATTTTAACTTATGTAAATTCTCGAATGAAAGTTTCTCATTTCTTTAGTCACTGTAGCAGCGAAAATTTAGCGCTTGGAAATTTCTCGGATAAAAATTTCGCGGAATATCACTCACTGTAGTAGCGAAACTTTCAATCTTAAGAAATTTCTCGGAAAAATTTTCGCGGAATATCACTCACTGTAGTAGCGAAACTTTCAATCGTAAGAAATTTCTCGGAAAGATTTTCGCGGAATTGTTCTCACTGTAGCAGCAAAAATTAACATTTTTAAAGCAATCTTCTGAGAATTTTTCGCGGTGAAGAACACATTGCGAAAGCATGCGAAACGACGAAATAATTTTAGCCTTAGACCTACTCAAATCTCAACCAAAAAGCTATAATCTGGGCTTAATCGACTCGTAATTGAATGGGTAACGCAGATTTGGGAATATTAAACATGAATAACATATCATGAGTTCGATTCAGAGGCCGCGAAAAACTTATTCTAACCTAACAGATTTAATCGAAATGGGGCAAAACAGCTTAAAGTGACTGGAAATTGATTTATCTAAGGTGTATTCATACCGAGAAGCTGATTTGCGACAATGGAGGTAGCAAGAAACGGATTTTGAAAGCAGATTTTGACGACGACGCGACGCGGGGAGTTGCGAAATTTTGAGAGAGGTGTTGCGAAAGTTTTGAATTTTTCTCGGGGATTTTAGGATAGTGAAAAACGTTAGGGTTTTGGGGTTTTAGGGGTCATGGTTACTGTTCATGCGAAATTAGTGTAAATGGGCCGAAATTCATGGGCTTGGTCAAAGCTGGGTCCAGATATGACTTTCGCGGGCTTGGTCAAAATTGGGTCCAATTGAAGCTCAATTGGTCCAATTTTGACCCTTTTTGACCAGAAATTTTAAAATTCAACCCAAAATATTTTAATCAGTCCAATTTTGACTCATTGACCAAACTTTAAAATTTCAACCCCCAAAAAAAATTTATTTTTTTATAAAGGCGAAACTCCCCCTTAATCTAAAGCTCCCCTTTTTAAGTAATGGAAAAATTAGAAGCTCCCCCTTAATTTTCCTTTAAAAATAATGGAAAAATTAGAAGCTCCCCCTTAATCGAAAACTTTCCTTTAAAAATAATAGAAAAATCAGACGCTCCCCCTTAATCGAAAACTCCCCCTCAAAAGGACATAATTCAGAGGACACATAAAAATTCAGAAGACACATAGATAATGGAGTGAAGTGGAAAGGAAATATGTACACTTTATCAAAGTTCATATAGAGACGATTGATCACAACTGAATATTCAACATGCCCAACATAGTCACTAGGTGTTGGAATCGTTTGACATCCAACGGTTTTGTGAAAATGTCGGCCAGTTGATCTTCGGTTGTGACGTAGTGCAATTCAATTGTCCCTTGTTCTACATGTTCTTTGATGAAGTGGTGACGAATATCTATGTGTTTTGTTCTAGAGTGATGTACTGGATTACTCGTCATCGCAATAGCACTTTTTGAGTCACAATAAATGGGAATTTTATCAACATGAATATTAAAATCTCGTAGTTGGGTTCTCATCCACAAAAGCTGTGAACAGCAACTGGCGGCGGCGACATATTCTGCCTCCGTCGACGAAGTTGAGACACAGTTTTGTTTTCGAGACGACCAACTTACGAGTTTACCCCCCCAAGAAGTGTGCAGCTCCAGAGGTGCTTTTTCGGTCCATCTTGCATCCTGCATAATCTGAGTCAGAGAATCCAACCAGTTTGAAGTCCGATTGAGTGGGGTACCACAAACCCAGATTGGGTGTTCCTTTGAGGTAGCGGAGAATCCTTTTGACAGCAGTGAGATGGGATTCCTTTGGTGTTGCCTGAAAACGAGCGCAGATTCCTGTTGAGAGAACGATATCTGGACGACTAGCAGTGAGGTACAAGAGAGAGCCTATTATTCCTCGATAGATGGTTTGGTCAACGGGAGCGCCAGATGGGTCCGCGTCGGGTCGGCCAGAGGGTGACATAGGTGTAGCAGCAGTCTTAGCATCCTTCATTCCATATTTCTCGAGGATGTCATGGATGTATTTTGACTGATTGATGAAGATTCCGTCGGGGAGTTGTTTTACTTGAAGACCAAGAAAGAAATTCAGCTCGCCCATCATACTCATTTCAAATTTTTCTTTCATCAATTCTGCGAACTCTTCACACAGTTGTGGTTCAGTCGATCCAAAAATGATGTCATCAACATAAATCTGTACAATCATGATGTCCGGGCCACTCCGCTTTGTGAAGAGAGTTGTATCTAAAGATCCTTTCTTGAAACCAGACTGTACAAGGAAGTCTGAAAGGACATCATACCAAGCTCGGGGAGCCTGCTTTATCCGTAGAGGGCCTTGTAGAGTCGATATACGTGATGAGGAAATTCTTCGCTCAAGAACCCTTCAGGTTGATCAACGTACACTTCTTCCTTGAGAAACCCATTCAGAAATGCAGTCTTCACGTCCATTTGGTAGACTTTAAAGTTCTTGTGAGCAGCAAAGGCAAGAAAAATTCGTATGGCTTCGATCCTGGCAACTGGGGCAAAGGTTTCATCGTAGTCTATGCCTTCTTGTTGGTTGTATCCCTTAGCCACAAGTCTTGCTTTATTGCGGATAACAACACCATCTTCATCCTTTTTGTTCTTGAAGATCCATTTTGTGCCGATAATGGACCTATTGTGAGGTCGTGGTACGAGTTCCCAAACTTGTAGACGTTCAAACTGATTTATTTCTTCCTGCATTGCAATTAGCCAATCAGGATCGGTGAGAGCTCAGCTACTCGTGATGGTTCGACTTGACTGATATAGCAGGCAAACAGACTTTCATTCATCGTAGCCGAACGTGTTGAAACACCAGATGTGGGATCTCCAATAATCTGATCTGTAGGATATGAGCGAGCCCAAAGAGGTACATTGGTCTGAGAGGAGCTGGCCACATTTGAATCGGTTGGAGGTTCATTGGATTGGGGTCCGGTGTCCGAAGTAGAGATCTCGATTGTAGTAGACTGAGAAGGTTCAGCATCAGGATCAGCAATATTCCCAGGGTTGGGTAAAATGTCGTCTTCGTTGAGATTGAGCGCATCCAAGTTTGGAGAGACGAGATCGTCGCCAATAGCTGGTGGTGGAGGTGGAGTGTGTGCAGCGGTAGTTTGAGTGGTGGCGACGGGAGACTTGGGGACTGGATAGAAGTATTCGAAGAGCAGGTCGAATCCAGTTCACCAGAGTTGCCCTCAGATGAGGAAGTTCCCGCTGTTGAAGGTTGACTTTTGTCAACGACTGTAGAAGACCTGGTTCTGGTCTGATATGAGCAGAAGCCATGAGGTCGCCTTCGCTTTCGTCAAAGGTGACATTTGTGCTTTCTATTACTGATCGTTTCTCTCTAAGATAGACTCTGTATGCCTTTGAGTTCAGCGAGTATCCAACAAAGATGCCTTCAATTGCTTTTGGATCAAGCTTCCCAAGATGTTGGCGATCATTGGCCACAAAACATCGGCAACCGAAGACCCTCAGATAAGATATATCGGGGATACGTCGGTTATTCAGCATCTCGTATGGGGTGCGGTTGAATCTCTTGTGGATTGAAGCCCGGTTTTTTGTGTAACAAGCTGTTTGAATAGCTTCGCCCAAAGAGAATGAGGAAGTCCGGATTGAATGAGGAGAGTCCTAGCTGCTTCAACTAGTGTTCTATTCTTACGCTCAACGACACCATTCTGTTCCGGTGTCTTCACAGCTGAGAACTGTTGGGTGATGCCCTGAGTGGCGTAGAATTCACTGAGCTTCTTGTTCTTAAACTCAGTTCGTTGTCTGTTCTGATAATCCGAACCTTTTGTGATGAAGAGTTTGGGACGCAACAACAAACTCGATGATTATATCAGGAACTTCATCCTTTGTACGTATGAGTTTCGTCCACGTGTAGCGTGAAAAATCGTCGACAATTACAAGAATATACCGTCTTCCTCCGAGTGTGGCCGTAGGCATTGGGCCACATAGATCCATGTGTAAAAGCTCGAGGATGAGCTTAGAGGACGGTGTTTCCTTGGAAGTGTGAGACGATCGCTTCATCTTCCCCAATTCACAGGCAGAGCAGAGGTGTTCCTTATGATATGTCAGTTGGGGTAGACCGTTGACGAGTTTATTCTGACGTAGTTTGTTGATGGCCTTGAAATTGAGATGAGAAAGACGTCGATGCCATAGATCGTTCAACTTGGGAGCGGCTCGAGAGAGAAGGCATATTGGTCGAGAGGTCGTTAGATTGAGTACGTAGAGGTGAGATGTGCGTGTTCCAGAAAGTAGAGGTTGTCCCGAGGCATCTATAATGCTGCAGATGTCAGATTCGAAGAGAACCTTGTATCCTTTGTCGCAGAAACGACCAATGCTGAAGAGATTGTAGCTCAGACCCTCGACATAAGAGATGCCTTTAATCGTCAGTTTATCGTGGACGAGATCACCAGTTCCAAGAATTGGCGCCATTTGACTGTTTCCGAAGGAGACCCTTCGAGATAGCGCTCGGAGAAGTTGCTCAACAGCTCCTTGTTCCCTGTCATGTGTGTGGAGTAACCTGAGTCTAGATACCACACATGACAGACCTGCAATTATCAGCAAACGTTGGGTCCCCGTATTCGGACGGGGCTTTCTTGTGATACAAGTATAGTTTTCATGCGCTTAAAGGGAAATGTGGTTTCTAAATCAGATTGTGTCGATTCTAATTTAGCTTTCCCTTTGTCAGTTGTTTGATGATGTGGGGCTACAGTCTTTCTAACCCATATTTTCCTAACTTGTGCTTGCATGTATGGTGTCTTATACATGTATCGCCATGGGTATGTGGTTGTTGTTTCGTGCTTCGGTTTTGATTGCCTTTGGCCTGCGAGTAGTCGGTGAGTTTGCGTTTGACGACGAGAGACGTTTGCGCTTAACCTTAGGTTTAGGCGAGATGGGAGATTTCATGAACGTCGTGGAGGAGGTTCGCTTGCGTGGTCGGAGTGTTGCATGTTCATGTGTGTCATATTCATGAAAGCGTGGAAGAACAAAATCATCGCAGCAACACATAGACATAAGCTTGGTAAAAGAAAGATAAGTTTTGGCAACATAATTGTCTACGACCTTAGGACATTGGGATTCAGTACATAGAGAGGAAAGACGAATATAGGATGGTCTTTTCTTCTTGTCATCGAAGAGCGGATTCTCCTTTATTTGATACGAACTCCCATCCAGAGATGTCGAACTCACATTCCCTGTATCCATAAGAATACGCGAGTTAGTGTTAGAATATGTGTCAGCTTCAGGAGTCATCTTCGCCGTCCTCTTACATTTGCATGTTTGAGAATCGGGTACTTGACTCGACGTAGAAGGTTTGTTCGTATTGAGAGATTGTTCTAGGGTAAAGATTTTGTAAAGTAGATCTTCTCGCTCTTTTGCAAAGGCTTTCCGCTCTACATCTATGGTTCGTTCTAGTTCTGCTATGATCAGAAGTTTCTCTGGGACATAGATGCGAGAGAGAGCTTCTTGGAAAGCGATTTCCTGTTCTTCGGTTGGGAACTGAGACTTGATGTCTTCAGAGAGTGAGGGCCTTTTAGAGTTATTACTAGCATTCAACTCTGTGTAGTCGTACGCGATTTCTGCCCAGAGAATGTTCTGTTCCCTCTTTTCTTCCGAAAGAACACCGGAGGAGGATCTTACAAACGGCATGAGCTGTGAGGGAGTCCCTTTCCTCGTTTTTAGGAACGATGTACTGTACATGTTATACCTTTTGACAATTAGCGGCGTTGGATCGCAGTTGCTGGCCAGGCCGATTCCCATCCGAGCGTCGTAGAATTCTGTTTCAACTGGTTGGTTCAATAGGCATAAGATGTTTGCGGCTTTTTTCCTAAGGTGCAGTTGCTCTTCAAGTTCTTTTACCTTGCGGTATAGCCTAACTCTTTCCTTCGTAAGCAGTTCATATTGGGAGGCTGTTAGGAGGCGAGAGGTTTCACATGAACTTATGGCTAGTGTAGTTTCCTTAACCTTAGCCTCACTTTGTGTGTTCTTGCTTTGCAGACGTTTGACTAACGCCTCAGAGGCCATTAAACGTTCGTTTGCACAAGCGAGCTCTTCTACTTTTAGACTAAGTAAGGCATAGTTGTCAAATTTTAGCTTAAGTTCATCATAATCCCTAGCGTCTACAGTGGGTTTCTTAATGGGGTGTCGGTGATTAAACACATCATTGAGTTGGGAGATTCGTACCTCAGACTCGTCGTTGGTGGGTCTTAGCTGTGTTCTCACCGATGTCAACCATCTCTTCGTCCTCGTCATGTTCGACCAGCCTAGCCATGCAGCAATCTTCATCCTTAGTCTCCTCGTCCTCGGAAGTGTCGTTCACCCATTCAGCTTCTTCGGTG
Organism: Craterostigma plantagineum; assembly: GCA_027422505.1. Taxonomy (NCBI): domain Eukaryota; kingdom Viridiplantae; phylum Streptophyta; class Magnoliopsida; order Lamiales; family Linderniaceae; genus Craterostigma; species Craterostigma plantagineum. Next base: position 1,355,323 of record JAPQWV010000129.1, on the reverse strand, counting down.
AGTAAAGCTTTCCCACTTTCCACTTTGTGGGTCATTCTGGCCTTACGGTCATAGTAGCCGGAATCCTTCACGCGTGGAGCATGGCATTCTTTGGCAAAGTGGGCTGACTTTCCACACCGAAAGCACTTCACAGACTTTTGAGGTGCTGATTCCTCTTCTTTCTTTGTCGGCTTAGCTTCCTCCGTGGGAGTGGTCTTTTTGGTGCCGCTAAAGGTTCTTTGGCGATTGGAGGAGGATGAGGATTTTTTCCCGAGCTTCTTTGAGACCATCTTAGTGAGCATTGCCAGTTGTTTGCGTAAATCACGAACATCTTCATCAGATTCTGTGTCTGCTTCGGATCCTGAGGAAGTGCCCGATGCAGCAGCTGGTAGCTTCCCTTTGCTCAGTTTGGTCTTAGTGGTGGAAGATCGTTCATTGGTTTTGTTCGAGAGGAGGGCCAGTGGGTCGACTCGAGTGTTGCCGAAATTTTGCACGTAAGGAGCATAGGCTGATAGACTGTCATAAAGAGCATGAATGGAAGTGTTAGAGAGGTCCTTACTCTGAATCATCATTACAATTGCATTGCCCCAATGTGGTTTGAGGCTACCAAGGAAACGGTTGTTGATATCGAATTTGTCCCTCGAGATCCTGGCTTTCTTGAGTTCATTGATGACCTTCAAGTATCGGAGGTATGTGTCACGCAGTTCCTCTCCTTCATAGGCCTGGAAGTGTTCATACTGCGAGAGACATGCTGATTTCCTTCCTTGAGCACTCTCAATTGTGCCTGCCATGATTGCCACGAGCTCATCCCATATTTCCTTAGCAGTTGTGCAGCACTCAATGTGAGCATAGACCTCATTTCCCATAGCCTGGAAGAGATATCCTTTGGCAGTCTCATCGGCCTGTACGCGAGCCTCTTCATCCTCATTGATGGGACCTCTAGGAGTGCGGCGTTCATCCATGGGAGGATTTGCGTTTGGCTGTGCAGGGACGATTGTCCAGAACTGTGCTGGGCCATTGAAGATGGAGTCCAGAAGGTATTGAGAGTGGTGCGTCTTTGTTCCTGATGAACGTGAGGAAACGGTTTGTCCATATGCTGTAGTCGCCTTGTCGCAGCATCGGAGGCCTGGTGTCGGAGCCCACTGTTGAGATGTCATTCGTGGTAGACATGATTGGTGCAGTCGAATCGTCCGTGGTTTTGATCTTGTAGAGATAAGAAAGTTAGTAACGAACGAGATGATAAATACGAGTTTAATATGTAGAGTTTTGAGAAGAAAATCGTTTAAAGAATTTCTTAGAACTAAGTGATCGTGTGTGACGGTCGATAATGTATGAACGGAAATGTATCTAGAAATTAGGAGAAGTTCTAGAAATTTAAAACCGAGATTTGAGACGAAAAAAAAAATTCTGTCAAAAGTGGTCTAGGGAGATAGGACTAAAGTGTACTGATCAAATCTTAAATAGGTTTTGGAAAGATTTAACCCGAGAAAATTTTAACCCTAGAAGAAATTAATACGTTAGAGAAATTCGCAAGTTGAAGAATTTCGCACGTTAAAAGGTTTAGCAAGACGAGAATTTTTGAGCTTCGCTAGAAAACTTCGTAACTTGTAAATATTTCGCTAGTGGAGAATTTTAAAGTTTCGCATGAGATTTTTCGCAAGTTATAAAGCTTTCGCAAGTTGAGAAATTAAAGCTTCGCAAGAGAAATTTCGCAAGTTATAAGACTTTCGCAAGTTGGAATTCTAAACTTTCGCAAGGAAATTTCGCAAGTAAAAAAGATTTTCGCACGTCGAGAATTTTAAGGCTTTGCAAGAAAATTTCGCAAGTAAAAGGATTTTTCGCACGTTGAGAATTTTCGCGGCCCCAAAAAAGATCTTGGAATAAGCTTTCTTGGATATGAAATTTCTCGAATTATGAAGAGTAAGCCAATTTCGCAGGTGCAAGTTTCTCGGATTTTGAAAGTAAACAGTTGCGAAAAAATGCTGTTTAAGTGAAAGTTTCGCGGCTTAAAATTCTCGGATCTTGAATGTAGGCAGTTGCGAAGAATGTAGTATAAATCAAAGTTTCGCGGTTTGAAATTTCTCGGATTCTTAACGTAGGCAGTTGCGAAAGAAAAATGTAGTAGAAGTGAAAGTTTCGCGGTTTTGAAGATTCTCGGGTTTGAATGTGGGTAGTTGCGAAAAAATGTAGTAAAAGTGAAAGTTTCGCGGATTGTAAATTCTCTGATTTTGAAAGTAGATAGTTGCGAAAAATGTAGTATAAAGGCAAGTTTCGCGGATTGTAAATTCTCGGGATCGACTTTCGCGGACGTGGAAAAATTCGCGGATTTGAACGATCAAGCTCAAAGTTTCGCGGTCAAGAACAAAGCATAAACACCCCAAAACGAGCTCAAAATGCCCGAAAGTGATTTTTTATCCAAAACACCTTTGATCTTTCTTGGAATCGAACGAAACTGGATTCAAATCAGTGCAGATCGATCCACGTTTGCTCTGATACCACTTGTTGGTCCCGAATGCACCAAACAAGGAATCAAAGAGGCTTAGATGGGATGAAAAGGGAGATTTCTCACCTTGTAGTGTGTGTAGTGTGTGAAAACTAGGGTTAGCTTTTTGATCTTTGATTAGCTTTCAAATGGTGTTGGTAACACCTTATATACCACATTAACCCTAGGTATATTAAGGCCCAAACACCAAAAATTAAATAATTACATTCTAGTCCAAAGCCCAAGTTAAGAGAAGAATTACAATGAAAGTCCCAAGACTTAAACTATTGACACAATTACTAAATATCCTAACAGAGCCTAATGGGAGAACTCACATACTTTCTTGGGTTGCAAATCAAGCAATTGGACATGGGAACATTCATATCTCAAACGAAGTACACGAAGGAACTACTTGAAAAATTCAGAATGGCTGATTGCAAGGTACTTCCCACTCCTATGCATCATACCTCCAAAATTGACAGTGATGAACAAGGTACGCCCTTTGACCAAGCTAAGTATAGAGGTATGATCGGAAGTTTGCTCTACCTTATGGGAAGTAGACCCGGTATTATGTTTGCTACTGGTCTATGTTCTAGATATAAGTCGAGTCCTAGGGAATCTCACTTGACAGCAGTCAAGCGAATACTTAGATATTTGAAAGGAACAATCAATTTTGGAATGTGGTATCCAAATTCTAAGGAATTCCCATTAATGGGATACTCGGACGCTGATTATGCCGGTTCTAGAGAAGATATGCAAAGCACTAGTGGTACTTGCCGATTACTAGGGAATTCCCTTGTAACTTGGTCCAAAAGGAAACAAAATGCCGTCGCCCTGTCCACAACTGAAGCAGAATATATGGCCTTAGGAAGTTGTTCTCAGCAAATCCTTTGGATGAAACAAACCTTGAGTGATTACGGTTTAAGGTACCACCAAATTCCTATTTTCTGTGATAGTACTAGTGCCATTAGTATCACTAAGAATCCCGTACACCACTCTCGAAATAAGCATATAGAGGTGGAACATATTTTATTCGAGATCATGTTCAGAAAGGGAATATCACGTGAACTTCGTAGGAACTAATGATCAGCTGGCTGATATCTTCAGAAACTCCAGATCGAGAGTAGATTTTGTGATATTCGCGACCGATTAGGAATTATTGGGCTCAAGTAGGAAAGGTAACTACATAAGTTAACCCTTAGAAATTCTTTGATCTTATCCTTTATGATCTCCACGATTTTATCCCTTGATTTTATTAATATGTTTCTTGATTCTATCTTCCTTAGCTGTCCAAATCCTTTCCATTCATTGGGAGATACTTTTTTCGAGACTTATGTCAAAACCTATTTCCAGCCAATAATTTTCTCTGAACTCTGATCTTAAGCCCTTATTTCCTTCTTAATCTCTGCGAGATATCCACTTATCTTCAGTAAATTCCATTTAACGGGTAGTTTCCTATTCTACCAAGTATCTTTGAAATTCAAATTTTGAAATCTTTTCTTTATCTGCCTCAGTCCAATTCTAATAGATTAATTAAGGATTGAAGTCTAGGATATTAGACAATTCTAAACGGAATATTAGATATTACACATGTTCTATGCTATGTGTTTTCTATACTTTAAATGCTATATCTTGCGTGAAATTTTTCATGATAATAAAAATAAAATAATCTAATAAAAAAATCCAAAAACATTATACATTTAAATATAATTTAAGGGGAATGACGATATCTTTAGGATGCTCGTCTAAGTCACGTATGAATTTCCCCGACATGCGGCTGATCAATTGCTTAATTTTGTCAATCATAATTCGCATTCTTGTGTCTAAAAGTTCTCGTAGACTCCACTAGACACAAGGCCACTTTATATGAGTGAGGTTTCTAGCCTTTTTATTTCTTTCAGCGGATCTATTCTTTAGCGAGTCACACAGTCATTGCTTGTCTTAACTCGTGATTCTTGTCCTCATACTCACCTTGCAATAGAACGTTAGGAAGATGATTAGGGCACTTAGGAAATTCCTCACTCTGCCAAATATAATTTTCAATCCTTTAGCATAGCCTTTAGTCATACATTTTGAGCCTTCTCCAAATTTCTTTTCTTTATTTGAAAGCCCTTTGAGCCTTCAACCCACAATCTAAACTTTCGACGGGATGTTCAATCAAGAAAAGAAGGGGGAGAAAAACGAACGAAAAAGAAAAGGATAACAAAAGAAGGTGGAAAACGCACACGAGGAATGCTCAACGCACAAAGAAAAACAGATCAAAAGAACCTGCCTCTCAAAATCTTTAAGACGAGGGCATGGATCTTGCTGTGAACTTTTCCACCGAGAATCTCGTACACTAGTCAGAAAGGCTGGAAAGAGGAGCACCATGGAGTGAACTTCTCCAACGATAATCCAGTCTTATATCGAGACAACGAGAAGAGGAGCCCGACCTTGGGTTCAGATTCCATAACTGTGAACATCTTCAAATCGATAATCTCTGAAACCTCTTTAGGGATTAAGAGAAAAGGAGCACGGTATCAGCCCGAGAACCAATAAGAAGAACTTCGCCTTAGATGATCTCTCAGCCTCGTAGAGAAGTGGAGCTTCAGCTTGATTTTACAAAAGACAAAAGGTTATAAAAGGCAAAAAGACGAAAGAGAAAAATGCCGAAGTAAAGGAGAACGACGAAGGAATGGAAGATGACGTAAAGCTCACTTTTCCCAAAAAGTTCCCTTCCCCTCTTAGTCAAAACCAAATAAAACCTTCAAAGTCCCTTTAATGACAAAACGACGATCTCTCGCTCGATGAAATGATTAAGAGCACCTCGATCACAGGTCAATTGACTTATATGACTTGTGTTGACTTGAGTGATATAAAAATAAAAACCCCTAGTAAAAAATAAATGAGTGTTAGAGCGAACCTAGTGAGAGTTGTCGAAATGGACCCTACTATGAACCTAAGACTTTAGTTTGCTGACGAGACTTGACGGCATAAAATCTTTCAAGTGTCTTGTGAAATTTTAGGCGTGACAATTATCGAAGCAAAATAATCTGACCCCATACTTCTAATAAAATTAATATATACATATATATAATAAAAAAATATTATACATATAAATTTTTTTCGCACATTTTAATATGCAATTCTACTTTGCATATATGCGGAATTGATTAAAAGCGATTTTGTACATTATGATATGCAATATGACTTTGCATTTGAACTGAATTGATTAAATAAGAATTTCTTGCTCATACCCTCACGCAATATTTTGGATACATGATTAGGGGACCATGTATCTAGGAGAAATTTTCTAAATTGCGTAATACATGTTTGTTAGTTGAAATTGATTCTATATGCTTTCACGCCAAATCAATTTTTGGTGCACAATTTGAGGGGGAGCATTTACGAAATTTATGCCTTAGGATTCAAATATTTTTTATGGTCTTTCTCTAAGTGTTGCAGAAAAATTCAAATTTGATTTTCCATGTACAACGCACTTCTGAGCTTCACGAATCGTCGCGATTTTGAGCTTCAACGCATTGGTAAAAATAGACAGGGGAAGCAAAATTAGTATAATTGCATCCAAAACTCTAATTTTCTCGAAATCTTTGCTCTAAGTCTCGCAGGTTCACTAACGATTGACCATGGAGCCAGATGTTACAGTTCTGAATTACAGGGAGTTATTGCATTATTCATACATAGGGGAGCAATTATGTGATTTATCCTTTAACTCAGGGTCAATCTGAAAACACAGAAAAACTTGCTATCGAGAAATTCGAAATTCGGCCGAATTTTGTAATTTTCTTTCACATTTTCTCGAGCGAAAATTGATTTGGGACCAAGAGGTAATTTTCGATTTCATATTAACGAGCGAAAATTAAAAGGGAGTCAAATGGAAATTCTCGATTGGAATTTGTTGAGCGAAAATTAAATAACTAGAGGAAATTTCACGATCGTAAACAGTAATGGGCCGAGAAATTATTAGGTATCAAAACGTCTAATTAGCCCATTTAACGGAATTAATGCTTGCAGTCGAAAATCCCTAAATACAAGCAAACCCTCAATCGCAAACTCAACAGTCGATAATTTTTTTTCGCAAAAAACTTTTCCCGCAAAGACGAATCTTACAAAATCTTACATATTATCACTAAATCTTCGTCTTTGAGAGGTAGATTCGACATCCTTTAGGGATTTTTGTGTGTTTGAACTCTATTTACATCTATTTTCTGCAATCTTTCGCATGATTTTGTGAAATTTCTCGTCTGCTCATAGTATGGAAACTCGAATGCTAGTTTGCAGTGTTTACACACCAGTCTCTAAGCATAATCTAGGTTAAAAGCTGCATATTAAGATAGTTGAGAATTTTCCTGAACGGTTTGATGGTAGATTGTTTCGATTTTCTGCGTTATCATAGTTCGATTGAAGGAAAGACTAAACTGGGTTTTAAACATTTGAAGGCGTCGAAGAACTTTCTTGCTCGGAAACAGTGATAATTGAATTATAATTTGATTAAGTTACTGTTTGCATCGTAAAAGATTCTCGATCGCAAATCTTTTGACTTAGTCGTTTAAACAAATAACGGAAATCGAAAAATAATTACCATCGAGAAAAACTTCGCAGCAAAAATATTACTGAACGGAATAGTTTAAATAGATGTCTTTAAATTTCGAGCGTAAAACTTACAATCGTAAAGGTACGCATCGACAATTTTGATCGATCGAAAATTTTCTCGATGTTTGACTTAGCTTCCGTTGACAATTTTCTCGATCGTAAAATTTCGCAGCAAAAATTTCATTTTAAAATCGAAATACTTTCTCGCTCGACAACCTTCGCAGCGAAAATTTTATTCATGCTCGAAAAATTTCTCGATCGTAAATTTACGCGTAAATCTAATTTCTCGATCGTAAATTTAGACGGGAATTTTTCTCGATCGTTAAATCTCTTAGCTACAGTACCACGCGCATAACGTTCAGTACTTAGTAAAATATTCTGAGTCTTTTTTCCACTGTAGCACCTTAGCGAATGAAATTTTCTCGATCGCAAATTAATATAAAGAATTGATTTCAAAAATTCCACGGTAAAAAGCACGGAGTGAACAGTGCTTAAACACTTAGTAAAATTTTCAAACTGCACCTTTTATAGGACTTATATGCTTATGTTGAAATGAAATTATCTCTTCAATATTCACTTTGTATGATCTATGTGCAGATTTTATGATATCAATTACAAATTTGTTCAAACATGCTATGACATGATGCATTATTATGATTTGATAAATTCAAAATTCTACTCAAATTAAAAATTCTTGAACTAATGATTTACATTTCTTATTTGTATTTAAGATGGATCATTACCCAACATACAATCACTTATACGAGAAGGCCCTGTACCTCAACGTTCATGACACCAATTACCAACTCGACTGACTACCTTCAGGTGTTGGAACGAAATCATGGTGTCAACACTACAAGGCCATCCAATGTGGCATGCTCTAACGGTGATGGCCTCGGCGCCGATTGTCTACCTCCAACAGTTCTGGGGAATGATCAAGAGCTACGTTATTGAAGGGGCGTACAGTTTCACCACGGTGATAGGAACGAGGCACATCAGCATGAGCAAGAGTGACCTTGGACTTGTCCTCGACCTCCCCTACAGCCCAAATTACGAACCCCTTCCTATTGATGCGGAGCTCGTGCGTGACTTTCTTCAGATGGGATACCGTCCTCTGCTGACCAAACTAGCTCAAGTTCAGAGCAACGGGATCCCACACCCTTGGAAGATACTGTTTGGAATCATCAACAAGTGTCTGTCGCCAAAGCACGCAGGCTTCGACAAAGGCAACGGCAACATTCTCCGTATCTTCCACGGAATCGCCTTCTCGCAGAATTACGATTTCGCTGAACTGATCTGGAATGATCTAGCAGAGCAGATCAGACAGAAGAATAACAAACGCTCGAAGAATGCGCCGTGTGCTCAGTGGTTCTCCGTAATCATTACCAACCACCGCGGCTCAAGTTCTTCAACGGATGATCAGACGGAGACCCCCGGGAGACACCTACAAGCTATACTGCCCGGAGAATCATCTGACGGAATAGATGATCAGAGGGCCCCCGACAGATTTCGCAGTCAACCCTCAGCAACAACAACACTCAAGCCCTGAGGACACAATGATCGATGCAGTGGCCCAGGAGCTTGAACAGGAGCCTCCAGTCCAAGAAACTCAGCTACCAGATTTGGATGCCACGATGATCGACGAGGTGGCTATCGAAATGGAAGCTGAAGATCAAAATCAGGAGCTCCAAGTGGAAGTGCCCTTCCATGTTGGCGTGCTCGAAGAGCCCATTGAGGAAGTTCTTGAACAAAAAGCACAGCCCGAGGCTGAAGTGGGGCAAAGCTCACTTCCACAGGTGACGGAACAGGCTCGTGGGGACGTTGAGCGTGAACCTTCTCCTCACACAGCCACCTCATCCTACACGGAGTCCGATAAAGAGATTAGACTAATAGGACGGGCTCCCAGAAAACTAAGCATATAACTAGAGTCCCTCTTCACCACCGTCACCACTACGTCAGACACAGCGTCGATCATCACTCCAAGTGCTGAGGTCGAAGTCCACCTGCAAATCACCCCGGCCCAGCCACAACGGTGTCTGATATGCAGGTTTACTCTGAACCTGCCACAACACCCATAGAGAAGAATCTCCAAGATTCAGCTCAAGGATTGGGTGGAAGTCTCGAACAGTCACAACCTCAAGTGACTACTAGCCAACCTGAGGAGCCGGTGTCTGCTCAAGGGTTGACAACAGGCAAAATCAGTCGACCTGGTCCATCATCGACGGAGGCGTCCGTCCAGTTCGTGACTGAAGCTCGATTTCAGACAGCTCTCTCTGCTGCCATCAAATCCTTAGAAGACAAAATTATGGAGAGAGTGCTGGCCGCCATCGAGACATCCCGGCGTGACACTGGGAAAGCACCCGTCTCCGAGGGCCCTTCAGCACCAACAAACCATACCCCATAACCCACTCCCACCGACCACTCGCAGACTCCTCTATCCTCATCAACTCATATACTATACCAATCACCCAGCTCCACGACATCTTCCTCGCCCGCCTTATAGGCCTTCCCACCCGAATGCCTCAAGAAGAGTCTCTCTACCGTCGTCTCGTGGATCACCCTGAGCCACCTTCTCAATCATGTTGTGGCCAAGGCTCCCGCACACGACGTAGAGATGACGATCCAGATGATCAGGACCGTCATAAGGGGGAGAAAAGGCCTACGACTTCATCAACTGGCCAAGGCAAAAGTCAAACACAAGGCGCAGGTGCATCGTAGACAGGCGCTGGAGCAAGACAAACCCAATCCACCACACAAACTACCCAAATAACCCCACACCACGCACCGCACCACTCATACAACCCACACAACCCAAATCGACCCACCTACACCTACGATTCTCACAAGTCCCTTGCTTCCGGAAGAAAAAGCAAGTGCCATCATGCTCGTGGCCCTGGCTCAAACTCACGCTACTCCTTCAGCTGCTCAAGATCAATCGGGACCATCAGGACATGCCGTCAGCCCACATGAATTCCTCGACAAGTACATATCCAAAGGACAGTGGATGACCCATTCACAGCCCGATGAGCATCAAAACGGCTTAAGGACGTTCGTCAATTCTTACAACAAGCTTCGGTGGACCTGGTGATGATAGAAGACGAAGAGCTTCAGGAAGGTGAAGATCATGACCAAGAGCTCCCAAGGCTTCCAGAGCTAATTGCGCAACTGGCGGTTTCTCCCACAAGACAGATGCCAGGAACCGTCCGGATCGACACACCATGAGAAAATATCAGAATAGAAATCCACTTCCTTGAAGAAATTAGAGGGCACATTTGGAGGTCACCGGACAACGTCAAGAAGCCGAATAAGTTCGAGCTAAGAGGGATCTCCCACTGGGATCAGCAGAAGAGAATGACATATCTATGGATGATGACCCACCTTGGACCTGACATGAGTCTGGGGATGACTAAAGCACAAGCCAAGAGTCATTATAAGAGTTTATCTCCCATCTGTCAGCTCATCCGTCTTCTGTGCCAAAGGAGGATTTCCATTACCGTACTACACCATTGAGCAGGTAGACAGGACTCGAGAGGAATTGAGCGAGAGCGACCTACCGTATCTCTCTGCCGAGGAGGTATACAACCTCTACCAGCTATATGTGGAGAAATAAAGGGTCCTCAAAGCTTCATCAAGAAAGAATGACTCGAGGGACTCTACCGGTACATGATGTGCCAAGTCAAGTACTTCGTAGCGCAGGACCTTCAGATGGATCTGAAAGCAACATGAAGAAGGTCAATATGACCGCACTGCTCAACAAGGGACCTGAGATCGAAGCACTTCCCAACAATCACGTGCATATCAGCTCAGTCCTAGGCATCACCTACCACAATCCATTTGCCAATAAGACAAGGCTGATGCTGAAGACTGAAGTACAAAAGTTTTGTGATGGGACGCTTAAGGTCTCATAATTTTTTGCGCGATTAACAGTTTGAACGTGTTCAGATTTTTGCAAAATTGAACATTATTTCTTTCGAACATATTTAATCTTCTGTCTGTGAGTAATCAGTACCTGATTTCGAGCATATACCTGTAGTTTCATCGATTAATTTTCAGTATCTGCTTGAATTCATTATCGTATTCTATGACTATTTGCGTGATTTCAATTATTCTCGCTAAGTTGATCGATCAGGGGTAATTTCTCGATCGTAAAACTACGCGCGAAAAGTTTTTCAATTAAGAGTACTGATTTACTACTGAAGTCGTTGTTGTCAAGAACATTTATAGCAGAAACATTTTCAAGCATTAAATTTTTCGACGAGAATTGACGATTTTGACCCCGCGCAAAACTTTTTCTCTCGAAAACTTTTCGATTAGACATTCCTTGTTTGACTTTGGGATTTTTGCTCGTAAAAGTCTTTCGGTCAACCTATTAATTTTGGCTCAGTGAGAAACTCCATTGGGTACTGTTTCTCGACGACCAAAATCAATTAACGCATCGAGAAACTTGTTTGACGATCGGATGTCGATCAAATTTCAAAAATTCAATTTGACTGAAGGTATATAGGCTGAACTACCTTTGGACCGAACGGGATGAAATTTTGTATAAAGCCTGATAACTGGACCGATAGGTGTAACAACGCCACGCTTCTTCTTAATTTTTTTCGATCGAAAAATCTAGCACTAAATTGAAACTGTGCACTCGAAGAATTTAGTCAACTTCTCGAGTCAATATTTTGAAAAAGTTTACATTCTGAATTCCGGTCAACAAAATTTTTCGACGATTAAAATTTTCGATCCCAAAACTTCACGAGTAAACTTTTGATTGAGTTCACTGTTTAAACAGTTTCTCATCGCAAAATTACATTTGAATCGAAGTTTATTTTCGCTCAAAAAACATTTTGCGAATAGTACTTGGCGCGCACCACAATAACACTATTCTTAAACGAGAAACTATTTTTGATCAAACTTTAAAGATTAAATCAAAAATAATACGATTATTCTTTTAACCAAACGCTACTAACAAATTTGCTCCTTGTGAAGCACGTCACATCATTTTTCAATTCATCAAAACAACAAACAAAAATCCTTCGTCAACTCAAATCGACGAAAACAACATGGATGCTTACTCGCTTGGGTAATGACAACCGTCCCCTGATACTTAAGAGAGACGAATACACAGTATGGCGAAGCAGTTTTCTGAACTTTATCGAGCTAAAAGATCAAGTAGAAGACGCTCTCTTATCACTTGAGCAAGGTCCAGCTCAGTTCTGGGTAAATGTACCCGGTGACAACACTGCTAATCCTACAATTCCTGCCTATAGACGACTCAAATAGCCTAGAGAATACACCGCAGAGGACAAGTGAGAGGTAAGGCTGATCTGATAGCCAATAACACTCTAATGCAGGGCTTCCCAAACGACATTTATCGCCATATCGACAGCATTCGAACAGCTAAGGGAATGTGGGATGAGCTGCATAAGATGATGCAAAGAACAGAAGTTGGTATCAAGGCCAAGAAGGCAAATATTCTCACAGCTTGCGACTTTTTCAGAGCTAAACCCGATGAATGCTTAAATGATCTCTATCAGAGATATCTCACACTCTTGAATGAGATGAGGAAAATTGAAATCATTAAGACGAACATGGAAACCAACATACTATTTCTTTCCTCTCTGCCCTCAGAATGGAAGAAGATATCCACTCAAATTAGACAAAACAAAGACCTTGACGAGTTGCATATCCACGCATGTTCGACAATCTCGCACAACACGAGGAGGATATAAGCGAGATTCAAAAGGAGCAGAAGGGCAAACTTATTGAAGATACGGTTGCCCTCGTCTCAGAGAATGGAAGCTCAAAATCACGAAAAGAGAAGATCATCAAGCCTCCTCAGAGTCTGAAGACGAATCGGACTCAGACATGGATCCAAACATGAGATCGCTGGGAAAGCGGTTGGCTCTCATTGGAAAAATGATGAGCAAACAATACTTCAAGAACGTGCACCTGAGACCTCCGAAGTCAAGAACACCAAAGAACCAAGCAAGTGCTTTAACTACGGGAAACCAGGTCACTATGCCAGAGAATGCACTCTCCCAAAGAAGAGAGATGCCAACTACTACTCCAGGAAGCTTCAACTAGCAACAGAAGGAAGCTAGAGTAGCTCTAATGGCAGAACAAGACCACTGGCTCGAGGCTACATCTAATTCAGAGGAAGAGAATCTAGCCATCATGGCCCGCCTGGACGAGAACTCTGACATCGAAACCGCCAACTAGACGGACGGAGACCAGGCATCCGAACCTTCTGAGGAGGTAGTTTCCCTTCCACATTGTTGACCATGTTAGAATCTCATCAACTAGCATACACTAACATGAAACGTGAGCAAAAAAGCGTAAAGGAAGTAGAGAATGAATTAACCAAGTCTAGGGAGGAAATAGGTAGTCTCAAAGATAAGCTTAAGAGCTCTAGTGCAAAAAGAGATGAACTAACTAAGAGCCTAAGAGTAAGTGAGACTAGGACCCCTCTACTAGAGACGCATGAAATAAAAGTTAAGGAATTAGAAGACATGCTAGAAAATAACTGTAATTGTTTGGTTACAAAATCTCAATGAGAAAGCTAACCTCAATTGTAGGACGGAAGCAACTACTAAGATCACCAACCTAGAAGCCGAATTAGATAAATCAAATACTAAGGTTTTATGAACTTATGAGAGATCTAGACAACTGTAAAGCTGCCAAATTAACGGTAGAAAATAATTTTACTCTATGAGGAGAAGAGCATAAGAAGCTGTAGAATACTAATTGTAGTTGTGCTTTGATTTTAATTAGTTGTCCTTTAATTAGGGGCGTTTCTTGTATTTGTCCTTAGATTAGGACTTATATGTTATTTATGCCAAGTTTGTTTGGTATAAATACATTTGTAAACATTGAGCTTAATAGAGAATTTTAGTCAATTGATCCGAAAGGCTTGCAAATCTGAGAGAGAAAATCATAATTCATTCTCTCACTACTCGAAATCTCTCTCGAAGCTCTCAACGAAAGGTTTTCGATCGAAATCTAATTTTTCATAATTCTAATCGATTGCCTTAGATTTCAAGTCTAGGATCAAGGAGTTGACAACGAAGGACCTAACAATTGGTATCAAAGCAGATTCGTTCTGTTTTGAATCGAAAATTGTTAGAATTTCGGATCGAATTTTGATTCTGTTACTGTTCCATTGAACTACAGTTTGGCGCGAAAACGAAATTCGATCTGATGTCCATAATTCTGTGCTTATCTGAGTTGAATTTGATGTTTTTGTGCTCGCATAAGTAGCTTAAATCAATCAGGAATGGATCAGTAGCGATCATAATCATGATTTACGCTGAATTTTTGATTTTGTGATTTTACTGTTTGCGCGATGAACAGTTTGAACGTGTTCCGATTTTTGCAAAATTGGACATTATTTACTTCGAACATGTTTAATTTTCTGTTTGTGAGTAATCAGTAGCTGATTTCGAGCATATACCTGTAATTTCATCGATTAATTTTCAGTATCTGCTTGATTTCAGTGTTAATCGTATTCTGTGACTGTTTGCGTAATTTCAATTTTTCTCGCTAAGTTCTTCGATATTAATTTCTCGATCGAAAAACTACGTGCGAAAAATTATTCAATTAGGAATACTGATTTATTACTGAAGCTGCTATTGTCAAGAGCATTTTTAGTAGAGAAGTTTTTTGAGCTTTAAATTTTTCGACGAGAATTGATGATTTTGACCCCGTGCAAAAACTTTTCCACCGAAAAGCTTTTCGGTCAGACATTTCGTGTTTGACTTTGGGAATTTCGCTCGTAAAATATTTTTGATCAGCATATTAATTTTGACTCAGCGAGAAACTCTATTGAGTACTGTTTCGCAACGACCAAAATCAATTGACGCATCGAAAAGTTTCTTCGACCGCCGGATTTCGATCAGATTTTCAAAATTCAATTTGACTGAAGATATATAGGCTGGACTACCTTTGGACCGAACAGGATCAGATTGTTTAGTCTGATAACTGGACCGATAGGTTTAACAATGCCACGTATCTTCTAAATTCTTTTCGATCGAAAATCTAGCGCTAAATTGAAACTGTGCACTCGAGAAATTTAGTCAACTTCTCGAGTCAATATTTTGAAAAAGTCTACATTATGAATTTCGGTCAATAAATTTTCGACGATTAAAATTTGCGATCACCAAACTTCACGAGTCAAGTTGTCGATTGAGTACACCGTTTAAACAGTATCTCATAGCAAAATTACGTTCTAATCGAACCTTTATTTTTGCTCGAAAATTTTTTTCCCAAATAGTGCCTAGCGTGTAATATAAGTAACACTATTCTTAATCGACGAAATTCTTTTTGATCAAACTTTAAATATTGAATGAAAAATAATTCTCGATCATTCTTATAAAATCAAACGCTACTAACAAATTCGCTACTTGTGCAGCACGTCACGTCTTTCTTCAAATCATCAAAACAACAAACGAAGATCCATTATCAACTCAAGAAAAACAGAAATGGATGCTTATCTCTTGGTAATGACAACAGTCCCCCGATTCTCAGGAGAGGCGAATACACAGTATGGCAAAGCCGCTTTCTGAACTTTATAGAGCTAAAAGATGAAGCAGAAGACCTTCTCTTATCACTTGAGCAAGGTACAGCTCAGTTCTGGGTAAATGTACCCGGTGACAATACTGCTAATCCTTCAATTCCTGCCTCTAGACGACTCAAAGAGCCTAGAGAATACACATCAGAGGAAAGAGTAAGAGCTAAGGCTGATCTGATAGCCAAGAACACTCTAATGCAGGGCATCCCAAACGATATTTATCGCCAGATCGACGGCAGTCCTACAACAAAGGGAATGTGGGATGAGTTCCATAAGATGATGCAAAGGACAAAAGTCAGTATCAAGGCCAAGAAGGCTAATATTCTCACAGCTTACGACTCCTTCAGACCTAAACCCGAGGAAGGCTTACATGATCTCTATCTCACACTCTTAAATGAGATGAGGAAAATCGAAATCACGAGACGAACATGGAAACCAACATACGATTTCTTTCCTCTCTGCCCTCAGAATGGAAGAAAATATCCACTCAAATCAGACAAAATAAAGATCTTGAGGAGTTGGATATCCACGCCATGTTTGACAATCTCGCACAACACGAGGAAGATATAAGCGAGATTCAGAAGGAGCAGAAGGGCAAACTTATCGAAGATACAGTTGCCCTAGACTCAGAGAAGAGAAGCTCTCAACTACGAAAAGAGAAGATCATCAAGCCTCCTACCCCTCAGAGTCTGAAGTCGAATCAGACTCAGACATTGAGGCAAACATGAAATTGTTGGGAAAGCAGTTGGCCCTCATTGGAAAAATGATGAGCAAACAATACTTCAAGAAGAAGTCCTCATCATCAGCCAATCGACTTTGGACCTCAAGCTCAAAGTACAAAGAACGTGCACCTGAGACCTCCGAAGTCAAGAACCCCAAAGAATCGACCAAGTGCTTTAACTGCGGGATTAAGAGCTACATTGGAAAAAGACAGAGAGAATTTTGAAGCTGAAAAGAAAAAATCCTAAAAGAGATTGAAAATCTCGAAGCTTCCTCCATTTCACAAACTATTTCTCACGCATCTCCCTCAAAAGATAACATCATTCTGAAAAGCATGAAGAAAGAAAAGATGTCTTCTCCTAAACCAAAATCTAAGAAAAATATTTCCAAAAGTATTATTTCTAATCTTGACTCTACTACGTCTACAGGGAGCGTAGTGACAGAGACTAAGGAGTCGAAGGCAAGAGTGTCTAGAATAAAAATAGAGAACGGACATGTAGATTTTGTTGACTTTTCAACCTATACTCACGCATGCGAGAATTGGAGGAAATCAGTTTGATCTTTTTTTGTAGTGAGGTAAGCAATGAGAGCATGAGATTTGGCATCTACCCATGGCTTTAAACTATAAAAGGGGATGAGAGCTTCAGTTGTAGACCACCCCAAATTAACGAGAGAGAGAGAGAGAGAGAGGAGAGAAAATGAGAAAGAAAAGAAAAAAAAGGAAATCTTTTCCGGGTGGATAAGGGTGAGAGCGGGTGTAGTTTTACTGGGTAGTTGAGAGTGGGTACAAAAAAAAAATACCCGTGGGTAAGGGGTCTCGGGGTTTTGGGTTTAAACACGAGCGTTATTTTGTACGGTGTAATATTCTCAAATATAGTAAAACTATTGTCTCTCCGTGGATGTAGGCGGTATTGGCCGAACCACGTAAAAATCTCGGTGTTCTCTCGATGTCATTTCGGCTTTAATTAACATCCCAATAAATTGTCGCGAGGTTCAAATACAACTACCGCTGGCCCGGAATTAAATATTACCGCTCAACCCCAACAAGTGGTATCAGAGCCAAACCCTACTGGTATTCTGAGTAAGCTCTGTGGTTGCAGCTGTGTCTGATCTTCCACATCAGAAAAGAAGAAGGGAATGTCGTTCGGGGGGAGCCAGTGTCAGAGCGAGGTTCAACGAGGTGATGCCTTGTGCTAGAAATAATGGTACAAGATGGTTATCGTTGATGGGATGCTCGGTGTGGGCGGAGCTTGTGCGGCGGTGGAGTTTTGGCGAGTTATGGCAATAGTGCTGTGAGGCAGGTCGTTCGCTTTTCCTGGGAAATATCTGATTAGTACTATTTGGGCCGGGCTGTTAAATCTCTGCAAGGATAATAGCAACGGATGACAGCAAAGTGCGACAATGTGCTGATGCGGGAGGTTTCACTCTGCGGCAGAGAAGAGTGAAGGATGTGCTCGTTTGTCAAGGCTGGGGATAAGCTTTGTGGGAGACGAGGAAAAGTCGGGGTAAATGACGGAAATTTTGGGGTCAAGATGTGTCGGAGGGGAAGAAGTAAGGCCCTTTTACTTCTTACCTCGCTTCCTAATTCGGATGATAATTTGATCACAACCATCTAGTACGAGACGGTGCAGACGGTGGATGGTGGAGTCGACTCTTTTGGAGCATGAAAAGAGAAGGCGGTCAAATTAAGGTGATAGCCGGACATTGGCTATTTTTCAGAGTGAATCATAGAGGAAGGTGATATGCCAGGGGATTTGGAGACAGTAGCAGGTCCAAATCCAGGTGGCGGGAAGGGCATGTGATGCTACAAATGTGGTGAGTCGGGACACATCAGGAGAAATTGTCCGATCTTGGAGGAAGAAGGACAAGCGGCTAGGAAAATTCCACATGAGGGTAGCACCTGGTTCATCTTGGAGACATTCTCACAGTCTCTAATGATGGCGCTCGTTCTCAGGAAGAAGAATATTAAATTCGGGTTTGCTCCAAGAGAATATTTTGATACGTTCAGGGAAATGCGAACGTGTTTTTCGATCTCCATGGGCCGATGGATATCGTTGTGTTGTTCGGTGTGTTGGAACGAGGAACGTCAAAATGGTTGGTGGAGCGGTGCGCATTTTGGGTGGTGTGACGTTGTCCCAAAGTTGCATAGTATTTAATATTCTTGAGCCAGTCAGATTCCAGGGCGATGGGGTTTCATAGCAGGGGGAGTCTGTGAAATCACACATGGTGGAAATGGTCCTACAGAAGGAGAAGAGTGCAAAGGTTTGTATCGTCTGGACATGAGTATGGTATATAATACTCAGACTTCGATGGGTTCACGAAAATCGCTCGAGCGTGGTATAAAAGCAGACGATGGTGAGGAGGAAAATCCTGCTGGAGAAAGGGTTGCATCGAAGTCCCTCTTCGGGAATCGACGGGTCGAGTCGATTCAACATAGCTGCACATAAGATTGGCTGTTGAATGAATCAAGTGGGTAGAACTGAAACTCTTGATTCGGATTATGTGTAGGTGCTGCAAAGGAAGGTCAATGGACGTTCGTGGTATTTACGAACGGGTTACTCTCATTCTCGGGTTCACTGGAGTGCACTCTAAAGAAGGCGCATATGTTGAAAAGAGGGGAGAATTGTTGACTTTCAACCTATACTCACGCATGCGAATTGGAGGAAATCAGTTTGATCTTTTCTTCTAGTGAGGTAAGCAATGAGAGCATGAGATTTGGCATCTACCCATGGCTTTAAACTATAAAAGGGGATGAAAGCTTCAGTTGTAGACCACCCCAAATTAACGAGAGAGAGAGAGAGAGAGAGAGAGAGAGGAGAGAAAATGAGAAAAAAAGGAAATCTTGTCCGGGTGGATAAGGGTGAGAGCGGGTGTAGTTTTACTGGGTAGTTGAGAGTGGGTACAAAAAAAAATTACCCGGGTGGGTTAGGGGTCTCGGGGTTTTGGGTTTAAACACGAGCGTTATTTTGTACGGTGTAATATTCTCAAATATAGTAAAACTATTGTCTCTCCGTGGATGTAGGCGGTATTGGCCGAACCACGTAAAAATCTCGGTGTTCTATCGATGTCATTTCGGCTTTAATTAACATCCCGATAAATTGTCGCGAGGTTCAAATACAACTACCGCTGGCCCGGAATTAAATATTACCGTTCAACCCCAACAGATGTAAATACTTTCGATGTCCGCCCTTCTTTTGTAAAAATAAAAGATACTCGTAGAAATAAAAGAGCCATTTCTTCACTACAAATAATTGCTTCTACGTGCTCTCGTCAGCCTACAACTTTTAGAAGCACAAATTTCGAAATCGGCTCTACGTCATAAATTAAAATTAATCATTCTAAAACTAATGCATCAAGGATGACCCGTAGCAAACAAGATCCAGTCATAAAAAAAGGCTTATAGCGCTTTTCACGCTTGTTCTCACCTAAGGTATCCTGTGAAGATCGAATCCCCCAAGCACCTTAGGGGATTATCCAAAGAAAAGATCTTTTCTTCGGTCAAGCCTAACAAAGCATTTGTTCGTGCTGAAATTAACCTTCCTTGTCAGGTTCAACCCAAATGGGTTCCTAAGTCTCCGCTGTAAATGACGAAAGCCAAAAAGGCCAACTCTTCTGCTAAGGGCACACCCACATCAACCTCTTCGACGTTGACTTGGGTTGTTAAAGTACCAACTAGCAATAACTTAGGAACCACATCTGGACCAACACCTAAATCTGCTGAGAGAACCCATTTATAAGTGGGTACCTAAAGCTCTCTAGTTTGTTTTTGTATATCCATCATTTGTGGTACCTTGACTCTGGTTGCTCGACACACATGACGGGAAATCAAGAGCTGCTGAGCAACTACCAAGATCGACCTAATGGAAAAGTCAGATTCGGGAACAACGACTCAGCCCCCATTCTAGGATTTGGGAACATCATTCTGACGAATCTGACAATAAAAGATGTCTCCTATGTCGAAGGTCCCCGCCATAACTTGTTCAGCATAGGCCAGTTCTGTGATCAAGGATTCCAGGTGGTCTTTCTAGCTGACCGGTGCATAATATTGGACAGTCAGGACAAAGAACTCCTCCAAGGACTTCGGCTAACCTTTACACGATAAACCTAACGTCCGTGCGGCCCTCGACGGCTGTTTGCATCATCTATCAGACTGTCATTCAGAGGAACAACTTATGGCATCAGCGCATGTTTCATCTCAATATTAAAGCTCTTCAAAGACTTTCAACGAAAAACTTGGTTCACGGTCTTCTATAGTATTACAGAAAGAGTATCAATCTTCGGCATGCCAACTAGGAAAAATAAAGTGAGCATCTCATCATATAAAGCTGATTGCCTCTACTTCACGTCCACTGGAACTACTACACATGGACCTCTATGGACCAATGCAGACACAGAGTATCAATGGACGCAAGTACATGCTGATTATCGTTGATGATTTCTCTCGCTAGACAAGGACGAAGTTCCTCCGAACTAAAGATGACACATGGGACTTGATCATCAATTCCGTGAACACGACTCAAAATTTACTGCAGCAAACTATCCAAGTCATCCGAACGAACAACGGCACTGAGTTCAAGAACAAGTGCCTCAGTGACTTTTACCAGAAACTTGGGATTAGTCAACAATTTCTTCCTCTGGTGTGTATCCTTTTGGCATGATCCTAGCGACAAGATAATTTGCAAAGTCGGCATACCATGGTGTTTCATCGAATACCTCACGTATAGCATATAAATGCTCGTCGAGAAATTGGTCTCGGATGACTTCCTCGTTGGTACCCTCATGGGATGCGTCTTCGAGTCTTGACAAGTGATAGGTTGTGCAATTCTCGCTACCTTTTGGTCACGAAATTCCACGTCGAACACTTGGAGTAACAGAATCCATCGGATAAGCCTCGGTTTTGCATTTGGTTTTGCGAAGAGGTATTTGAGGGCCGAATGGTCCGTGTAGATGATGACTTTCGAGAGAACGAGATATGGACATAATTTGTCGACGGCGAACACGACTGCAAGTAACTCCTTCTCTGTGGTAGTGTAATTCGCCTGGGCCTCGTTTAGAGTCTTGCTCGTATATTGTATCGGCTGAAAATGCTTTTTCCGTCGCTGCCCCAGAACTGCACCTACTGCAAAATCACTCGCATCGCACATTAGTTCGAATGGTAGGCTCCAATCGGGGCTTACCATGACATGGGCATTAATTAGCTTATCCTTAAGTATACTAAAAGCACTCGGGTGTAAATTCATAAGGCACGTCTTTATCAAGCAAACGAGTCAAAGACCTAGCAATTTTGGAAAAATCCTTGATAAATCTATGATAAAAACCCGCATGTCCTAAGAAACTTCTAATTGCCTTTACCGACGAAGGTGGAGGTAATCGTTCTATGGTTTCTATTTTAGCTCTATCTACCTCGATACCTCTCGACGATATTTTATGACCTAAAACAATACCCTCTCTTACCATAAATGGCATTTCTCCCAATTTAGCAGAAGGTTCGTTTCCTCGAATCGCTGGAGCACTTTCTTTAAATTAAATAAGCATACCTCGAATGAGTCACCAAAAATCGAAAAATCATCCATGAATACCTCCATTCCGTCACCTATTAGTTTATCGAAGATAGCCATCATGCAACGGTGGAAGGTGGCCGGAGCATTGCAAAATCCAAAAGGCATCCCTCAGTAGGCGAATGTCCCGAACGGGCACGTGAAGGTCGTCTTCTCTTGATCCTCGGGTGCAATGGGAATCTGCAAATAACCTGAAAGTTCATGAGAAAACAATAAAGTTCATAACCAGACAAACGTTCAAGCATTTGATCAATAAAAGGAAGAGGAAAATGGTCTTTTGCATCATTTTATTTGCGATAATCAATACAAATGCGCCACCCCATGACAGTCCTTGTCGGAATGAGTTCGTTCTTCTCGTTGGGTACGACTGTCATTCCTCCTTTTCTCGGCACTACCTAAACTGGGCTCACCCATGCACTGTGCGAGATTGGGTAAATCACTCCCGCGTCGAGCAGTTTAATTACCTCGGCCTTAACTACCTCCTTCATGTTGGGGTTCAGACGCCTCTGGTATTGTATCACCAGTTTGAAGTCGTCCTCCATCCGAATTTTATGCGTGCAAAAGGTCGGGCTAATTCCTCGGATATCCGATATATTCCATGCAAGTGCCCTCTTGTGCTCCCGTAGTGTGTCTAAGAGCATGAGTTTCTGCTCCTTCTCCAGATTTGACGCGATGATTACCGAAAACTTTGCATTCTCCTCGAGGAAAGCGTACTCCAAGTGATCGGGCAATTGCTTGAGCTTGAGCGTTGGTGGTTCCTCGTCCGAGATCTTCTCACGATTTTCTTCGCTGCTCTTTTGCACCTCGATCGTTGGTTCCTCATTGACATTCTCATCTACATCTGCTTGGGCAACATCGAGGGGTAGGTCATCATTCGGAACTTCCTTATGGAGTTCCTCGTTTTCCTCTATTTCTTGCTTCGAGATGAAGGAATCAGGCTGCGAAAGTCCCTGCAATGATAAGAATTCATTCAACGCGTCGATATAAAACACTTATCATTTAACTTCTCGGATTATTCATGGACTCGGCCATATCAAATGTTACTTTCTCACTATCTATGGTTACTGTCAATGTTCCATTACGAACATCGACCATAGTCCCTCCCGTAGCGAGGATGGCCTTCATAAGATTAGAGGAATATTTTCATCTCCTCCATGTCGAGAATTACAAAATCTGCAGGAATGATAAATTTATCGACTTTAACAAGAACATCCTCGATAATACCCTAGGATATTTAACAGATCTATCCGCTAATTGTATACTTATTCTAGTAGGTTTGGGTTCCCCTAAGCCAAGTTTCTTGAACATGGAATAAGGCATTAAATTTATACTAGCACCTAAGTCAGCCAATGCCTTATGTACTACAAGATCGCATATTAAGCAAGGTATAGTGAAACTCCCTGGGTCTTTTAATTTTTTTGGGATTTTGCTTTGTAAGATGGCGGAGCAGTCCCCTCGTAGTTCGACTGTGGACACATCTTCGAGCTTGCGTTTGTTCGTGATAAGGTCCTTCAAGAATTTTGCCCAACGAGTAATCTGCGCAAGGGCTTCAACAAGTGGTAAATTAATGTGTAATTGTTTAAAAATTGCAAGGAATTTACCAAACTGATCGTCAACGATGTCCCTTTTAAGCCTCGCTGGGTATGGAATTTTCGGTTGATATGCCTTGACAGGTGGCTTAGGTACGGTCTCCTCTTCTTTGTTGGCCTGGATGTTTGCATTCCCGGGCTCAACATTCTTCTTCTTCTTAAATTTTTGCACTTCCTCGAGCTCTCTCCTGTTACGAAGTGTTACCACCTTTACGTGTTGGTCCTTTCGGTTGGTCTCGGTGTAGCTCGACAATGAACCGGAAGGACGTTGTTGGATTGATTCGTCAATCTGTCCAACTTGTTTCTCCAAGGCTCGTAGGGAAGATTCGGTGTTTTGCAACTGCGCTTCTTGATTGTCCAAGCGAGAGTCGAGCTTTCCCATTAGCTTCTCGAGCATCCCCTCTAGCTTATCAACGCCACCTTCAGGGGCCACTTCGGAATTTCCACCGTGGTATCCATGCGACCTTTGATTTTGAAAACCCAGTGGAGCTTGTTGGTGATTCCCATAGGCCAGGTTCGGATGAACTCGATTTGGAACGAAGTTTCACTGACCTTAGTAGTTTCCCATGTAATCGACTTGCTCTATTGTAATAGTGGCTAGGCAGTGAGCTGCGTCGTGGCTTCCTCCGCATATATTGCATGGGGGAGTATACGTCGGATACGAATGAGAAGGCGCACGAGCTACGGCGTTCATCGGGGCAGGTTGTAATTGGACAGCGTTAACGGTCGGCTTTGTTGCTAGCTTAGGCACGGGCGCGTTCATCAAGGTCTGCATTTGAAGATTAGTCGCAGTGGTGTTGTCGACGTCGTACATGCCCGGAGGTTTACCTCGATTGCTCGAACTCCCTCTTCGAAAACTATTTGCACTATAGTCCTCGATAAGATTCCAACCCTCTTTGGCGCTGAGATTACATAGGCCTCCGTCGCACGCTCCATCCAATAATTGTACGGTATGGTCGTTCAGCGATTCGTGGAACCACTGAATTTGCTCGCTCTTTGTCATCCCGTGTTGAGGAAATCGGTTCAAAAGCGCATTGAATCTGGTCCATACGTCATACAGTTTGCCCTCCTTTTGCTTGAATGCGGTGAGGTCCATTTTTAGTTTGAGTGCCTTGGAAGGTGGAAAGAAATAATTGATGAATGTGGCATGCATCTGGTCCGAAGTGGTAATAGATCTCTCAGGGAGCAGGTTGAACCACTCCTTGGCATTGCCGCGTAGAGCGAATGGAAATAGGTAGAGTCCAATGGCTTCCGAGCTTACGCCTTGTACTCGTATTGCGTCCGTGACAGACAAGAAGTCTCGGATGTGGCGATAAGCGTCTTCCTCGGAGAGTCAATTGTATTGGGCTGTTGCCTGAAGCATTTGGAGCCAATGATGTTTCAGCTCGAAATTGTTCGGCACCTGAGGAGTACTATCGCCGAGCTAATCGTTCCTACGGCATTGTTTCTCCAAAGTTCTCTCATTGGTGGTTCTTGCACTGCTAATGGCATTTCAGTGTTATTTTGAGTCGCCATTTCAGCTTGCCTTGCGTTTTCTCGCACGTTGCGTCGAGAAGTCCTTTCGATCTCCGGGTCTCCTTCCACTATAGGTCGTGTAGGGTTCCTTCGGGTCATGCACTAATGTACACTTACCTAGACCAAAAGAAATATGATTAAGTGAAGATTTTGATACTAAATAATAAACAACTAGTATAATAAACTAAGGCTTTTCTAATATCGATAGTTCCCCGGCAACGGCGCCAAAAACTTGATCGAGCAGATCGAGTAATAAAATAAAACGAACACTAACAAATTATCCTACGCTCAACAGGCAAGTATACCTATCGAAATAGCATATACGTAGCAAGTATTCGAGTATCGAATCCCAAGAGAACTATATATTATAGAAAATCTTTCGCTTAAATATCCTAGCACGAATGTTCGGTTGTCGAAACGGCAAATAACGGTAGTTATGAAATACAGCTTAATAAAATAGTACGGAGAAGAAAACCCTTATGGAAACAAACGTATTCGAGACTCGAATCCCCCTAGCTCGACCAAAACAAATATCAAGTATATGTAAATTAAGCTATCAGTAGACCGTGGAGATTCCTACTACATGCATACGAGTTATATAGCTGACGAAACTGCGCCTTACCGTATAATGATCGCAAACAACTAATCAACGAATTAAGTAGCCGGACAAGCTTCCCTAATCACTTAACCGAAGATCGCATTAAAACACGGTGAATCCTGCTATTAGATTTGACTCTAATATGGCGGGATAGTCCAACCTATCTCTAGTGATGGTTTTATTCTGCTCGTTTACGAGTGGTTTAATCGTCCCCCCTCTCTCGAGTGTAGCTTACGATTTCCCGGACTATGTTAACTTAAACACGTAGACATGGCCAAGCTAACTAGATAATTTCAATCACATAGACATAATCGAAAGCATATGCTTCGTAAACGAGTCATAACAACAACAAAACATCAAATACACTTAAACATACGATCGATCTCGCTAGGGTTCATCTAATCTCAAATACAATAGATTTAGCTACTCATTATCAACACAACGAAGCACATAACTAACATCAAATACATCATAAATACTTCCCTGAATTCGACTTCGAAGTTAATCTCGTTCTTTGTTTAGAACTTTTATCGAGCACTTCGTCGGCAACTAATGTTGTGTTCTTGGGGCTTAGAATGGTAACGTGTATGTAACTATGTGTATGTATATATGAGCTTAGATTGGTCTTTCACGTACCTCCTTTTCTCCTCCCCTCCTTTTTCTTCTCATTACATTGCCTATTTATATAGAATATATAGGTTCATCATCACCGTCTCCTCTTGCTCTTTTTTTAAACGTAGAAACCAAGGAGTTGCCAAAATCCCATGCTTGAAAGATTCTAGCCTTCCAAAGTCATGATTTGCAGCCATTGAGCCGCCACAACGAGATTTCTTGTCCCTAGTTTCATTTCCAAGATGATAAGATAAGTTGAAGTCGCTGTCTCTTTTATTTGCTTGGCTTTTAACATGGCCACGGGATGTCACGGCCTCGTTACGCGTCTTCACGGCCGTGACAACATAAAACCTGAAAAACAAGTCTATGCCCGTGTTCACGGCTTGAGGTCTTCACGTTCACGGCCGTGACATGTTCGGGCTAAAAAATCGGCTTTCTGCCCTCATTCACTGCCTCTTGCACCCCCTCTCACGGCCATGAATGGCCCTTCACGGCTTGGTTGGTTCACCTTCACGGCCGTGACCTAATCGGGCAAGAAAATGACATTCTGGTGCGCGTCACGGCCTCATGCAAATCCGTCACGGCCGTGACCAATTTCCTGCAAAATAGAAGCACGTTTAAAAATTCATATCTCCCAATCTAGACCTTGGATTAAAAATCCCTTTGGATAGAATGACGATTAACAAGTCCTCTATCTATGGTTAAAATTTCAGATCTATCGGACATCATTTACCCCGTGATCATTGAGAAATAAAAAACTGTCGCAAAACTGCCGTAAAACGTTTGATTTTGTTGTGAAACCATATTATAGCACAAAAATAATCAAAACGGCTTCACTTATCATCCACACGACTTAAATATAACTAATATAAACGTAAGGAAATACGTTTATCAAATCGCCCAACATTTAATAATTAAAAATGTATAATTATATTGAATAGTTATATCAAAGATTTATAGTTCATAAACACTTTCACAATTAACGTAGGTGATATTTCGAGTACTGACTGTAAGGTATAGTATATCAACCACCAATTAGCCACTTGACTTAAAAATTTGTTGTGACGATTGAATGATTGGGCATAATTGAGACTTTTTGGTGCCACATGAAAAGAAAGGCATAAACAAGTTTGTGTAATTGGAGTTAATTGTATTTGTTTATATATATTCACGTGGACATTAATTATAAACATTTCCAACGACCCACAATAACATACGTTCCTACTCAATTAATATGGAAACGAAATAAAGCTGAAAGAGAAGCCTATTATAACATCAGGACCCACCATCTCAATAATACATTTCTTTAACTCGGGTAATACAATATAGACACACATACACCTGATCTAAACTCCCCCAACGTTGATTACTATATAATCTTCCCTTCCTTGCATGAGCACCTTCTCCAACATATTAAACTCTCTCTCTCTCTCTCTCTCTCTCTCTCTCTCTCTCTCTCTCTGTTATCTTTTCGAAATTATAACTGATACATAGAATGGAGAATAGTAGCCCATTAAGTGAAGACATCATGACCAACGTAGAAGGCCTTGTGTCGGTGAAAAATCCCAGATCGAACATGCCCTTTGTTACAACCTTCTTCGACAAGCACTACAGATCCAACTATCCAACTGATTTTCTCAAGAAGGTATTAGATTTATAACCTATGCGTCTGTCTAATATAATATGTGTGATTCGATAAACATATGTCTGTAATTTCCAGGTGATGGCGGAAATTATTGCAACCTATTTGCTGGTTTTTGTGACATGTGGGGCGGCTGCAATAAGCGCTTCCGACGAGAAACGAATCTCGAGGCTCGGGGCATCGGTGGCCGGCGGTCTAATTGTGACCGTGATGATATACTCCGTCGGTCATATCTCAGGCGCTCATATGAATCCTGCCGTTACTACAGCTTTCGCCGCCGTTAGGCATTTTCCATGGAATCAGGTAAATATATTACGTTAGCTACACGTAGTATTACGATCATTAAAACGAAGAGAAACATAAAAATGGTAAACATAACATGTATGCAATGATTTGCATAGTTTCTTGCTGCTGGTTTGTGATGATGATGAATATGTTGCGGTCGTTGGTTCGTTATTTTTCTTAGACTTGATCCCTGATTTTAACGTTAACCTAAATTATTAATGAATGATTTATTCTTTGGTACTCTCAACTCGTGTGTAGTAACAAGGTTTTGGTCGAGTTGGTTTTGTCGTTTTATATTTTGGAGCTAACCAAGCAGAAGAATTACATAGGAAATAATAAAAAATGATGAAAAAAAGAAAATAATTTTCAATAATTGGACAACTAGCTGTGATTTTGGTGGAAGCACATGCATGGAACATCATGTTTTGTTAGGTCCACGGCCGAAAATATTTAATGTAACATGACGTCGATCGTTTGTAGGTTGCAATAATTTAGATATTCTTCTTATTGGATAGAATGGAATCAAATATATTTCCTGCATATGGCTAATAGAGACACATAACGGACAGAATCCTACCGTCATCATCAATATCATTTTATTACCAAAAAATATCACAACATGGCTATGGTCCTATGATTAGTAAGACTATTCTTATGATTAAATATTCGAGGATGCTAAAGAATATATTGAATTCTGGATTTAGGTACCAATCTACGCAGCAGCTCAATTCACAGGCTCGGCATTGGCGAGCTTCACACTGCGAATTTTATTGCATCCCATAAAACATTTAGGCACCACTGCGCCTTCAGGGACAGACCTTCAAGCCCTTGTCATGGAAATTGTCGTCACCTTTTCCATGATGTTCGTAACTTCAGCTGTAGCAACTGATACAAAAGCTGTGAGGATTCCATAAATTTAACCAAAGATATAAGGAAAAAGGAAACCCTATTTATAACTAAGATAATAGTGCAGAGAAATTTAGAATCTGCTATAATATTACATATTGCTACATACTATTCTCTATATAGGTAGGTGAGCTTGCAGGTTTGGCCGTTGGTTCTGCAGTATGCATCACTTCGATCCTGGCCGGGTAAGACTTAAGCAAATCTCTTTATCATTGTTGCAAATAAAATTATATTAAATAAAAAGTGACTCAGTTTTTCTTTTGCAGGCCAGTGTCGGGGGGTTCGATGAACCCGGCCCGAACGCTGGGCCCCGCGATTGCGAGCAATTACTACAAAGGTATTTGGGTGTACTTTGTGGGACCCGTTTGCGGGACATTGCTTGGGTCGTGGGCTTATAGCTTCATACGAAAAGTTTCGGACAAGCCCGTGCATGCCCTAACCCCAAAGCCTTCGTTCTCCATTAGGCTTAGGAAGAAGAAGAAGAGTTGTAGTAAGAGGATGGATCTAGAACAAAACATGGAACGATTAGATGATTACGCCACCGATGATAATGTGGATCGCGTGTAGTAATGAATCTAATCTGAATCGTAGTTCTTGTCTGATATTAATGCATCTTACCTACTTGTAGTGTGTTTTGATTTGAAGCCATATGCAATGTACAAAGGGCAGTGACTGTAATATTTGTGCCTTTAGGTAGAGCTTTTTCAGTTTTTTTTTTTTTTTTTTTCTAATAAAGATCGCTGAAAAGGCTCTGAACTACACAAACACACAAGCATCGGTTCACAGTTCATGGGAGACTAGTATTTACTATTTAGTGTTAGGGCCGCTTTATGTGTTTAAATGGTGTGGATAAACATTTCTTATAGCTTTTAAAATACTTGAGTTGTAATAACTCGGGCTCTTGAATATATTTAAGTATCAAGAGACTAAAGCGAGTTTGGATTTTAAACCAAGCGGAAAATACCCGACTTAATCCCTTAAAATCGTTTTTATGAAAGCCTAAAACAATGCAAGTTAGAAACCAGATTTGGTTGAAGCATTTTATCGATCGCTTAAAATGCTTCAACAATGCACATGCTTGATTGAATGTAATGCAAGGGACACACAAGGAAGGCTCTCACTAGAAAACTCGCTTTACATACTACGATGTACAACCTTCCATAACTATACTTACAAAATATAATTTCCTAAGCTATATTCCGCTAACTAAACTTCCAAGCACTCAACCACATCGATGGCCACTATTAAAGTCAACTGCAACGTCTCTATACCGTTAGCTTTTTAAGTCCACCGATAGTTATTTTGCTCTACGATTCGTAGACGGCGATGTTAGGAATATTCCCTCGAATGCTATACGATGATTAGATTGTGTAGGGCATTAGATTATTTATCATTCGACCTTTTGTGTAATAAGATATTTTCGTGTTTTAATGAAATGCATTGTTCGTTTATTGGATATAAGAGTTCTTTACTTAGCATCCGGTAAAGCAATATATGAAAAAATCCAAATGGGTCGAGTAGAGTCACTTTTCTCGATGGGTACGAGAGAGGAAGGCACCAGTGGACTCTTAACCTCGAACATTAAAAGTCCGTAAGCCTGAGGCTCCAGTTGGGTGCCGGATAACCGATCACGGCTTATTTGTCGATGACCTATCGTGTGCCGGTATCTCGCTTGGAAGCGGAGGTCATGACTTGTGATACGAATCGAATCAAGGAATTGACTCGTTTCATGGACACTGACTCACGGATCGTACGGTCGAACATGGCTTATTACTCAAGGAGTGTCAATGACCGACGACAACGCTATAATAGTCTACGTGAACCTTAAACCGAAAGGGGCTTTGACGGAGTTGACTTCGAAGTCTCGACTGTCACTGGTTCCCGTCGACCCGATTTGGTGTTGCATGGGTCAACGAGCCAGATGCGGTCTTGATGACGATTTGTGATTGTCGGGCTTAGACCGCCGAGTACGGATTCACAGTCTCGCAAGTAATCGAGATGAGTGTCCTATGAGGACGACGACGGGAAATTACGAAATCATTGGCGAAGGTATTGAACTAACTCATGTGAGACATGGAGAGTAGTTTGCCTCGTCTCCGTTTTATCATTGAATCGAGTTTAGTGAGTTTGACATAGACCATTGCTCTCACTTGATTGGGACACAGCTGAAGGGTTTATACGTAGCACTGTTATCTATAGTGAGGTTCTGGGATAAAGACTAGGTCAAAATTCGCACTCGAATCGGGTTATGGTCCGGTACTGGAGGATTGGCTAGGTAACTACCGGACTCTTTGATTCCTCCCTTGCCGATTGATTCGAACCTACGAGTCGGGCTTAAAAAGGATCATTAATGTGTACTGATAAGGAGAGAAAGTGTTTTGGGCCTTAACGGGTCTTGGGTCGTTGGGCCACGCCTTAATGGGCCTCGGGCCATTTATTGGATCGAAGTTGGACTTCTTATGAAACTAACTTTAAGACTTGGGCTTGGAAAGTGCTTAATTTGGCTTGAGGATAAAATTGGATTTCATCTTAAGCTAATTTGAAAATATGCATTTGAGGGTATTTTCAGAATTTGCATATTTGACCCGTCCTATTGCATGTCTATGTGTTACTATTCTGATCCGAGCTACGAGGGCAATGGAGAAACCCGGAAAATTTTGTTCCGCACCGTTCCCGGGGACGTGGCGTCTCCGAAAGACAGCGGGTAACCAACAGGTGTCCCTACGAAAGGCACCTCTTTTATGTCTATGTGCAAAGATTAAAAACACATAGTTTTATGTCTTTATGCATAGACTCTCACTCAACTATTATACTCAAGCTCATCTCTCTTTCGTGTGAGTGAGGTGTGTGAGTTTAAACATTGTAGCCTCTCTTTTGTAACCCACACACTTGGGAAGAACCCTCTTGATTTTGTGCTGTTAACAATTGTACTTCTATCATAGATCTCTCATTGAATGTCCCCGCTTGCTGTAGGATCCTTGTATTTTTCTACTCTTCAAGTGTGTATTTAGTATTTATAGTCTCTCAAACTTGATATAGTTGTAAGACACATGGAACAAGCCGTTGGAAGCTTTTGTCTTCATATGGTCGATTGCTATCGTCACCGTCACTCGCTTGTACCTACAGCGGTAAGAGGCTTGTACCTCAGTACAGTAGTTATTCAGTCAATCCAGTCTACCGGACCAGTCTAAAATCAGATCACTCTAGACCGAGACCTCTCAGTCCACTCCAGTCTGAGACTGACCAGTCCAGACCGAGACCGGCAAGCCCAGTCTAGTCTGAGACAGACCAGTGCGGACCGAGACCGAGACCAGTCCTAACTGACCAGACCGAGATCGAGTTGACCTAAGGTTGATTGCGTTGACCTGCAATTGACCGACCCAGTTTTTCGATCTGGGCTCATATTGGATATCTGTTACCGAGCTCATATACACACTTAATTAAATACGTTATAGTGACACAATAACAAGTTATATGTGTTCATCAGAACTAGATTGCTAGATTTATACTCAATATTTAGTTCAAATTGAACGAGATACCACCACAATCGGAAAAGCACAAGAAATTATGGTATGTTTATTCATCCCTTTGAACTCCGCTTTAAAATATATTTACGATATATAAATTCGCGATGACTATATTGTATATTGAAATGGTCTATTTCTGTCACCATTCTGAATATAAATTGCACTTAGATATATACCCACTTGCAGAAAAATGACATTTCCCCCCAACTACTCAATTATTGGAATTATTAAATTAACTAGTACGGCAATATTACTATCATAAGATCGAGGGAATAACTAACGTCGGAATTAAATAGTAATTGAACCATCATGGTCAACTGGAAAACACTTACAAGCATAAATAATCATCACTATTACGTAATACGGACGGTAATTTTAAATAGGGTCAATTGTAATTCAGGCCCTCTTAAGAAGTTTTCGTAGGATTTAGGCCCGTTTTAGATTTTAGATAGGGAGAAGGACCTAAACGATATTTAGGTTAGGGATAAGGACCCATTCGGACGGAAAAGACCTTTTTACCCTTATTTTTTCCTGAAATTACATCACTTTTTAGACCTAAATCTCACGTTGTGTAAAGTGGTATATAAATATATTTTAGTGGTATGATCTCTAAATTTTATGGTATATACCAATTACGACAAGAACTGAGACCAAAAATTGATTTTCACTACCACAAACCCTAAAATTAGCTTTCCAGCATTCAACGAGAAAACCCAAAGAATTTTCTACCGTTTGAACCCTTAATCGACGAAACCCGACCAATTTCGACACTTCATCGACGAATCTTGCGATGGCTCTGTGGAAGAACCCCGTCGATCGCCAAGAAAATGGCCGAAAGAAGGTTGTTGGCGAGAAGAAAGTTGCTAGGAAGAAGAACGATGTCGATCGCCGGGGAAGCGGCCGGAAGAAGGAGAAAAAATTTGTTCGGAAGAGAAAGGCGGTGAATCGAGTGAACGGCGTCCAACAGGCATAAACAATACCAGTTAAGTATAATTTGGTACAAATTTTCACTCCATTCATAACAAAAAATAAGCATTCCAGAAGCTTCATGGACCGTCAAACTGTCTCCCTTTATACAATACCACATAACATGTAAACTGTACCACTTCAGCATGATTTAGTACCAATTTATACTCCTTTCATACCAAAATATAAGAATATTCCAGACGCTACATGGGCCGACAATGAATATACCTCTCCATCTTTATATAATACCACATCATGTGTAAACTGTACCACTTCAGCATGATTTCGTACCAATTTATACTCCTTTCATACCAAAATATAAGAACATTCTAGAAGCTACATGGGCCGACAGTGCATATGCCTCTCCATCTTTATATGATACCAGATCACGTGTAAACTGTACCACTTCAGCATGATTTTGTACCAATTTTACTCCTTCCATACCGAAATATAAGAACATTCCAGAAGCTACATGGGCCGACAATGAATATGCCTCTCCATTTTTATATGATACCACATTACGTGTAAACTGTACCACTTCAACATGATTTAGTACCAATTTATACTCCTGACATACCAAAATATAAGAACATTCCAGAAGCTACATGGGCCGATAGTGAATATGCCTCTCCATCTTTATATGATACCACATCACGTGTAAACTGTACCACTTCAGCATGATTTAGTACCAATTTATACTCCCTCCATACCAAAATATAAGACCAGAAGCTACATGGGCCGACAGTGAATATGCCTCTCCATCTTTATATGATAACACATCATGTGTAAACTGTACCACTTCGGCATAATTTCATACCAATTTATACTATCCTGGTAACAATACATTTCGAATCGATACCACATTAAGTTGTAGTGATACTAGATAATATATTATCTGTACCATATTAATGATTCGGATAATTTCGTAAATAACAGTTGGTCTTTTCGGTGTCGAAGAATAAAAATAATGGAAATATATGATTTGATGTATAATCCACGAAGTTCCTTGATTTTGTTACGTTTTATGCAAATATGATGTAAGTAGTCAAGTAATGAGGTTTTGATTATGTGAAATGTATACCAATGCAAATCGTAGACAACTATATTTACATCACATTGATATTTACCATTATGAATTACAACAAATGTATCCTAAACAACATTATACGTCAATCATAGAACAAATCTTACGACAATAAACCTTTAATCGTAACCCCGAAACAGTTTACCCTCAGATCCGATACTCTAAACCAAAAAACTGGAAACCCTAGCGCATAAACCACAATCTGTAACACATAAAGTGTTTCTGGTACCACATTATTACAGGAATATATACTACGTAATACCACATCACATGTAAATTATACCACTTCAGCATATTTTAGTACCAATTTATACTACATTCATAACAAAAAATAAGAACATTCCAGAAGCTTCATGGGTCGTCAGTGAATATGGTCTCTCCATCTTTATATGATACCACATCACATGTAAATTATACCACTTAATACTATTTCGGTAACAATTTATACTATCTTGATAACAATACATTACGAAACAATACCAGATAGTATATTATCTGTACCATATTAATTGCTCGAATAATTTCGTAAATAGAAATTGGTTTTTTCGATTATAGAAGAATAAAAATCACGGAAGTATGTGATTTGATGTATTTAAACCACCAAGGTCCTTGATTTTGTCACGTTTACGTAAATATAATGTAAGTAGTCCATAATAAGGTTTAGATCATGTAAAATGTACACCAATGCAAATCATAGACAACTATATTTACATCACATTGGTATTTTCCATTATGAATTACAGCAAATGTATCCTAACCAACATTATACGCCAATCAAATAACAAATCTTACGATAATAAACCCATAATCGTAACCCCGAAAACGTTTATCGTAAGACCCGATACTCTAAAACAGAAAACTGGACACCCTAGCGCGAAAACGGTAATCTATAACACATAAAGTAATTCTGGTACCACATAATTACATGAATATATATTACATAAAAGTTCCCGCCCAAAATAATACTGAGATTCAGCTTTCCCGCCCAAAATAAAGTCCTTGCTTATTACATAATAGTTCCCGCCCAAAACTATACCACTTCATGCCACTATTCTACGTAATCTTATCGAAATTATACCACTTACACGTTTCTGATACCACATAACGAACACTCATTAAAATTTTTTTTTTGCGATTTCACTTTCAGTTCGTTAATCTTGAGGGACGAACGATTGAGTCACCACTAAGGCGCGACGCACAAGCTATGGGTCTCTCGAATTTATGATATTAGCTTTAATTTCGACCAAAAATAGGAACTCAAACTCATACTTTCGATGGGCCTTGAAATAGGAACGCCCCTTTTAAATATAGTTCTAGCCGCCGTTTTATACTTAATTGTCCAAACGTTCATCTGTCAAATCTTTGATTTATACCAAAAGTAATAAAACTATACATAGTAAAGCACATTAATAGAATAACTTGATGCTATATATCTATTTATATGAATAGACAACTCATGAAAAAGTAAGAGTCGTTTATCGCACAATATGGCCATGATATGAACTATGGAAGTAGAGCCTATTAAAAGGCCACAATGGAAATTATGGAATCACAAAGTCAACATATCTTAACGTTATACGTAAAAGCCAATCGACGATTTTTTTTAATACACTTTGCAGTAGCGTGCATGAATTTTCAGTTGCCACGCCAGCCATGAACTTATTCATAATAAATCGGTATTCAGTATATATAGTCCATTGTAAAACTTAAAACAGTCTAAAAATTTATTTGGCCTAGTTTTTAAGTTGAAATTGAAAAATGATCACAAAGTTCATTCTAGGATAACTATAGATTAAATTAGCTTTTTCCTACTAATTAATATAACTTAAGCTATGCTGAAAAATTAAATGCCTGAGACATGATATTTTTTAATCTAATAACAACATTATAAGTTTCCGCCAAAGGTAGCTCAATTTTATGCTGTACTTGGTGAGAAGATCCATTTTTTTACTTGTTTGAAGTTTTGTATAAAGGGTTGGGCTTGGAATGTTTGGGCTTTAAGCAATCCTAATAATGCATTTAATAGGTTTTTTCGTTTTAGTAATTGAAGTAGAAAAAATTTGATTGGTCAATTTTGACAGACCAATTTACCGTTTTTATCCCCCTAGACTCTTTATATAAGTGTATAGATCACTCTGAGCTCATTATGATCGAAGAAAATAATATTTTATTATGAACTAATAATTAATTGTCTACGTGCGGAAATGCTCAAGGGTGTGTCTCCTAGGTGGCCTGTCCGATGATACTTACCATCGATAAAAAGTTAAGAGCATCGTTTCAATTTACTTTTTATTCAGTTAGTTAATCGGTATGTTTCTCTGTTAAACTTTGTGGGTTTGATAGAAAGCTTTTTTTCTTCTTAATATTCATCTCTTGCAGAGGACTTCTATTTATACATAATGATATGATCTCACTCTAATGTATTACATCGACGAGTAATAAAGACTCCCAAAAACAAGCCCCAAATCAAGCCACTTAGGTGATAGTGGTAACTCTAATTATGCAATCATGTTCCTTTCAATCATGCATCATGTCGAAACTCCCCGTCAAGTTGGTGCAAAGATGTCTTCTAAGCCCAATTTGTCTTCAGATTTCCGAAAGGCTTCCATAGAGACTGCACGTGTTAAAACGCCTGCTAATTGTTCACTAGAGCGAACAAATAGAATATCAACCAACTTTTGATTAAGCTTTTCCTTGATGAAATGTCTATCTACTTCAATGTGTTTAGTTCGATCGTGTTGCATCGGATTGTTTGCTATTTCCCGAGCTGCATTATTGTCGCAGTAGAAACGCATATGCTCTTTAGGTGATATGCCTCTCTCAATAACAAACAATCTAATCCATAATAGTTCTGCTACTCCGTGAACCATGCCTCTATACTCTGCTTCTGATGATGACCTTGCCGTAACATTTTGCTTTTTTGCTTCTCAAGTGAAAAGATTTCCACCAACAAACGTGAAGGTCCCAGGGTTGGTTTACGATCTGTGATATTCCCGGCCCATTCTGCATCTGTATACCTTTTTACTTCTATATGCCCATGCTTCTTAAAGGTTAGCCCTTTTCCAGGTGTCCCCTTTAGGTAACTTTAAATCCTCATAACTGCATTTATATGATTTTCACTAGGTTCATGCATGAACTAACTTACCACACTGACGGCATATGCAATGTCTGGCCATGTGTGAGACAGGTAGATTAGCCTCTCCACCAATCTTTGATACCGATCTTTTATCTGTGGGGACTTGATCTTGGTAAATGGCAAGGTTATGATTCTTAACGATAGAAGTCTGAGCAGGCGTACAATCTAACATACCTGTTTTAGATAAAAGATAATGTATATATTTTCATTGGGACAAATATATACCGTATTTTTTCCTTGCACTTTTATCCCCAAGAAATATTTCAACCCTCCCAAATCTTTCATTTCGAATGCAGCAGACAGTTGCTTTTGCATATTTTTTCATTTCCTTTGCATCATCACCTGTAACAATCATATCATCTACATAGATGATTAGAAGAGTAACTTTGTCCTCTTTGCATTTAATGAACAAAGTATGATCCCGGTTTGCTTGATGATACACATTTCTTTTCATAGCATTGATAAATTTCCCAAACCACGCCCTTGGGGATTGTTTTATCCATACACTGCCTTTTGCAATTTGCAGACTTTGCCATCAGGATGTGAAGTATTAAAGCCTGGAGGAATTTGCATGTACACTTCCTCTTCTAAATCTCCATGTACGAAAGCATTTTTAACATCAAAATGTTCCATCGGCCAATTCAAATTTGCTGCCAATGACAATAGAATCCTGATTGTATTCATCTTTACAACCGGGGCAAAATTTTCCTGGTAGTCAATGCCAATACGACTGTGAGTCTCCCTTTGCCACCAACTTGCCTTGTATCTATTGATCGTCCCATCTGCTTTATGTTTGAGTGTGAAAATCCATCTGCATCCTACTGGTTTTTTACCTGGGGAAGTGACACAATGTTCCATGTGCCGTTCTTCTGTAGTGCATCCATTTCAACTTGCATAGCTTCTGCCCACCTTGGATTTTCAAGAGCTTCTTTGACCTTTGTAGTTATCTTTATACTCTCCATTTGGTTTAGAAAGGCTTGATGTTGCGGTGACAACCTATGGGTAGATACAAACTTGCCAATTACATTCTTGCTTTCCATCGGGAGAGTACCTATCAGGTGGTTTCCCGCAATTCTGTCTAGGGGCAAATAGCAAGTTGGTGCATGTGATTGATAATTAAGGCTTTCAGGACTACTTACTTCGAGAATATTCGATTGCTCTTGGGCGGGTACTTGAGTCGAAGATGAGAGGGTATTTTCTAGACTATTTAAATATTTTCAACAAGAGCGTCTGATTCATTTTCAAAAAGGGCTACAGGTGTTATCATCCACCTACTCGCCATATGTATGTGAGCGTGGATGTCTGGTCGCGTCGTAAACGGCCAAAAATATAATTTACCTTATTCACTGAATATGAGTAGCGAAAGTAGGGATCGTCTCCTCAGGAAAAATGGTTGATTTATTTCTATTTCAGAACTCGATCTAAAATATAATAGTAATAATAATACGATTAATAATAATAATGTTAATAATAATAAGGATAATAATAATGATAATAATAATATTATTAAGGGGGGAAGTTGGTTTAGCCGCTAACCATATGGATCTATTAATTAATAACTCGAGCCTACGAGATAAAAGACATGGAATGCCCTAGTCCGTGTAGGTTGCACCTATGTGTTGCAAATCCACGTCAAAAGCACTTGGCGTAAAAAAACAGTGGGTAGACTCAACCAAAGAATACACCTAAAATCGAAACTGGAGGTTTTCTAACTAATGATTAAGATATGATTATCTTATAAATAAATTTAAATATAAAATTTTGATAGTAACAACAATGATAATAAGATTTATGGTAGAACTCATGATATATAGAAAGAAAATGAACAAGTACCGAAGAAAACAGCAAACGTATAGCAGAAATTAATTCTCTTCTACACTACGATTAACCTCGGACTAACGATGACTCACTCCTCTGAACTCGGCAGCTCTTAGCTTTTCGATGGCAGCAAGGATGAGCTAAATAAAAATAACTTGTAATATATAAAGGTGGAAATGTCAGCAGCAACTACAAAGAAGCAACAGTTCTTGAAATGGGAAAGGCAATCGATCTCTCACACTCTCTTAATATAAAATAAAACATAAAGATGAAAGGGGACAATGACTTAGAACTTGCAGTAGTCGTCTTCGTTAAAAATCTGGAGACACTACCTTTACGGAGAAAGGTGTGAGATCTTCACCGACCACAAAAGCTTGAAGTACTTCTTCACTTAGAAGGAGTTAAATATGAGACAACGACGATGGCTGGAGCTTGTAAAAGACTACGACTGCGTTATCAATTATCATCCGGGCAAGGCAAACGTAGTCGCAGATGCGCTAAGTCGAAAAGCGGTGAATGCAGAGTTACATCAACTGGGAATAGAGATAGTCAATTTAGGGGAAGTTGAAGCAAAACTAGCAGCATTAACCCTTCAACCCACACTGCTAGAACGGATCAGGAAGACGCAAGAAGAAGACGAACTCTATCTAAAAATGAAAGATGCGTTACCCGAGGACTTTAAAGTACGAGGAGATGGAGCTTTATTATACAAGAATCGTCTTTATGTACCTAACAATGAGGAGCTGCGACAAACGATAATGAAGGAAGCACACACGACCACATATTCGGTACACCCAGGAGCCACGAAAATGTATCAAGATTTGCGAATAAACTACTGGTGGCCAGGAATGAAGAAAGATATCGCAGCATTCGTGAACCGATGTATGACTTGCCAATTGATTAAAGCAGAACACCAGCGACCCGGTGGAACCCTACAGCCTCTACTCATTCCAGAATGGAAATGGGATCATATCACGATGGCCTTCGTCATTGGGTTACCCAAAACGATGAAAGGCCACGATGCCATTTGGGTGATCGTTGATCGCCTAACCAAATCAGCCCATTTCATCCCTATCAGTTCTACCTTTTCCATGGAACGCTACGCCGAATTGTACATTCAAGAAATTGTTCGAACCAAGTGTTTCTAAAGATCTCCCCAATGAAAGGAGTAAAGCGTTTTGGAAAGAAGGGCAAGATAAGTCCCAGATACATAGGCCCCTTTAAGATCGTCAAACGAGTCGGCGATGTTGCGCATAAATTGGAGTTACCGGCTTCATTATCGCAAGTTCATGACGTTTTTCACGTATCGACATTACGAAAATACGTCGCGGACCCAATCCATGTGATCCAGAACGAACTTATTTATCGACAGCTCAAGCCTGACTTGAGTTACGAAGAGAAACCTGTAGATATTTTGATGTACGAGTCAAAACGGCTACGGAATAAGATTATTCCGTTAGTTAAAGTAATGTGGCGGAATCAATCAATTGAGGAAGCCACTTGGGAGCGTGAGGATGATATGAGAATTCGTTATCCCGAGGTATTCCAGTCGGCGTAATTTCGGGGACAAAATTCTTTTAAGGGGGGGAGGATGTAAAACCCGTAAAAAAACTTAATACGTGATTTTGGATATAATTAGCTATGTAATTCTATGAATTAGCCATGTTGACGATAAAAATTAGGTTTGGAACGAAAGTATATATTGTAATAGTTCCGAATTAATCTCGAAGCTTAGCTAAGAGTGTTATGAAAATAATTAATATTATATCAATAAGGATTGGGCTCATTTAATTTAATTAGTTATTGAATGAGGCTCAATATCGTTAGAAGCATGATAAACCATTAAGTTCCTTAATCTAAGAGGTAAAATTCATCACCTCCTAGTCTTATCAGTTCTATTTTCGAGAACTTCATATATATCCAATAGTTTATCATAAACACCAAATCAGGGAAACCCTTAACGAGAGACATCCAAGAGTAGAGGAGCTTTCAACTTGTTCGAACTTCTTGCAAGCAAATCTCGAGTAAGGTAAATAAAGGAAATCTTCTGTACAATTAATGAATAGGTTTATAATTGTTTCTAAGTGCAATCGTTAGTAAATTATATGATACTGATCATAAGAATTCAAGATCTATTAAGGGTAGAAAACCCTAACCTGCGAAACTTAATATGCTATAGTTGTTTCCAGTATCATGTGATTTCTTTGGTAATCCTATGATTTATAGCATGCTAAGAAATTCTACAATTTAGATTTAGCGCACATGAGTAGTATAAGATGTGGTATTTTAGACTGTATCATAATCATAAGAATAATTTTTAAGGATTGTTTTTGGTTTAAAGCTCAGATTTTGAAGTTTCAATCGACATTATTAAATGCTTGGTTAATGGTGTGCAAAGATAGGATGAATGTCGATAGGTGCTTCATGAGATCTCGACAAAAGCTGGGTTGTCTTTCTATTGTTTTGAATATGTATGTCGATATACGATTATATGTTAATTGAAGGAAGAAGTCGAAATGCATCAAATAAAGTCGAGATAGGATCATCCTCGATAGATAGATAGATAGATTTCGATGTGTATGTTATAAATAGCTCTCGAGATTTTCCTATATAGATTTCAATATCATGATAAAAGTCGACATGATATCTCGACATTAGGTTAGTCATTTGGTAAGAATTCGATAAACTTATATAGGTCTCGATGTTTATTTTTAACAAAGGAACTCGACATTTTCAACAAAAGAACTCGACATTTCATTTTCAACCAAAGATCTCGATACTTTCTACAGTACTATGTTCTCGACATTATGTTAGGGTCTCGACATTTTTAAGGATTCGACATCTATGTTCTTTCGACATCCAAGTTCTCAGACATTAATATGATTTCGATATATGATCTCGATATTTCCTATTGTAATATGATCTCGACATTGGCTTTTTCAACTAAAAGGTCTCGGCATTATTTTTACCAGGTTAGCAAAGATTTCGACATTTAAATTCTCGATATCTATTTAATATATAATATATAACGATAATATTCCTAAGTTTCGATATTATTATAGAAAGACTTCGAGAGCTGATAATTATATCAGACAAAGATTTCAAAATATAATAGTTTTCGATGTTTAGTAATTTTAACAATTTTAGGACTTTTAGGGTTTTCATTATTTTAGGGTTTTGATAATTCTAGCATTTTCGAAATTTATATGACTTAGTAAATATATTAATATGAAAATATTTTCAATACACAGAGGATCGAAGCGTAGGAAATTTACCAGATTCCGTGACTAATTTTATCAGGAGGACATGTAGGTGGATTATCCATCTACAATGCGTAAACACATGTGTGATCTATATGTTTCCATGTGATTCTGTGATTTACGTGACTTATATGATTTACGTTTTTACATGTTCTACATACGTTTAATATAAATTATGTTATATGAGATT
The DNA here is from genome assembly GCA_027422505.1 of Craterostigma plantagineum. Taxonomy (NCBI): domain Eukaryota; kingdom Viridiplantae; phylum Streptophyta; class Magnoliopsida; order Lamiales; family Linderniaceae; genus Craterostigma; species Craterostigma plantagineum. The sequence continues at coordinate 1,312,303 of JAPQWV010000129.1, read as the reverse complement.
TCTTGTATATGCATGGCACGTGCATATCACGTCAGGGATAGAATTGGTTGTACCGTAGTAAGACGGTAGTGATATGAGATAGTGACGTACGGGGTAGAATGAGATGTTTGTGATTGGTGACTCTTAGATGAGTCGAGGTTGGGCTCACTGGGCACCTGGCGGAGACAGGCATGATCGATCTGTCTACTCGGGCGTGACCGTCTCGAGGTGCATACCGCCGGATGAGATATTGATGTGACCTGATAGGAGGCCATTGGCGTGATCGTCCAGTGCACTATCAGTGTATACTTTTGGTGCGGAGCGACCCGGTAGGAGGCCATTGTCGTGATCGTCCAGTGCACTACCAGGGTAGGCTGCCACGAGACTTGGGGGTGGCCTCCCAGTAGTCTTTGCGCGCGAGGGTGTCGAGCCTAACCTAGGGCCCTGTGTTGTGTGAAATAGGAATGTGGGAAAAGAAGAGTGTGCATTATATCATGTTCTGAGATATTGGGTTTGGGGTTGAGTGCACACTTGCATACATGCATTTTATTCACCTACTGGGCAAATTGCTCAGTGTTTCGTGTTGTAGGTATGGAGTCCGACGCTGATACGCGTCGTGACTGAGGCAGCTGGTGGCGGTGCTCCACGGACTTTTGAGGGCGGTGCGATACATGGATGAAGACCTGTGGAGAGTCTGTAGGACTTTTGTTCTTTTGATGTTTTTGGGGCTTCAGCCCGTGTACAGAGATGACAATGTAGACGCATGTTTATATAATGTACATTATTTTAGGAAAAAGTTTTAATTAGACGGGCCTTCCGCGGCTTACGTTGCGGAAATCCGCCACTAACCTTACTTAGGAAACGAGGGTCGTCACAGGTGGTATCAGAGCTTAGGCTTCAGATTCTGAAGACTGTCCATGTACTGCCACTCAAAAGCCTGGATTGATTATATGATTACGTGTTATTTGATATATGTGGTTTCTATGACTGATTGTAGAACTAGTTGAAAATGCCAAGGACACGTAGAGAAGTTGGCGAAACTAGTCGTAGGGCGGGTTCCGAATCCCCACCGAATGAGGACCGCTCTACTATCCATCAATTAACTGATCTGATCCGACGGCAGTCAGATCAGATTAGCGATCTCATCCACCGTCAAATTCCTCGGAGCGTCATTCATCCCCTGGCCTAGAACGTGTAGAAGCTGCCGGGGAAAGGTTCCGAAGATTAAACCCCCCTTCGTTTGAGGAAGCCGCCGATCCTACCTATGCAGAGGATTGGCTTAGGACTATTGAAAATATGTTTCGCGTTAGCCATCTCCCTGATACTGAGAAGGTGACTTGTGCCACCTTCATGTTACGTGGGAACGCGGGCTACTGGTGGGATACCATTCAGGTGCTCGAGGATCCCACCATTATGACTTGGGAGAGATTCAAAACGCTCTTTCGGGGCAAGTACTTTACTGCACATGATAGAGCGCAGAAGCTGAATGAATTCATAAATCTGAAACAAGGAGGGATGTCTGTAGCAGCATACATCCGCAAATTCGAGCAATTGTCTAGGTTTGCGCCACATATTGTGGCCACTGACGAGCTAAAGATAGAACGTTTCTCGGAAGGTCTCAAACCCGAGATCTTCCGGAGCGTAAGTATGTACGATACGGAAGGGAAGACTTATGCCCGTATCGCTGAACGAGCAATCCTAGCTGAGCAGGCGGAGAGCAGGGTTGCAAAGGCGCAGGATGCAAAGCGGAGAACAGAAGGACAACAAGGAGGAGGGAACCAGAAATGCCAATTCTTTGGCAAGGGACCAAACTATCGCGAAAATCAACCGGGCCAGCAGAATTGGAGGCCAAGACCGAACAAAGGGCCATTTAACATTCCGAACCGGCCCTCAGGTGCTGCAACTCAATGTCCACAGTGTGGGCGTTACCATTCTGGTATGTGCTATGGACCAAGACCAAACCCGACCCCACAATGTTTCCGATGTGGGAAGATCGGACACTATGCTAGGAACTACAATGAGAGTGTGCCTCAAGTTCCGAACCGACCGTTGATTCGACCCCCTCCAGTGCCAGCCCGAGTTTTTACTCCGACTAATGAGGAGGTCGAAGCGAATCATTCTGTAGTAACGGGTACGTTGACTATCTATGACGTGCCCACTTCTGTGTTAATTGACTCTGGGGCCACACATTCATTTGTGTCGGCCAAATATGTGGAAAAGGTAGGAATCTCTCCTACCTTATCTGAATGCAATTACATAGTTACTTTACCTCACGGTGATCCGAGACGCACTAACCAAGTGCTGAGAGGATGTTCTGTGAACATTGAGGGTAGAGATCTGAGCGTCGACCTGATTGTGATCCCAAATGAACGACTATGATGTTATTTTTGGGATGGATTGGCTTTCGAGATACGGAGCCATCATAGATTGCAACAAGAAGGTCGTAAATTTCAACTGCCCGAAGAAGAGGTGTTCACTTTTTCGGGAAAAACTACTTTGAATCGTGTTCCGCGAATCTCTGCATTGAAGGCTCAACGACTGTTGAGATCCGGTTGTGAGTCTTATCTCGTATATGCGGTGAAGGCGGAGGAGTTACCTCTGCCAGAACTAAAGAACGTACCGATAGTCAATTAATATGCCGCTGTATTTCCCGATGATCTCCCGGGGTTACCCCCTGATCGAGAAATACAGTTCACAATAGACTTGATACCGGGGTCTGCTCCTATTTCTAAAGCTCCTTATCGCCTAGCGCCGAACGAACTGAAGGAATTGAAAGAACAGCTAGAGGACTTATTGCAGAAAGGGTTTATTCAGTCTAGCTTTTCACCGTGTCGAGCACAAGTCCTATTCGTGCGAAAGAAAGACAGGTCGATGCGACTATGCATTGACTATAGGAGCTGAATAAGATCACGGTCAAGAATAATTACCCGTTACCAAGGATCGATGATTTATTCGACCAGCTACACGGAGCGACGGTATTCTCGAAAATTGACCTCCGTTTGGGATACCATCAGTTGAAGATCAGGGAGGTAGATGTTCCTAAAACTGCGTTCAGTACGAGGTACTGCCATTACGAGTTTTTGGTCATGCCATTCGGACTGACAAATGCCCCAGCTGCATTCATGGATCTTATGAACCGAGTCATTAAAGACTCTCTCGACCGTTTCGTAATAGTCTTTATTAACGATATCCTGATCTATTCTAAGACGAAGGAAGAACACGAGTGTCATTTACGAATCGTCTTAGGAATCTTGCGTGAGAAACAGCTCTACGCCAAATTCAAGAAATACGAATTTTGGCTTGAGCAAGTAGCCTTCTTGGGACACGTGATTTATGGGAATGGAATTTCTGTGGACCCGAGTAAGATTGAGGCCGTGAACAGTTGGCCACGACCGACTACTCCGACCGAGGTCCGAAGTTTCCTAGGTCTTGCGGGATATTACTGTAAGTTCATAGCTGACTTCTCTAGCATTGCCTCGACTCTGACGAATTTGACCAGGAAGAACGTACCTTTACAGTGGTCTGAAGCTTGCGAACAAAGATTTCAGTAATTGAAGAAGCGACTCACTTCTGCTCCCATTCTAACAATCCCATCGGGAACGGGAGGATTCTCAGTCTATAGCGACGCTTCGAAGAATGGACTAGGATGCGTGTTGATGCAGACCGGTAATGTAAGGACCTCAAACCAAAGCTTTATATAATTCTATGCATTATATGAGTTTATGCATTAATCATTGTATTTTTATGATATAACTTAGATAGTATAGTAACAGTGAGTGATAAAGGAATTGTAGTGATTTGTGTGAAGTAAGATTTCGATAGATTGTGTTATGAAAATTTGGAATTCTTGAAGAAGTATTGCCGAAAGGCAATTAGAGATAGTGAATGGAATTTAAAAAAAAAATAGAGTAAGGTGTGAAGAATGGAATTCAAAAGTTGTAAATGGAATAAGAATTTCGAAACCTTAGGTTTCAAAATTAAGAAATGCGAAAGTAAGGATTTTGAATAAGGTTAATTTCGAAAATTTTGTCATAAGACCATATGAAAGAATTTCAAAACTCAATTATGGAAGGTATCGAAAATATTAAATTAGGATGGAAAGAAGTTCGAAATTCAAAGAAGAAAGAATTTCGAAAGATTAGAGTTTGTATGTATAGTTCCGAAACTTGGAGAAACTAGAAAAGTTAAGATAAGAGAAATTTGAAACTTAGTTAAAGTATGAATTTCGAAATGGTCAAGAAAAGAATTTTGAAATGGAGAATTTTGTACTTTGGAAAATTTCGAAATGGACATGGATAGAATTTGAATAGGTTTCGAGATTTTTCAATAGTAGCTTCCGAAGCTCCTTAAAAAGGGATTTCGAAATTCTCGGAAGTGGAGGAATATTTAAATTAAGGTATGGCTAAAATAAACTAAGATGAAATTCGAAAGGGAACAAAAGGAGAAAGTCGAAACACTTAAGTATAGTTTCGAAATTCTTTTGCCAAGGGGTTTCGAAATTTTAATGGGTTTCGAAATTCTTTAGAGATGGAGTTCGACAGTCTATAATGAAGTGAAAAACATAAATAATATCAAGGAAATGCAAAATTAATAATTTAAGCAACGAGATAAATTTCGAAATGAATAAAGAAAAAAAAATCGAAACCCTAAAGTCATAGTTTCGAAATTATTTGGACAAGGGTTTCGAAATATTAGTAAGGGGTTCGAAATTTACTTTGAGGGTTCCGTACTAACTTTAAGCTTAACAATAAAAATTACAAGTGAAAAATAAAGAAAATAAAAGGTGAATGAATGATAAGGTTAGGTTAGAAAACATTGGAATTATCTATTTGTAGTATAGCGCATGGAAGGATAGAGGTTAATAACGATGATATCAATAATTCATTTCATAAGCAAAACTTCGATATTAAGGTAAGGAGAGAAAGGTTCGAACAGTAAATGAACGCAAGCTAGGAAGGGGTATGAATTTTGTTACGAAGTTCATGTTTTTAAGTTAAGATTAACATGATTAGGATTAGACATACATGAAAACTCGTATTAGTTCAATAGAAGTTTGATTTTCGATACGACGAACATGTTTAGAGTCTGGGTTAAGTTGATCATGTTCTTAAGATTTTGATTTTGATCGTATGAATTTTAGATGTATAGGACATAATAGTGTTTCGGTAAGATTTGATTTAGTATATGAGAATTTCGAAAGCAATTGTTGTTTAAAGATTTCGATGTTACATTGAAGTCTCGACATATGTTATTAGATTTCGATCGGTGTAGATTTTGAGTTATGACTTCGACATTTAGAAAGGAACATCTCGAGATGTTATACCTCAAAAATCTCGACATATTGTATTCTAAAGATCTCGACATCATACTCAGGTAAAGATCTCGACATCATACTCAACTAAAGATCTCGATAATTAGCTAATCAAAGACTTCGACATTTAGAAATATAATTGGAAAGATTTCGAGTTACAATGTTTAATATGTAGGATGTCGAGATTTAGAAATTCACTCAAATGAAATGTCGAGATTTTGAAATCCAATTAGACAAATATCTTATGTGATCTCGAATTGAACTCGGAAGATCTCGATATACAACTCTGAAATTAACTAAAAAGACTTCGATACGCAATCTCGAAATATATTCCGAGGATTTTGAATAATGATTTCGAGATTTAGAAATTCAATAGAATTTTGAGATATATGAAAATTTTATAATAATAAAATTTCTGAACTTAATGGAATTTCGAAAAAAGAGAGTGGTAATTACAGATATAAGAATTTTAATATCACATAAAGTGTTTGATATTCAAGGTTTACAACATAATAAGAATTAGGGTTTCCAATAATATTTTCGGTATTGTGTAGTTATCAATTTTTAATGCATGTTTCAATATTGGTCCAAAATATAACTTCTAAGCCAATAATGTAATATGGTATAAGTAATGAATAGAAAGGTGAAGGTTACGGATAAAAACGATCATGCATAATAAAGCATGCATATCACGCACACATGTCATTATAGAAATTTTATATTTACCAGATAAATATTTTTATAGGTACAGAAAAAGGCAAGGACAAAGTCGAGTGAGGCTTTAAGCCATACTGTGAGTATGATATGCAACATGTGTTCTGTTTTTTTTGTGTGATTTATGCGAATTAAATGATTGATGATTTTCTTATAAACGTATTACTCGAAATGAACGTGAATTATGTGGCCATAATGTACTACTGTGTGATATGTGTGATTCGATGGTGTAGGGAATAATATGTCATATAAGGTGAAAGTAAAGCAATGTATACGGATAATAAAGAAAAGAGAAACCGTTATGACTGCTACGACATCGGACCACTTGATACACAGCTATAGTTACATCCCTACAAATCGGGGGATTACAGAGTCCTGTACGGGCAAACAAAAATATATTTACAGTTACAGAGTCCCATGCATGGGCCCCTCCGGGGTCAATAGTACGAGTCTAGCAGGTCATAACGGAAGTATCAGAAAAAAATGATCATGTAGAATTGCATTGGTCTATGGTTGAACGATTTTATGGACTATGGTTATATGACAAACTTCGGTGATTGATTAAGTGATGTTTATGGGAGTTGAAGTGTTTACAGTACGAGTGTTATGAATCTACGGATTCTATGAACAATGGTATATTCTTTAGAAATGTCTATGTAAGCAAACGAAAGGAAGAAGTTAATTTTCTGCTACTGTTTTGTTTATTGTTCGTATAATGGAATAACATATTGCGATCATACTCCGAATAATTGTTTCCACAGTTGCTGTAGATATTTAGCAGGCAACTTAGAGTGCATCTTCATACGAAAGCATGGATTCAAGGTTGGCCGGCTACGCTCTCACCTACTCCCCTAAGTTCATCGTGTGCATGTAGTAGTATAAGAACCATTAGTGTCTTTCTTATGATGTATAAGAAATATGATACGTGCATATATATGTATAATATGCATGAAAGTGACGAGACCAGATGTACGCCCGTTTATGTATAAAGGTATGGTTGTAGAAAGGCAAAAAAAAATTTATGTGGAAAATATAATAGCTACGCGAATAAAGTAAAAGAAAACGGGACGTTACATGTATGGTATCAGAGCCCTGGTCTTAGGTTCTGTAGACATTTGCATGGTATGTGCATTTTTATGGTCTGCCCTGAAATTCTTTTTGCATGTTTAGGAGAAGGGCAGTAAGTGAACCATTGCATGTAGAACACGATGAACCTACGATAGGGGGAGGAGGAAGATCGGCTGTACCTGAATCTAATTCATCTCATACGCTTATGCGTAATGAGCGTGAAAATCCCCTGACAATTCCCCGTGAAAGGCGATAGGATAAACTTAGGACATTGGGTGCTGTGGGTTTTATGGGAACAACGGATCCTGCTGAGGCAGAAACGTGGCTAAAAAGAACAGAAAGGGTTTTTAATTTCATGCAATGTACACCAGAGTAGAAGTTTGATTATGCAGTGTCACTCTTACAAGGGCATGCATATGAATGGTGGGAAACCAGATAGTATGGCACAACCTCCAGTGCTAACTTGGGAGGATTTCTTAAGAGAATTCAATGACACCTATATGCCAGAAGTTTATAAGGATCAGAAGGAAAAGGAGTTCTTGGAACTTAAGCAAGGAAATAAGTCTGTAGGTGAATATGAGGTGTTGTTCAATCAGCTGTCCCGTTATGCTCCTCATATGGTTGCTACTGAAAGAAACAAGTGTCGAAGATTTGAATCTGGACTTCGATATACGATTAGAAATCGTATCACTCCCTCTGATATGGAATCCTATGGCAGATTAAGGGCAGCAGCTATTCGTGCTGAAAAGTTAGAAACAGAATCGAAAAACTATCTAAGTAGTAAAAGGAGGGCAGGTGAAGAATCGTCGAGCGGAAAATTGAAGAAGGTTGGTAATCCATCGAGATCGATGAACACACCGAGTGGTCCTGCCAAAAGCAGTATGGGTGGGACAAGAACTGTTGGAAGAGGGACCGGAATTCCTCAACCAATACTAGTGTGTGAACATTGTGGAAAGAATCACACGGGTGTCTGTAGATGGCTCACTGGCGAATGCTTCAAATGTTGTCAACGTGGACATTTGGCTAGAAATTGTCCAATGTCGCAAGCGCAGCCTACAGTGGAGCAATCAAGAGTTAGCGGACCCTCCACTAATCGTGGAAGGGAAAGGGGCCGAGGATCATATAACAGTGGTGCAGGAAGAGGAGAGTCTGGAGGACAAGCTTATGGACAGCCAGCACAGGGTCCGATTTTCACAATGACTCGTGAAGAAGCCAAAGAGGGGTCACGTATAATCACGGGTAAGCTATATATATGTGATATTGATGCATATGTTTTATTCGATCCAGGCGCAACGCATTCATTCATGTCACGAACATTTGCATCATTATTACATGATAAACCCGAAACCTTAGAAAATAAAGTAAATGTTAGACTTCCAACGGGTGAGATGGTCATAATAAGTACAGTATACCCGAAATGTAAAATTGTTAGTGATGGGGTAGAGATGCAGGCGACCTTATTAGTTTTACCCTTAACGGATTTCGATGTAATATTAGCCATGGATTGGCTGTCTCGATATCGAGCAAAACTAGATTGTTTTAAAAAGGAAATTGAATTGTTTCCTTCGGATCAAACACACATAGTGTTTAAAGGAGAAAAGAATGTATGGACGGCATGTCAGATTTCTAATTTACAAGCATCCAAATTGATAAGAAAAGGGTGACAGTGTTATTTGGCGTATATTATAGATACACGATTGTGTGGATTAAAGGTGGAAGATATTACTGTAGTAAATGAATACCCTGATGTTTTTCCGGAGGATTTATCTGGATTACCACCGGATCGGGATACGGAGTTTACGATTGAACTACAACCTGGAACGGCACCAATTTCTATTCCACCGTATCGAATGGCACCAATAGAGCTGAACGAGTTAAAAGTACAGTTGAATGAATTATTAGATAAAGGATATATACGGCCAAGTGTATCACCATGTGGAGCGCCTGTGCTCTTTGTTAAAAAGAAGGATGGTACGCTCAGATTATGTATCGACTATAGACAGTTGAACAAAGTGACGGTGAAAAACAAGTATCCGTTGCCTCGAATTGACGATTTGTTTGACCAACTACAAGGGTCTAAGGTCTTCTCAAAGATTGACCTAAGATCGGGGTACCATCAAATAAAGATTGCAAAAGATTATATTCCAAAGACGGCCTTTAGAACAAGATATGGGCATTACGAATTCTTGGTTATGGCGTTTGGACTAACGAATGCCCATGCAGTCTTTATGGCATTAATGAATGATGTCTTTCGACCCTATTTGGACCAGTTCGTGATTGTCTTCATAGACGATATATTGGTATATTCTAGGTCAAAAGAAGAACATGAACAACATTTAAGAATTGTTCTTCAAACTTTACGAGAAAAGAAGCTATATGCAAAATTATCAAAATGCGAATTTTGGTTGGATCAAGTAGTATTTTTGGGCCACGTGGTATCTGGCGAAGGAATTCAAGTGGACCTAAATTGAAGCAGTAATCAAATGGGCAAGTCCTAAGAACGTGGCCGAAGTTCGTAGTTTTCTAGGTTTGGCTGGATATTATAGACGGTTCGTAGATAATTTTTCTTTAATAGCCGCTCCAATGACGAACTTATTACGAAAAGGGACGATTTTTAAATGGACCGAAGAGTGCCAAAAGAGTTTTGAAGAATTAAAGAAGCGATTAACAACAGCTCCGGTGTTAACAATTCCATCAGGTACAGATGGATTTGTGATTTACAGTGACGCATCTCTTCAAGGATTGGGATGTGTTTTAATGCAACATGGAAAAGTAGTGGCATATGCGTCACGGCAGTTAAAGCCGTATGAAGTATCTTATCCAACACATGACTTGGAATTAGCGGCAGTAGTGTTCGCATTAAAGATATGGCGACATTACTTATATGGTCCACTACTAGGGTAGGCTGCCACGAGACTTGGGGGTGGCCTCCCAGTAGTCTTTGCGCGCGAGGGTGTCGAGCCTAACCTAGGGCCCTGTGTTGTGTGAAATAGGAATGTGGGAAAAGAAGAGTGTGCATTATATCATGTTCTGAGATATTGGGTTTGGGGTTGAGTGCACACTTGCATACATGCATTTTATTCACCTACTGGGCAAATTGCTCAGTGTTTACGTGTTGTAGGTATTGAGTCCGACGCTGATACGCGTCGTGACTGAGGCAGCTGGTGGCGGTGCTCCACGGACTTTTGAGGGCGGTGCGATACATGGATGAAGACCTGTGGAGCGTCTGTAGGACTTTTGTTCTTTTGATATTTTTGGGGCTTCCCCGTGTACAGAGATGACAATGTAGACGTATGTTTATAATAATGTATATTATTTTAGGAAAAAGTTTTAATTAGACGGGCCTTCCGCGGCTTACGTTGCGGAAATCCGCCACTAACCTTACTTAGAAAACGAGGGTCGTCACAGGTGGTATCAGAGCTTAGGCTTCAGATTCTGAAGACTGTCCATGTACTGCCGCTTAAAAGCTTGGAGAACCAGCATGACCTGTAAGTTTAGAGATTGATTATATGATTACGTGTTATTTGATATATGTGCTTTCTATGACTGATTGTAGAACTAGTTGAAAATGCCAAGGACACGTAGAGAAGTTGGCGAAACTAGTCATAGGGCGGGGTCCGAATCCCCACCGAATGTGGACCGCTCTACCATCTATCAATTAACTGATCTGATCCGACGACAGTCAGATCAGATTAACGATCTCATCCACCGTCAAAATTCCTCGGAGCGTCATTCATCCCCTGGCCTAGAACGTGTAGAAGCTGCCGGGGAAAGGTTCCGAAGGTTAAACCCCCCTTCGTTTGAGGAAGCCGCCGATCCTACCTATGCAGAGGATTGTCTTAAGACTATTGAAAATATGTTTCGCGTTAGCCATATACTGAGAAGGTGACTTGTGCCACCTTCATGTTACGTGGGAACGCGGGCTACTGGTGGGATACCATTCAGGTGCTCGAGGATCCCACCATTATGACTTGGGAGAGATTCAAAACGCTCTTTCGGGGCAAGTACTTTACTGAACCTGATAGAGCGCAGAAGCTGAATGAATTCATAAATTTGAAACAAGGAGGGATGTCTGTAGCAGCATACATCCGCAAATTCGAGCAATTGTCTAGGTTTGCGCCAGATATTGTGGCCACTGACGAGCTAAAGATAGAACGTTTCTCGGAAGGTCTCAAACCCGAGATCTTCCGGAGCGTAAGTATGTACGATACGGAAGGGAAGACTTATGCCCGTACCGCTGAACGAGCAATCCTAGCTGAGCAAGCGGAGAGCAGGGTTGCAAAGGCGCAGGATGCAAAGCTGAGAACAGAAGGACAACAAGGAGGAGGGAACCAGAAACGCCAATTCTTTGGCAAGGGACCAAACTATCGCGGAAATCAACCGGGCCAGCAGAATTGGAGGCCAAGACCGAACAAAGGGCCATTTAACATTCCGAACCGGGCCTCAGGTGCTGCAACTCAATGTCGACAGTGTGGGCGTTACCATTCTGGTATGTGCTATGGACCAAGACCAAACCCGACCCCACAATGTTTCCGATGTGGGAAGATCGGACACTATGCTAGGAACTGCAACGAGAGTGTGCCTCAAGTTCCGAACCAACCGTTGATTCGACCCCCTCCAGTGCCAGCCCGAGTTTTTACTCTGACTAATGAGGAGGCCGAGGGGAATCATTCTGTAGTAAAGGGCACGTTGACTATCTATGACGTGCCCACTGCTGTGTTAATTGACTCTGGGGCCACACATGCATTTGTGTCGGCCAAATATGTGGAAAAGGTAGGAATCTCTCCTACCTTATCTAAATGAAATTACATAGTTACTTTACCACACAGTGATCCGACACGCACTAACCAAGTGCTGAGAGGATGTTCTGTGAACATTGAGGGTAGAGATCTGAGCGTCGACCTGATTGTGATCCCAATGAACGACTATGATGTTATTTTTGGGATGGATTGGCTTTCGAGATATGGAGCCATCATAGATTGCAACAAGAAGGTCGTAAAATTCAACTGCCCGAAGAAGAGGTGTTCACTTTTTCGGGAAAAACTACTTTGAATCGTATTCCGCGAATCTCTGCGTTGAAGGCTCAACGACTGTTGAGATCCGGTTGTGAGTCTTATCTCGTATATGCGGTGAAGGCGGAGGAGTTACCTCAGCCAGAACTAAAGAACGTACCGATAGTCAATGAATATGCCGATGTATTTCCCGATGATCTCCCGTGGTTACCCCCTGATCGAGAAATACAGTTCACAATAGACTTGATACCGCGGTCTGCCCCTATTTCTAAAGCTCCTTATCGCCTAGTGCCGAACGAATTGAAGGAATTGAAAGAACAGCTAGAGGACTTATTGCAGAAAGGGTTTATTCAGCCCAGCTTTTCACCGTGGGGAGCATCAGTCCTATTCGTGCGAAAGAAAGACAGGTCGATGCGACTATGCATTGACTATAGGGAGCTGAATAAGATCACGATCAAGAATAAATACCCGTTACCAAGGATCGATGATTTATTCGACCAGCTACAAGGAGCGACGGTATTCTCGAAAATTGACCTCCGTTCGGGATACCATCAGTTGAAGATCAGGGAGGTAGATATTCCTAAAACTGCGTTCAGTGCGAGATACGGCCATTACGAGTTTTTGGTGATGCCATTCGGACTGACAAATGCCCCAGCTGCATTCATGGATCTTATGAACCGAGTCTTTAAAGACTCTCTCGACCGTTTTGTAATCGTCTTTATTGACGATATCCTGATCTATTCTAAGACGAAGGAAGAACACGAGAGTCATTTACGAATCGTCTTAGGAATCTTGCGTGAGGAACAGCTCTACGCCAAATTCAAGAAAGGTGAATTTTGGCTTGAGCAAGTAGCCTTCTTGGGACACGTGATTTCTGGGAATGGAATTTCTGTGGACCCGAGTAAGATTGAGGCCGTGAACAGTTGGCCACGACAGACTATTTCGACCGAGGTCCGAAGTTTCCTAGGACTTGCGGGATATTACCGTAAGTTCATAGCTGACTTCTCTAGCATTGCCTCGACTCTGACGAATTTGACCAGGAAGAACGTACCTTTCAAGTGGTCTGAAGCTTGCGAACAAAGCTTTCAGGAATTGAAGAAACGACTTACTTCTGCTCCCATTCTAACAATCCCATCGGGAACGGGAGGATTCTCAGTCTATAGCGACGCTTCGAAGAATGGACTAGGATGCGTGTTGATGCAGAACGGTAAGGTGATTGCTTATGCTTCACGACAACTAAAAGAATACGAAAAGAACTACCCAACCCACGACATAGAACTTGCAGCAGTCGTCTTCGTTAAAAATCTGGAGACACTACCTTTACGGAGAAAGGTGTGAGATCTTCACCGACCACAAAAGCTTGAAGTACTTCTTCACTTAGAAGGAGTTAAATATGAGACAACGACGATGGCTGGAGCTTGTAAATGACTACGACTGCGTTATCAATTATCATCCGGGCAAGGCAAACGTAGTCGCAGATGCGCTAAGTCGAAAAATGGTGAATGCAGAGTTACATCAACTGGGAATAGAGATAGTCAATTGGGAAGTTGAAGCAAAACTAGCACCATTAACCCTTCAACCCTCACTGCTAGAACGGATCAGGAAGACGCAAGAAGAAGGCGAACTGTATCTAAAAATGAAAGATGCGTTACCCGAGGACTTTAAAGTACGAGGAGATGGAGCTTTATTATACAAGAATCGTCTTTATGTACCTAACAATGAGGAGCTGCGACAAATGATAATGAAGGAAGCACACACGACCACATATTCGTTACACCCAGGAGCCACGAAAATGTATCAAGATTTGCGAATAAACTACTGGTGGCCAGGAATGAAGAAAGATATCGCTACATTCGTGAACCGCTGTATGACTTGCCAATTGATTAAAGCAGAACACCAACGACCCGTTGGAACCCTACAGCCTCTACCCATTCCAGAATGGAAGTGGGATCATATCAGGATGGACTTCGTCGTTGGGTTACCCAAAACGACGAAAGGCCACGATGCCATTTGGGTGATCGTTGATCGCCTAACCAAATCAGCCCATTTCATCCCTATCAGTTCTACGTTTTCCATGGAATGCTACGCCGAATTGTACATTCAAGAAATTGTTCGACTCCATGGAATTCCAATCTCCATCGTCTCAGATCGAGATTCGAGATTTCTATCCAATTTCTGGCAGAGCTTACAGAAAGCGATGGGTACGAAGCTCTCGTTCAGTACTGCGTACCATCCTCAGATCGACGGACAGTCTGAACGGACGATCCAAACCCTTGAGGACATGTTACGAGCCTGCGTGCTAGACTTCAAAGGGAATTGGAGCAAATACTTGCCGCTAATTGAATTTTTCTACAATAATAGCTTTCACGCTACAATCGGAATGGCGTCGTATGAGGCCTTATACGGGCGCAAATGCCGATCCCCAGTCCATTGGGACGAAATCGATGAACGAGCTTTATTAGGACCCGATATGATCCGAGAAACAACAGAAGCAGTGACAGGCTCAAATACTAGCAAGTGTACTAGGTCGTGCAAGTAGTAAAACGGACGAAGTCCGAGTATCGATCCACGAAGATAGCTTGATTAATTCTAAGATATTAAACCTAATTTTAATTTAGACTAAGAGAATTTTTTAATTTTAATAATTTGATTAAAAGAAATAAAAGACGCAAATAAAAAAATAGACGCAAATAAAATAGATGAGATAAAGATCAATTAACGACGAGTGACTAAGGCACGTGTTCAGCACAAATAATTCCAACGTTTCATAAAATCTATCCTATCTAACCATCATGAATCTCAGTCAAGGTAAAATTTCCTAAGACAATCGCTACTCGTTTGTCCCGCAATAGCGATCCTATGCGATAGAGAACCAACCCGTATATGTCTATAGGATTGTAGTTTCCACGCATGCATTCAATCTCTATGAAATTCCCCGAGCTCAAACGCTTTCGGCGCTTAAGGATTCGGAAACCACACATACGAAACCGAATTCCATCTCTGGTCGATTTTACGTAGTGATGTTCGATGTTATTGTTCTAATCGGTCTAATCACTTTGTCCGTCTCATAAACCAATCAAATAATCATGCATATGTTGATCAGGCATACACAAGCATTAAGCGCAAACAAAGAACACATGACTCGATTCACACGATCAAATAGGATAAGAAAAATATTAATACGTAGTCATTATTCGGCCTACCATGACCTTATTCACAAAGAAATCTAAGCTAGCATATTAATAAAATAAAAACATAAAATATTCAACGTCGATAATAGAGAAATAAAATAAAACTTCGCTTATCATGGAAGGAACGCCTCGCAAGTCGTCGATTTTCTTCTACTGTCGCAGCTCTCTGTTTTCTTATTTCAGCCGTGCGTTTATTCACTGCCGTCGTTTCTTTTCTTCGCTGCCAAAGCACCTTTGCTCGCGTGTGATTCGCTGCTCAAAGCTCTCCGTTCTCTCCTTTTATTATTCGCTGTCCAAGGCTTCTTATAGAAAATCAGCCGACTTAAGCCACTTCCTTTTTTTCCATATACGAATCTTTTTGGCTAATATATTGGTTTGATCTCTTTTCCTTGAATATCTCACGTGTATTATAGTAAAGATTTGACTTATTCTTCAACACCTCTCCTTGCTCTTCACGTTAAAGAGCTGCCAAAATAAAAGAGGAAAATCTGGTAAATTTCATGGTTGCCCCAGACTTTATAAAAATTTTCAAGAAAATCCCTAAGGTTCAAGTAGTTCCAAAAGTGCTCCTATTTTCCCTTTGTCGATCTCGTTTGCTTGGAAATTTACCGTAAATAAATTCAAACATAAATATAGAGTACTCGAGGGAATTTTTGATAAATAACGATCGGAAATGCACTTTTATGGATAATAAAATTACGTAAAATCCTAACTTATCAAGCAGTAACCAAAATGCGAGAAAGGATGCGAACGGCTTAGAGTCGACATAAAGTTATGCAGATCATCAACGACGACCCTTGGAATTCACAGAAGATGACCAAGTGTTTCTAAAGATCTCCCCCATGAAAGGAGTAAAGCGTTTTGGAAAGAAGGGCAAGCTAAGTCCCAGATACATAGGCCCCTTTAAGATCGTCAAACGAGTCGGCGAAGTTGCGTATAAATTGGAGTTACCGGCTTCATTATCGCAAGTTCATGACGTTTTAACGTATCGACATTACGAAAATACGTCGCGGACCCAAACCATGTGATCCAGAACGAACTTATTTATCGACAGCTCAAGCCTGACTTGAGTTACGAAGAGAAACCTGTAGATATTTTGATGTACGAGTCAAAACGGCTACGGAATAAGATTATTCCGTTAGTTAAAGTTTTGTGGCGGAATCAATCAGTTGAGGAAGCCACTTGGGAGCGTGAGGATGATATGAATTCGTTATCCCGAGTTATTCCAGTCGGCGTAATTTCGGGGACAAAATTCTTTTAAGGGGGGAGGATGTAACACCCGTAAAAAAATTTAATACGTGATTTTGGATATAATTAGCTATGTAATTCTATGAATTAGCCATGTTGACGATAAAAATTAGGTTTGGAACGAAAGTATATATTGTAGTAGTTCCGAATTAATCTCGAAGCTTAGCTAAGAGTGTTATGAAAATAATTAATATTATATCAATAAGGATTGGGCTCATTTAATTTAATTAGTTATTGAATGAGGCTCAATATCGTTAGAAGCATGATAAACCATTAAGTTCCTTAATCTAAGAGGTAAAATTCATCACCTCCTAGTCTTATCAGTTCTATTTTCGAGAACTTCATATATATCCAATAGTTTATCATAAGCACCAAATAAGGGAAACCCTTAACGAGAGACGTCCAAGAGTAGAGGAGCTTTCAACTTGTTCGAACTTCTTGCAAGCAAATCTCGAGTAAGGTAAATAAAGGAAATCTTCTGTACAATTAATGAATAGGTTTATAATTGTTTCTAAGTGCAATCGTTAGTAAATTATATGATACTGATCATAAGAATTCAAGATCTATTAAGGGTAGAAAACCCTAACCTGCGAAACTTAATATGCTATAGTTGTTTCCAGTATCATGTGATTTCTTTGGTAATCCTATGATTTATAGCATGCTAAGAAATTCTACAATTTAGATTTAGCGCACATTTGTAGTATAAGATGTGATATTTTAGACTGTATCATAATCATAAGAATTAATTTTTAAGGATTGTTTTTGGTTTAAAGCTCAGATTTTGAAGTTTCAATCGACATTATTAAATGCTTGGTTAACGGTGTGCAAAGATAGGATGAATGTCGATAGGTGCTTCATGAGATCTCGACAAAAGCTGGGTTGTCTTTCTATTGTTTTGAATATGTATGTCGATATATGATTATATGTTAATTGAAGGAAGAAGTCGAAATGCATCAAATAAAGTCGAGATAGGATCATTCCTCGATAGATAGATAGATTTCGATGTGTATGTTATAAATAGCTCTCGAGATTTTCCTATATAGATTTCAATATCATGATAAAAGTCGACATGATATCTCGACATTAGGTTAGTCATTTGGTAAGAATTCGATAAACTTATATAGGTCTCGATGTTTATTTTTAACAAAGGAACTCGACATTTTCAACAAAAGAACTCGACATTTCATTTTCAACCAAAGATCTCGATACTTTCTACAGTACTATGTTCTCGACATTATGTTAGGGTCTCGACATTTTTAAGGATTCGACATCTATGTTCTTTCGACATCCAAGTTCTCAGACATTAATATGATTTCGATATATGATCTCGATATTTCCTATTGTAATATGATCTCGACATTGGCTTTTTCAACTAAAAGGTCTCGGCATTAATTTTACCAGGTTAGCAAAGGTTTCGACATTTAAATTCTCGATATCTATTAATATATAATATATAATGATAATATTCCTAAGTTTCGATATTATTATAGAAAGACTTCGAGAGCTGATAATTATATCAGACAAAGATTTCGAAATATAATAGTTTTCGATATTTCGTAATTTTAACATTTTTAGGAATTTTAGGGTTTTCATTATTTAGGGTTTTGATAATTCTAGCATTTTCGAAATTTATATGACTTAGTAAATATATTAATATGAAAATATTTTCAATACACAGAGGATCGAAGCGTAGGAAATTTACCAGATTCCGTGACTAATTTTATCAGGAGGATAGGTAGGTGGATTATCCATCTACAATGCGTAAACACATGTGTGATCTATATGTTTTCATGTGATTCTGTGATTTACGTATGATTTACGTGTTTACATGTTCTACATACGTTTAATATAAATCATGTTATATGAGATTTCTTGTATATGCATGGCACGTGCATATCACGTCAGGGATAGAAATGGTTGTACCGTAGTGAGACGGTAGTGATATGAGATAGTGACGTACGGGGTAGAATGAGATGTTTGTGATTGGTGACTCTTAGATGAGTCGAGGTTGGGCTCACTGGGCACCTGGCGGAGACAGGCATGATCGATCTGTCTACTCGGGCGTGACCGTCTCGAGGTGCATACCGCCGGATGAGATATTGATGTGACCTGATAGGAGGCCATTGGCGTGATCGTCCAGTGCACTATCAGTGTATACTTTTGGTGCGGAGCGACCCGGTAGGAGGCCATTGTCGTGATCGTCCAGTGCACTACCAGGGTAGGCTGCCACGAGACTTGGGGGTGCCTCCCAGTAGTCTTTGCGCGCGAGGGTGTCGAGCCTAACCTAGGGCCCTGTGTTGTGTGAAATAGGAATGTGGGAAAAGAAGAGTGTGCATTATATCATGTTCTGAGATATTGGGTTTGGGGTTGAGTGCACACTTGCATACATGCATTTTATTCACCTACTGGGCAAATTGCTCAGTGTTTCGTGTTGTAGGTATGGAGTCCGACGCTGATACGCGTCGTGACTGAGGCAGCTGGTGGCGGTGCTCCACGGACTTCTGAGGGCGGTGCGATACATGGATGAAGACCTGTGGAGAGTCTGTAGGACTTTTGTTCTTTTGATGTTTTTGGGGCTTCAGCCCGTGTACAGAGATGACAATGTAGACGCATGTTTATATAATGTACATTATTTTAGGAAAAAGTTTTAATTAGACGGGCCTTCCGCGGCTTACGTTGCGGAAATCCGCCACTAACCTTACTTAGAAAACGAGGGTCGTCACAGGTGGTATCAGAGCTTAGGCTTCAGATTCTGAAGACTGTCCATGTACTGCCGCTCAAAAGCCTGGATTGATTATATGATTACGTGTTATTTGATATATGTGGTTTCTATGACTGATTGTAGAACTAGTTGAAAATGCCAAGGACACGTAGAGAAGTTGGCGAAACTAGTCGTAGGGCGGGTTCCGAATCCCCACCGAATGAGGACCGCTCTACTATCCATCAATTAACTGATCTGATCCGACGGCAGTCAGATCAGATTAGCGATCTCATCCACCGTCAAAATTCCTCGGAGCGTCATTCATCCCCTGGCCTAGAACGTGTAGAAGCTGCCGGGAAAGGTTCCGAAGATTAAACCCCCCTTCGTTTGAGGAAGCCGCCGATCCTACCTATGCAGAGGATTGGCTTAGGACTATTGAAAATATGTTTCGCGTTAGCCATCTCCCTGATACTGAGAAGGTGACTTGTGCCACCTTCATGTTACGTGGGAACGCGGGCTACTGGTGGGATACCATTCAGGTGCTCGAGGATCCCACCATTATGACTTGGGAGAGATTCAAAACGCTCTTTCGGGGCAAGTACTTTACTGCACATGATAGAGCGCAGAAGCTGAATGAATTCATAAATCTGAAACAAGGAGGGATGTCTGTAGCAGCATACATCCGCAAATTCGAGCAATTGTCTAGGTTTGCGCCACATATTGTGGCCACTGACGAGCTAAAGATAGAACGTTTCTCGGAAGGTCTTAAACCCAAGATCTTCCGGAGTGTAAGTATGTACGATACGGAAGGGAAGACTTATGCCCGTATCGCTGAACGAGCAATCCTAGCTGAGCAGGCGGAGAGCAGGGTTGCAAAGGCGCAGGATGCAAAGCGGAGAACAGAAGGACAACAAGGAGGAGGGAACCAGAAACGCCAATTCTTTGGCAAGGGACCAAACTATCGCGGAAATCAACCGGGCCAGCAGAATTGGAGACCAAGACCGAACAAAGGGCCATTTAACATTCGGAACCGGCCCTCAGCTGCTGCAACTCAATGTCCACAGTGTGGGCGTTACCATTCTGGTATGTGCTATGGACCAAGACCAAACCCGACCCCACAATGTTTCCGATGTGGGAAAATTGGACACTATGCTAGGAAATACAATGAGAGTGTGCCTCAAGTTCCGAACCGACCGTTGATTCGACCCCCTCCAGTGCCAGCCCGAGTTTTTACTCCGACTAATGAGGAGGTCGAAGCGAATCATTCTATAGTAACGGGTACGTTGACTGTCTATGACGTGCCCACTTCTGTGTTAATTGACTCTGGGGCCACACATTCATTTGTGTCGGCCAAATATGTGGAAAAGGTAGGAATCTCTCCTACCTTATCTCACGGTGATCCGAGACGCACTAACCAAGTGCTGAGAGGATGTTCTGTGAACATTGAGGGTAGAGATCTGAGCGTCGACCTGATTGTGATCCCAAATGAACGACTATGATGTTATTTTTGGGATGGATTGGCTTTCGAGATACGGAGCCATCATAGATTGCAACAAGAAGGTCGTAAAATTTCAACAGCCCGAAGAAGAGGTGTTCACTTTTTCGGGAAAAACTACTTTGAATCGTATTCCGCGAATCTCTGCATTGAAGGCTCAACGACTGTTGAGATCCGGTTGTGAGTCTTATCTCGTATATGCGGTGAAGGCGGAGGAGTTACCTCTGCCAGAACTAAAGAACGTACCGATAGTCAATTAATATGCCGCTGTATTTCCCGATGATCTCCCGGGGTTACCCCCTGATCGAGAAATACAGTTCACAATAGACTTGATACCGGGGTCTGCTCCTATTTCTAAAGCTCCTTATCGCCTAGCGCCGAACGAACTGAAGGAATTGAAAGAACAGCTAGAGGACTTATTGCAGAAAGGGTTTATTCAGTCCAGCTTTTCACCGTGTCGAGCACAAGTCCTATTCGTGCGAAAGAAAGACAGGTCGATGCGACTATGCATTGACTATAGGAGCTGAATAAGATCACGGTCAAGAATAATTACCCGTTACCAAGGATCGATGATTTATTCGACCAGCTACACGGAGCGACGGTATTCTCGAAAATTGACCTCCGTTTGGGATACCATCAGTTGAAGATCAGGGAGGTAGATGTTCCTAAAACTGCGTTCAGTACGAGGTACTGCCATTACGAGTTTTTGGTCATGCCATTCGGACTGACAAATGCCCCAGCTGCATTCATGGATCTTATGAACCGAGTCATTAAAGACTCTCTCGACCGTTTCGTAATAGTCTTTATTAACGATATCCTGATCTATTCTAAGACGAAGGAAGAACACGAGTGTCATTTACGAATCGTCTTAGGAATCTTGCGTGAGAAACAGCTCTACGCCAAATTCAAGAAATACGAATTTTGGCTTGAGCAAGTAGCCTTCTTGGGACACGTGATTTATGGGAATGGAATTTCTGTGGACCCGAGTAAGATTGAGGCCGTGAACAGTTGGCCACGACCGACTACTCCGACCGAGGTCCGAAGTTTCCTAGGTCTTGCGGGATATTACTGTAAGTTCATAGCTGACTTCTCTAGCATTGCCTCGACTCTGACGAATTTGACCAGGAAGAACGTACCTTTACAGTGGTCTGAAGCTTGCGAACAAAGCTTTCAGTAATTGAAGAAGCGACTCACTTCTGCTCCCATTCTAACAATCCCATCGGGAACGGGAGGATTCTCAGTCTATAGCAACGCTTCGAAGAATGGACTAGGATGCGTGTTGATGCAGACCGTAATGTAAGGACCTCAAACCAAAGCTTTATATAATTCTATGCATTATATGAGTTTATGCATTAATCATTGTATTTTTATGATATAACTTACATAGTATAGTAACAGTGAGTGATAAAGGAATTGTAGTGATTTGTGTGAAGTAAGATTTCGATAGATTGTGTTATGAAAATTTGGAATTCTTGAAGAAGTATTGCCGAAAGGCAATTAGAGATAGTGAATGGAATTTAAAAAAAAAATAGAGTGAGGTGTGAAGAATGGAATTCAAAAGTTGTAAATGGAATAAGAATTTCGAAACCTTAGGTTTCAAAATTAAGAAATGCGAAAGTAAGGATTTTGAATAAGGTTAATTTCGAAAATTTTGTCATAAGACCATATGAAAGAATTTCAAAACTCAATTATGGAAGGTATCGAAAATATTAAATTAGGATGGAAAGAAGTTCGAAATTCAAAGAAGAAAGAATTTCGAAAGATTAGAGTTTGTATGTATAGTTCCGAAACTTGGAGAAACTAGAAAAGTTAAGATAAGAGAAATTTGAAACTTAGTTAAAGTATGAATTTCGAAATGGTCAAGAAAAGAATTTTGAAATGGAGAATTTTGTACTTTGGAAAATTTCGAAATGGACATGGATAGAATTTGAATAGGTTTCGAGATTTTTCAATAGTAGCTTCCGAAGCTCCTTAAAAAGGGATTTCGAAATTCTCGGAAGTGGAGGAATATTTAAATTAAGGTATGGCTAAAATAAACTAAGATGAAATTCGAAAGGGAACAAAAGGAGAAAGTCGAAACACTTAAGTATAGTTTCGAAATTCTTTTGCCAAGGGGTTTCGAAATTTTAATGGGTTTCGAAATTCTTTAGAGATGGAGTTCGACAGTCTATAATGAAGTGAAAAACATAAATAATATCAAGGAAATGCAAAATTAATAATTTAAGCAACGAGATAAATTTCGAAATGAATAAAGAAAAAAAAATCGAAACCCTAAAGTCATAGTTTCGAAATTATTTGGACAAGGGTTTCGAAATATTAGTAAGGGGTTCGAAATTTACTTTGAGGGTTCCGTACTAACTTTAAGCTTAACAATAAAAATTACAAGTGAAAAATAAAGAAAATAAAAGGTGAATGAATGATAAGGTTAGGTTAGAAAACATTGGAATTATCTATTTGTAGTATAGCGCATGGAAGGATAGAGGTTAATAACGATGATATCAATAATTCATTTCATAAGCAAAACTTCGATATTAAGGTAAGGAGAGAAAGGTTCGAACAGTAAATGAACGCAAGCTAGGAAGGGGTATGAATTTTGTTACGAAGTTCATGTTTTTAAGTTAAGATGAACATGATTAGGATTAGACATACATGAAAACTCGTATTAGTTCAATAGAAGTTTGATTTTCGATACGACGAACATGTTTAGAGTCTGGGTTAAGTTGATCATGTTCTTAAGATTTTGATTTTGATCGTATGAATTTTAGATGTATAGGACATAATAGTGTTTCGGTAAGATTTGATTTAGTATATGAGAATTTCGAAAGCAATTGTTGTTTAAAGATTTCGATGTTACATTGAAGTCTCGACATATGTTATTAGATTTCGATCGGTGTAGATTTTGAGTTATGACTTCGACATTTAGAAAGGAACATCTCGAGATGTTATACCTCAAAAATCTCGACATATTGTATTCTAAAGATCTCGACATCATACTCAGGTAAAGATCTCGACATCATACTCAACTAAAGATCTCGATAATTAGCTAATCAAAGACTTCGACATTTAGAAATATAATTGGAAGGATTTCGAGTTACAATGTTTAATATGTAGGATGTCGAGATTTAGAAATTCACTCAAATGAAATGTCGAGATTTTGAAATCCAATTAGACAAATATCTTATGTGATCTCGAATTGAACTCGGAAGATCTCGATATACAACTCTGAAATTAACTAAAAAGACTTCGATACGCAATCTCGAAATATATTCCGAGGATTTTGAATAATGATTTCGAGATTTAGAAATTCAATAGAATTTGAGATATATGAAACTTTTATAATAATAAAATTTCTGAACTTAATGGAATTTCGAAAAAAGAGAGTGGTAATTACAGATATAAGAATTTTAATATCACATAAAGTGTTTGATATTCAAGGTTTACAACATAATAAGAATTAGGGTTTCCAATAATATTTTCGGTATTGTGTAGTTATCAATTTTTAATGCATGTTTCAATATTGGTCCAAAATATAACTTCTAAGCCAATAATGTAATATGGTATAAGTAATGAATAGAAAGGTGAAGGTTACGGATAAAAACGATCATGCATAATAAAGCATGCATATCACGCACACATGTCATTATAGAAATTTTATATTTACCAGATAAATATTTTTATAGGTACAGAAAAAGGCAAGGACAAAGTCGAGTGAGGCTTTAAGCCATACTGTGAGTATGATATGCAACATGTGTTCTGTTTTTTTTTTGTGTGATTTATGCGAATTAAATGATTGATGATTTTCTTATAAACGTATTACTCGAAATGAACGTGAATTATGTGGCCATAATGTACTACTGTGTGATATGTGTGATTCGATGGTGTAGGGAATAATATGTCATATAAGGTGAAAGTAAAGCAATGTATACGGATAATAAAGAAAAGAGAAACCGTTATGACTGCTACGACATCGGACCACTTGATACACAGCTATAGTTACATCCCTACAAATCGGGGGATTACAGAGTCCTGTACGGGCAAACAAAAATATATTTACAGTTACAGAGTCCCATGCATGGGCCCCTCCGGGGTCAATAGTACGAGTCTAGCAGGTCATAACGGAAGTATCAGAAAAAAATGATCATGTAGAATTGCATTGGTCTATGGTTGAACGATTTTATGGACTATGGTTATATGACAAACTTCGGTGATTGATTAAGTGATGTTTATGGGAGTTGAAGTGTTTACAGTACGAGTGTTATGAATCTACGGATTCTACGAACAATGGTATATTCTTTAGAAATGTCTATGTAAGCAAACGAAAGGAAGAAGTTAATTTTCTGCTACTGTTTTGTTTATTGTTCGTATAATGGAATAACATATTGCGATCATACTCCGAATAATTGTTTCCACAGTTGCTGTAGATATTTAGCAGGCAACTTAGAGTGCATCTTCATACGAAAGCATGGATTCAAGGTTCGCCGGCTACGCTCTCACCTACTCCCCTAAGTTCATCGTGTGCGTGTAGTAGTATAAGAACCATTAGTGTCTTTCTTATGATGTATAAGAAATATGATACGTGCATATATATGTATAATATGCATGAAAGTGACGAGACCAGATGTACGCCCGTTTATGTATAAAGGTATGGTTGTAGAAAGGCAAAAAAAAATTTATGTGGAAAATATAATAGCTACGCGAATAAAGTAAAAGAAAACGGGACGTTACATGTATAGTATCAGAGCCCTGGTCTTAGGTTCTGTAGACATTTGCATGGTATGTGCATTTTTATGGTCTGCCCTGAAATTCTTTTTGCATGTTTAGGAGAAGGGCAGTAAGTGAACCATTGCATGTAGAACACGATGAACCTACGATAGGGGGAGGAGGAAGATCGGCTGTACCTGAATCTAATTCATCTCATACGCTTATGCGTAATGAGCGTGAAAATCCCTGACAATTCCCCGTGAAAGGCGATAGGATAAACTTAGGACATTGGGTGCTGTGGGTTTTATGGGAACAACGGATCCTGCTGAGGCAGAAACGTGGCTAAAAAGAACAGAAAGGGTTTTTAATTTCATGCAATGTACACCAGAGTAGAAGTTTGATTATGCAGTGTCACTCTTACAAGGGCATGCATATGAATGGTGGGAAACCAGATAGTATGGCACAACCTCCAGTGCTAACTTGGGAGGATTTCTTAAGAGAATTCAATGACACCTATATGCCAGAAGTTTATAAGGATCAGAAGGAAAAGGAGTTCTTGGAACTTAAGCAAGGAAATAAGTCTGTAGGTGAATATGAGGTGTTGTTCAATCAGCTGTCCCGTTATGCTCCTCATATGGTTGCTACTGAAAGAAACAAGTGTCGAAGATTTGAATCTGGACTTCGATATACGATTAGAAATCGTATCACTCCCTCTGATATGGAATCCTATGGCAGATTAAGGGCAGCAGCTATTCGTGCTGAAAAGTTAGAAACAGAATCGAAAAACTATCTAAGTAGTAAAAGGAGGGCAGATGAAGAATCGTCGAGCGGAAAATTGAAGAAGGTTGGTAATCCATCGAGATCGATGAACACACCGAGTGGTCCTGCCAAAAGCAGTATGGGTGGGACAAGAACTGTTGGAAGAGGGACCGGAATTCCTCAACCAATACCAGTGTGTGAACATTGTGGAAAGAATCACACGGGTGTCTGTAGATGGCTCACTGGCGAATGCTTCAAATGTCGTCAACGTGGACATTTGGCTAGAAATTGTCCAATGTCGCAAGCGCAGCCTACAGTGGAGCAATCAAGAGTTAGCGGACCCTCCACTAATCGTGGAAGGGAAAGGGGCCGAGGATCATATAATAGTGGTGCAGGAAGAGGAGAGTCTGGAGGACAAGCTTATGGACAGCCAGCAAAGGGTCCGATTTTCACAATGACTCGTGAAGAAGCCAAAGAGGGGTCACGTATAATCACGGGTAAGCTATATATATGTGATATTGATGCATATGTTTTATTCGATCCAGGCGCAACGCATTCATTCATGTCACGAACATTTGCATCATTATTACATGATAAACCCGAAACCTTAGAAAATAAAGTAAATGTTAGACTTCCAACTGGTGAGATGGTCATAATAAGTACAGTATACCCGAAATGTAAAATTGTTAGTGATGGGGTAGAGATGCAGGCGACCTTATTAGTTTTACCCTTAACGAATTTCGATGTAATATTAGCCATGGATTGGCTGTCTCGATATCGAGCAAAACTAGATTGTTATAAAAAGGAAATTGAATTGTTTCCTTCGGATCAAACACACATAGTGTTTAAAGGAGAAAAGAATGTATGGACGGCATGTCAGATTTCTAATTTACAAGCATCCAAATTGATAAGAAAAGGGTGACAGTGTTATTTGGCGTATATTATAGATACACGATTGTGTGGATTAAAGGTGGAAGATATTACTGTAGTAAATGAATACCCTGATGTTTTTCCGGAGGATTTATCTGGATTACCACAGGATCGGGATACGGAGTTTACGATTGAACTACAACCTGGAACGGCACCAATTTCTATTCCACCGTATCGAATGGCACCAATAGAGCTGAACGAGTTAAATGTACAGTTGAAAGAATTATTAGATAAAGGATATATACGGCCAAGTGTATCACCATGTGGAGCGCCTGTGCTCTTTGTTAAAAAGAAGGATGGTACGCTCAGATTATGTATCGACTATAGACAGTTGAACAAAGTGACGGTGAAAAACAAGTATCCGTTGCCTCGAATTGACAATTTGTTTGACCAACTACAAGGGTCTAAGGTCTTCTCAAAGATTGACCTAAGATCGGGGTACCATCAAATAAAGATTGCAAAATATTATATTCCAAAGACGGCCTTTAGAACAAGATATGGGCATTACGAATTCTTGGTTATGCCGTTTGGACTAACGAATGCCCATGCAGTCTTTATGGCATTAATGAATGATGTCTTTCGACCCTATTTGGACCAGTTCGTGATTGTCTTCATAGACGATATATTGGTATATTCTAGGTCAAAAGAAGAACATGAACAACATTTAAGAATTGTTCTTCAAACTTTACGAGAAAAGAAGCTATATGCAAAATTATCAAAATGCGAATTTTGGTTGGATCAAGTAGTATTTTTGGGCCACGTGGTATCTGGCGAAGGAATTCAAGTGGACCTAAATTGAAGCAGTAATCAAATGGGCAAGTCCTAAGAACGTGGCCGAAGTTCGTAGTTTTCTAGGTTTGGCTGGATATTATAGACGGTTCGTAGATAATTTTTCTTTAATAGCCGCTCCAATGACGAACTTATTACGAAAAGGGACGATTTTTAAATGGACCGAAGAGTGCCAAAAGAGTTTTGAAGAATTAAAGAAGCGATTAACAACAGCTCCGGTGTTAACAATTCCATCAGGTACAGATGGATTTGTGATTTACAGTGACGCATCTCTTCAAGGATTGGGATGTGTTTTAATGCAACATGGAAAAGTAGTGGCATATGCGTCACGGCAGTTAAAGCCGTATGAAGTATCTTATCCAACACATGACTTGGAATTAGCGGCAGTAGTGTTCGCATTAAAGATATGGCGACATTACTTATATGGTACGAAATTTCAGATTTTCACCGATCATAAAAGTCTAAAGTATTTGCTGAGTCAGAAAGAATTGAATATGAGACAAAGGCGATGGATTGAGTTGTTAAAGGACTATGATTGCACTATAGAGTATCATCCAGGAAAAGCAAATGTTGTGGCAGATGCATTAAGTCGAAAATCATATTCATTATCGAATCTGATCAGTCTAAGGAAGATGAATGTTGAGATAGAAGTGAATGATGTAGGTGTTGTATGTGCTTCAATGGTAATCCATCCTATTATGTTGGATCGAATAAAGCAAGCTCAGTTTAAGGACGAGAAATTGGCAAATATTGCAGAAAAAGTAAAACATGGGTTGACGAAGTCGTTTGTCATAAATGAAAATGGTGTTATGACGATCAATAGTCGATTATGTGTCCCCAACATTGAAAACATTCGACAGGAAATAATGGATGAAGCGCATACTGCCCCTTATGCTATGGATTCGGGCAGTACAAAATTGTATCAAACCCTCAAATCTCATTATTGGTGGCCAAGAATGAAGAAAGATGTGGCTGAATATGTTCGGAAATGCTTAACTTGTCAGCAGATTAAAGCCGAACATCAAGCACCTGCGGGTAAATTACATCGTTACCCATACCAATTTGGAAATGGGAACGAATAACGATGGATTTTCTCTATGGTTTGCCTCCAACGGCTAAGAAAAATGATGCTGTTTCGGTAATTGTTGATAGACATACGAAGTCGGCTCACTTTTTTCCATTTAAATGTGGTTCTACATTGGAATATTTGGCAAAAAGATACGCAATGAAATAGTTTGGGTACATGGAGTACCTATATCTATTGTATCTGATCGAGATCCTAGGTTCACTTCTAGATTTTGGGGAAGTTTACAGGAAGCGCTCGGAACTAAATTGCATTTTAGTACGGCGTTTCATCCGCAGACAGACGGACAGTCAGAAAGGACAATACAGACCCTGGAAGAAATGCTTCGAGCGTGTGTAATCGAACTCAAAGGATCATGGGATGATTATAGCATTGATGGAATTCGCCTATAATAATCAATATCACTCAAGTATTGGTATGGCACCTTACGAAGCTTTATATGGTCGAAAGTGTCAAAATCCAATATGTTGGGACATGCAATGTGAACGGGTATTAGAAGGGCCAGATCTGATTCAAGATACAATGGAAAAGATAAAAGTTGTTAAAAGTCGACTAAAAAGCAGCTCAAGATCGACAAAAGAGTTACATTGATCAACATCGACGGGAAATGGAATATGAAGTTGGAGAGAAAGTATTTTTACGAGTATCGCCATGGAAAGGTGTCCTAAGATTTGGAAAGAAAGGAAAGTTAAGTCCACGTTGTATTGGACCTTATGAAATACTTGAAAGGATTGGACCGTTAGCGTATCGACTCGCATTACCACCTGAGCTGTCGCAAATACATAATATCTTAAGGGTAGAAAACCCCAACCTGCGAAACTTAATATGCTATAGTTGTTTCCAGTATCATGTGATTTCTTTGGTAATCCTATGATTCATAGCATGCTAAGAAATTCTACAATTTAGATTTAGCGCACATGAGTAGTATAAGATGTGATATTTTAGACTGTATCATAATCATACGAATTAACTTTTAAGGATTGTTTTTTGTTTAAAGCTCAGATTTTGAAGTTTCAATCGACATTATTAAATGCTTGGTTAACGGTGTGCAAAGATAGGATGAATGTCGAAAGGTGCTTCATGAGATCTCGACAAAAGCTGGGTTGTCTTTCTATTGTTTTGAATATGTATGTCGATATATGATTATATGTTAATTGAAGGAAGAAGTCGAAATGCATCATATAAAGTCGAGATAGGATCATTCCTCGATAGATAGATAGATAGATAGATTTCGATGTGTATGTTATAAATAGCTCTCGAGATTTTCCTATATAGATTTCGATATCATGATAAAAGTCGACATGATATCTCGACATTAGGTTAGTCATTTGGGAATTCGATAAACTTATATAGGTCTCGATATTTATTTTTAACAAAGGAACTCGACATTTTCAACAAAAGAACTCGACATTTCATTTTCAACCAAATACTTTCTACAGTACTATGTTCTCGACATTATGTTAGGGTCTCGACATTTTTAAGGATTTCGACATCTATGTTCTTTCGACATCCAAGTTCTCAGACATTAATATGATTTCGATATATGATCTCGATATTTCCTATTGTAATATGATCTCGACATTCGCTTTCAACTAAAATGTCTCGGCATTATTTTTACCAGGTTAGCAAAGGTTTCGACATTTAAATTCTCGATATCTATTTGCTATATAATATATAATGATAATATTCCTAGGTTTCGATATTATTATAGAAAGACTTCGAGAGCTGATAATTATATCAGACAAAGATTTCAAAATATAATAGTTTTCGATATTTAGTAATTGAAACATTTTTAGGAATTTTAGGGTTTTCATTATTTTAGGGTTTTGATAATTCTAGCATTTTCGAAATTTATATGACTTAGTAAATATATTAATATGAAAATATTTTCAATACACAGAGGAACGAAGCGTAGGAAATTTACCAGATTCCGTGACTAATTTTATCAGGAGGACAGGTAGGTGGATTATCCATCTACAATGCGTAAACACATCTGTGATCTATATGTTTTCATGTGATTCTGTGATTTACGTGACTTATATGATTTACGTGTTTACATGTTCAACATACGTTTAATATAAATCATGTTATATGAGATTTCTTGTATATGCATGGCAAGTGCATATCACGTCAGGGATAGAAATGGTTGTACCGTAGTGAGATGGTAGTGATATGAGATAGTGACGTACGGGGTAGAATGAGATGTTTGTGATTGGTGACTCTTAGAGGAGTCGAGGTTGGGCTCACTGGGCGCCTGGCGGAGACAGGCATGATCGATCTGTCTACTCGGGCGTGACCGTCCCGAGGTGCATACCGCCGGATGAGATATTGATGTGACCTGATAGGAGGCCATTGGCGTGATCGTCCAGTGCACTATCAGTGTATACTTTTGGTGCGGAGCAACCCGGTAGGAGGCCATTGGCGTGATCGTCCAGTGCACTACCAGGTAGGCTGCCACGAGACTTGGGGGTGGCCTCCAAGTAGTCTTTGCGTGCGAGGGTGTCGAGCCTAACCTAGGGCCCTGTGTTGTGTGAAATAGGAATGTGGGAAAAGAAGAGTGTGCATTATATCATGTTCTGAAATATTGGGTTTGGGGTTGAGTGCACACTTGCATACATGCATTTTATGCACCTACTGGGCAAATTGCTCAGTGTTTACGTGTTGTAGGTATTGAGTCCGACGCTGATACGCGTCGTGACTGAGGCAGCTGGTGGCGGTGCTCCACGGACTTTTGAGGGCGGTGCGATACATGGATGAAGACCTGTGGAGCGTCTGTAGGACTTTTGTTCTTTTGATATTTTTGGGGCTTCCCCGTGTACAGAGATGACAATGTAGACGTATGTTTATAATAATGTATATTATTTTAGGAAAAAGTTTTAATTACACGGGCCTTCCGCGGCTTACGTTGCGGAAATCCGCCACTAACCTTACTTAGAAAACGAGGGTCGTCACAGGTGGTATCAGAGCTTAGGCTTCAGATTCTGAATACTGTCCATGTACTGCCGCTTAAAAGCTTGGAGAACCAGCCTGACCTGTAAGTTTAGAGATTGATTATATGATTACGTGTTATTTGATATATGTGCTTTCTATGACTGATTGTAGAACTAGTTGAAAATGCCAAGGACACGTAGAGAAGTTGGCGAAACTAGTCATAGGGCGGGTTCCGAATCCCCACCGAATGTGGACCGCTCTACCATCTATCAATTAACTGATCTGATCCGACGGCAGTCAGATCAGACTAACGATCTCATCCACCGTCAAAATCCTCGGAGCATCATTCATCCCCTGGCCTAGAACGTGTAGAAGCTGCCGGGGAAAGGTTCCGAAGGTTAAACCCCCTTTGTTTGAGGAAGCCGCCGATCCTACCTATGCAGAGGATTGTCTTAAGACTATTGAAAATATGTTTCGCGTTAGCCATATACTAAGAAGGTGACTTGTGCCACCTTCATGTTACATGGGAACGCGGGCTACTGGTGGGATACCATTCAGGTGCTCGAGGATCCCACCATTATGACTTGGGAGAGATTCAAAACGCTCTTTCGGGGCAAGTACTTTACTGAACCTGATAGAGCGCAGAAGCTGAATGAATTCATAAATTTGAAACAAGGAGGGATGTCTGTAGCAGCATACATCCGCAAATTCGAGCAATTGTCTAGGTTTGCGCCACATATTGTGGCCACTGACGAGCTAAAGATAGAACGTTTCTCGGAAGGTCTCAAACCCGAGATCTTCCGGAGCGTAAGTATGTACGATACGGAAGGGAAGACTTATGCCCGTACCGCTGAACGAGCAATCCTAGCTGAGCAAGCGGAGAGCAGGGTTGCAAAGGCGCAGGATGCAAAGCTGAGAACAGAAGGACAACAAGGAGGAGGGAACCAGAAACGCCAATTCTTTGGCATGGGACCAAACTATCGCGGAAATCAACCGGGCCAGCAGAATTGGAGGCCAAGACCGAACAAAGGGCCATTTAACATTCCGAACCGGCCCTCAGGTGCTGCAACTCAATGTCGACAGTGTGGGCGTTACCATTCTGGTATGTGCTATGGACCAAGACCAAACCCGACCCCACAATGTTTCCGATGTGGGAAGATCGGACACTATGCTAGGAACTGCAATGAGAGTGTGCCTCAAGTTCCGAACCGACCGTTGATTCGACCCCCTCCAGTGCCAGCCCGAGTTTTTACTCTGACTAATGAGGAGGCCGAAGGGAATCATTCTGTAGTAACGGGCACGTTGACTATCTATGACGTGCCTACTGCTGTGTCAATTGACTCTGGGGCCACACATGCATTTGTGTCGGCCAAATATGTGGAAAAGGTAGGAATCTCTCCTACCTTATCTAAATGCAATTACATAGTTACTTTACCACACAGTGATCCGACACGCACTAACCAAGTGCTGAGAGGATGTTCTGTGAACATTGAGGGTAGAGATCTGAGCGTCGACTTGATTGTGATCCCAATGAACGACTATGATGTTATTTTTGGGATGGATTGGCTTTCGAGATATGGAGCCATCATAGATTGCAACAAGAAGGTCGTAAAATTCAACTGCCCGAAGAAGAGGTGTTCACTTTTTCGGTAAAAACTACTTTGAATCGTATTCCGCGAATCTCTGCGTTGAAGGCTCAGCGACTGTTGAGATCCGTTGTGTGAGTCTTATCTCGTATATGCGGTGAAGGCGGAGGAGTTACCTCAGCCAGAACTAAAGAACGTACCGATAGTCAATGAATATGCCGATGTATTTCCCGATGATCTCCCGTGGTTACCCCCTGATCGAGAAATACAGTTCACAATAGACTTGATACCGCGGTCTGCCCCTATTTCTAAAGCTCCTTATCGCCTAGTGCCGAACGAATTGAAGGAATTGAAAGAACAGTAGAGGACTTATTGCAGAAAGGGTTTATTCAGCCCAGCTTTCACCGTGGGGAGCATCAGTCCTATTCGTGCGAAAGAAAGACAGGTCGATGCGACTATGCATTGACTATAGGGAGCTGAATAAGATCACGATCAAGAATAAATACCCGTTACCAAGGATCGATGATTTATTCGACCAGCTACAAGAGCGACGGTATTCTCGAAAATTGACCTCCGTTCGGGATACCATCAGTTGAAGATCAGGGAGGTAGATATTCCTAAAACTGCGTTCAGTACGAGATACGGCCATTACGAGTTTTTGGTGATGCCATTCGGACTGACAAATGCCCCAGCTGCATTCATGGATCTTATGAACCGAGTCTTTAAAGACTCTCTCGACCGTTTTGTAATCGTCTTTATTGACGATATCCTGATCTATTCTAAGACGAAGGAAGAACACGAGAGTCATATACGAATCGTCTTAGGAATCTTGCGTGAGAAACAGCTCTACGCCAAATTCAAGAAAGGTGAATTTTGGCTTGAGCAAGTAGCCTTCTTGGGACACGTGATTTCTGGGAATGGAATTTCTGTGGACCCGAGTAAGATTGAGGCCGTGAACAGTTGGCCACGACAGACTATTTCGACCGAGGTCCGAAGTTTCCTAGGACTTGCGGGATATTACCGTAAGTTCATAGCTGACTTCTCTAGCATTGCCTCGACTCTGACGAATTTGACCAGGAAGAACGTACCTTTCAAGTGGTCTGAAGCTTGCGAACAAAGCTTTCAGGAGTTGAAGAAACGACTTACTTCTGCTCCCATTCTAACAATCCCATCGGGAACGGGAGGATTCTCAGTCTATAGCGACGCTTCGAAGAATGGACTAGGATGCGTGTTGATGCAGAACGGTAAGGTGATTGCTTATGCTTCACGACAACTAAAAGAATACGAAAAGAACTACCCAACCCACGACATAGAACTTGCAGCAGTCGTCTTCGTTAAAAATCTGGAGACACTACCTTTACGGAGAAAGGTGTGAGATCTTCACCGACCACAAAAGCTTGAAGTACTTCTTCACTTAGAAGGAGTTAAATATGAGACAACGACGATGGCTGGAGCTTGTAAATGACTACGACTGCGTTATCAATTATCATCCGGTCAAGGCAAACGTAGTCGCAGATGCGCTAAGTCGAAAAACGGTGAATGCAGAGTTACATCAACTGGGAATAGAGATAGTCAATTGGGAAGTTGAAGCAAAACTAGCACCATTAACCCTTCAACCCTCACTGCTAGAACGGATCAGGAAGACGCAAGAAGAAGGCGAACTGTATCTAAAAATGAAAGATGCGTTACCCGAGGACTTTAAAGTACGAGGAGATGGAGCTTTATTATACAAGAATCGTCTTTATGTACCTAACAATGAGGAGCTGCGACAAACGATAATGAAGGAAGCACACACGACCACATATTCGGTACACCCAGGAGCCACGAAAATGTATCAAGATTTGCGAATAAACTACTGGTGGCCAGGAATGAAGAAAGATATCGCTACATTCGTGAACCGCTGTATGACTTGCCAATTGATTAAAGCAGAACACCAACGACCCGTTGGAACCCTACAGCCTCTACCCATTCCAGAATGGAAGTGGGATCATATCACGATGGACTTCGTCGTTGGGTTACCCAAAACGACGAAAGGCCACGATGCCATTTGGGTGATCGTTGATCGCCTAACCAAATCAGCCCATTTCATCCCTATCAGTTCTACGTTTTCCATGGAATGCTACGCCGAATTGTACATTCAAGAAATTGTTCGACTCCATGGAATTCCAATCTCCATCGTCTCAGATCGAGATTCGAGATTTCTATCCAATTTCTGGCAGAGCTTACAGAAAGCGATGGGTACGAAGCTCTCGTTCAGTACTGCGTACCATCCTCAGATCGACGGACAGTCTGAACGGACGATCCAACCCTTGAGGACATGTTACGAGCCTGCGTGCTAGACTTCAAAGGGAATTGGAGCAAATACTTGCCGCTAATTGAATTTTTCTACAATAATAGCTTTCACGC
Organism: Craterostigma plantagineum; assembly: GCA_027422505.1. NCBI lineage: Eukaryota > Viridiplantae > Streptophyta > Magnoliopsida > Lamiales > Linderniaceae > Craterostigma > Craterostigma plantagineum. The sequence goes on along the minus strand of JAPQWV010000129.1, from coordinate 1,276,398 downwards.
TACAATCGGAATGGCGTCGTATGAGGCCTGGCGCAAATGCCGATCCCCAGTCCATTTGGACGAAATCGATGAACGAGCTTTATTAGGACCCGATATGATCCGAGAAACAACAGAAGCAGTGACAGGCTCAAATACTAGCAAGTGTACTAGGTCGTGCAAGTAGTAAAACGGACGAAGTCCGAGTATCGATCCACGAAGATAGCTTGATTAATTCTAAGATATTAAACCTAATTTTAATTTAGACTAAGAGAATTTTTAATTTTAATAATTTGATTAAAAGAAATAAAAGACGCAAATAAAAAATAGACGCAAATAAAATAGATGAGATAACGATCAATTAACGACGAGTGACTAAGGCACGTGTTCAGCACAAATATTCCAACGTTTCATAAAATCTATCCTATCTAACCATCATGAATCTCAGTCAAGGTAAAATTTCCTAAGACAATCGCTACTCGTTTGTCCCGCAATAGCGATCCTATGCGATAGAGAACCAACCCGTATATGTCTATAGGATTGTAGTTTCCACGCATGCATTCAATCTCTATGAAATTACGCGAGCTCAAACGCTTTCGGCGCTTAAGGATTCGGAAACCACACATACGAAACCGAATTCCATCGGTACCACATAATTACATGAATATATATTACATAAAAGTTCCCGCCCAAAATAAATACTGAGATTCAGCTTTCCCGCCCAAAATAAAGTCCTTGCTTATTACATAATAGTTCCCGCCCAAAACTATACCACTTCATGCCACTATTCTACGTAATCTTATCGAAATTATACACTTAACAGTTTCTGATACCACATAACGAACACTCATTAAAAATTTTTTTTTGCGATTTCACTTTCAGTTCGTTAATCTTGAGGACGAACGATTGAGTCACCACTAAGGCGCGCGACACACAAGCTATGGGTCTCTCGAATTTATGATATTAGCTTTAATTTCGACCAAAAATAGGAACTCAAACTCATACTTTCGATGGGCCTTGAAATAGGAACGCCCCTTTTAAATATAGTTCTAGCCGCCGTTTTATACTTAATTGTCCAAACGTTCATCTGTCAAATCTTTGATTATACAAAAGTAATAAAACTATACATAGTAAAGCACATTAATAGAATAACTTGATGCTATATATCTATTTATATGAATAGACAACTCATGAAAAAGTAAGAGTCGTTTATCGCACAATATGGCCATGATATGAACTATGGAAGTAGAGCCTATTAAAAGGCCACAATGGAAATTATGGAATCACAAAGTCAACATATCTTAACGTTATACGTAAAAGCCAATCGACGATTTTTTTTAATACACTTTGCAGTAGCATGCATGAATTTTCAGTTGCCACGCCAGCCATGAACTTATTCATAATAAATCGGTATTCAGTATATATAGTCCATTGTAAAACTTAAAACAGTCTAAAAATTTATTTGGCCTAGTTTTTAAGTTGAAATTGAAAAATGATCACAAAGTTCATTCTAGGATAACTATAGATTAAATTAGCTTTTTCTACTAATTAATATAACTTAAGCTATGCTGAAAAATTAAATGCCTGAGACATGATATTTTTTAATCTAATAACAACATTATAAGTTTCCGCCAAAGGTAGCTCAATTTTTATGCTGTACTTGGTGAGAAGATCCATTTTTTTACTTGTTTGAAGTTTTGTATAAAGGGTTGGGCTTGGAATGTTGGGCTTTAAGCAATCCTAATAATGCATTTAATAGGTTTTTTCGTTTTAGTAATTGAAGTAGAAAAAATTTGATTGGTCAATTTTGACAGACAATTTACCGTTTTTATCCCCCTAGACTCTTTATATAAGTGTATAGATCACTCTGAGCTCATTATGATCGAAGAAAATAATATTTTATTATGAACTAATAATTAATTGTCTACGTGCGGAAATGCTCAAGGGTGTGTCTCCTAGGTGGCCTGTCCGATGATACTTACCATCGATAAAAAGTTAAGAGCATCGTTTCAATTTACTTTTTATTCAGTTAGTTAATCGGTATGTTTCTCTGTTAAACTTTGTGGGTTGATAGAAAGCTTTTTTTCTTCTTAATATTCATCTCTTGCAGAGGACTTCTATTTATACATAATGATATGATCTCACTCTAATGTATTACATCGACGAGTAATAAAGACTCCCAAAAACAAGCCCCAAATCAAGCCACTTAGGTGATAGTGGTAACTCTAATTATGCAATCATGTTCCTTTCAATCATGCATTACGTCGAAACTCCCCCTCAAGTTGGTGCAAAGATGTCTTCTAAGCCCAATTTGTCTTCAGATTTCCGAAAGGCTTCCATAGAGACTGCACGTGTTAAAACGCCTGCTAATTGTTCACTAGAGCGAACAAATAGAATATCAACCAACTTTTGATTAAGCTTTTCCTTGATGAAATGTCTATCTACTTCAATGTGTTTAGTTCGATCGTGTTGCATCGGATTGTTTGCTATTTCCCGAGCTGCATTATTGTCGCAGTAGAAACGCATATGCTCTTTAGGTGATATGCCTCTCTCAATAACAAACAATCTAATCCATAATAGTTCTGCTACTCCGTGAACCATGCCTCTATACTCTGCTTCTGATGATGACCTTGCCGTAACATTTTGCTTTTTTGCTTCTCAAGTGAAAAGATTTCCACCAACAAACGTGAAGGTCCCAGGGGTTGGTTTACGATCTGTGATATTCCCGGCCCATTCTGCATCTGTATACCTTTTTACTTCTATATGCCCATGCTTCTTAAAGGTTAGCCCTTTTCCAGGTGTCCCCTTTAGGTAACTTTAAATCCTCATAACTGCATTTATTATGATTTTCACTAGGTTCATGCATGAACTAACTTACCACACTGACGGCATATGCAATGTCTGGCCATGTGTGAGACAGGTAGATTAGCCTCTCCACCAATCTTTGATACCGATCTTTTATCTGTGGGGACTTGATCTTGGTAAATGGCAAGGTTATGATTCTTAACGATAGAAGTCTGAGCAGGCGTACAATCTAACATACCTGTTTTAGATAAAAGATAATGTATATATTTTCATTGGGACAAATATATACCGTATTTTTTCCTTGCACTTTTATCCCCAAGAAATATTTCAACCCTCCCAAATCTTTCATTTCGAATGCAGCAGACAGTTGCTTTTGCATATTTTTTCATTTCCTTTGCATCATCACCTGTAACAATCATATCATCTACATAGATGATTAGAAGAGTAACTTTGTCCTCTTTGCATTTAATGAACAAAGTATGATCCCGGTTTGATGATGATACACATTTCTTTTCATAGCATTGATAAATTTCCCAAACCACGCCCTTGGGATTGTTTTATCCATACACTGCCTTTTGCAATTTGCAGACTTTGCCATCAGGATGTGAAGTATTAAAGCCTGGAGGAATTTGCATGTACACTTCCTCTTCTAAATCTCCATGTACGAAAGCATTTTTAACATCAAAATGTTCCATCGGCCAATTCAAATTTGCTGCCAATGACAATAGAATCCTGATTGTATTCATCTTTACAACCGGGGCAAAATTTTCCTGGTAGTCAATGCCAATACGACTGTGAGTCTCCTTTGCCACCAACTTGCCTTGTATCTATTGATCGTCCCATCTGCTTTATGTTTGAGTGTGAAAATCCATCTGCATCCTACTGGTTTTTTACCTGGGGAAGTGACACAATGTTCCATGTGCCGTTCTTCTGTAGTGCATCCATTTCAACTTGCATAGCTTCTGCCCACCTTGGATTTTCAAGAGCTTCTTTGACCTTTGTAGTTATCTTTATACTCTCCATTTGTTTAGAAAGGCTTGATGTTGCGGTGACAACCTATGGGTAGATACAAACTTGCCAATTACATTCTTGCTTTCCATCGGGAGAGTACCTATCAGGTGGTTTCCCGCAATTCTGTCTAGGGGCAAATAGCAAGTTGGTGCATGTGATTGATAATTAAGGCTTTCAGGACTACTTACTTCGAGAATATTCGATTGCTCTTGGGCGGGTACTTGAGTCGAAGATGAGAGGGTATTTTCTAGACTATGTAAATATTTTCAACAAGAGCGTCTGATTCATTTCAAAAAGGGCTACAGGTGTTATCATCCACCTACTCGCCATATGTATGTGAGCGTGGATGTCTGGTCGCGTCGTAAACGGCCAAAAATATAATTTACCTTATTCACTGAATATGAGTAGCGAAAGTAGGGATCGTCTCCTCAGGAAAAATGGTTGATTTATTTCTATTTCAGAACTCGATCTAAAATATAATAGTAATAATAATACGATTAATAATAATAATGTTAATAATAATAAGGATAATAATAATGATAATAATAATATTATTAAGGGGGGAAGTTGGTTTAGCCGCTAACCATATGGATCTATTAATTAATAACTCGAGCCTACGAGATAAAAGACATGGAATGCCCTAGTCCGTGCAGGTTGCACCTATGTGTTGCAAATCCACGTCAAAAGCACTTGGCGTAAAAAAACAGTGGTAGACTCAACCAAAGAATACACCTAAAATCGAAACTGGAGGTTTTCTAACTAATGATTAAGATATGATTATCTTATAAATAAATTTAAATATAAAATTTTGATAGTAACAACAATGATAATAAGATTTATGGTAGAACTCATGATATATAGAAAGAAAATGAACAAGTACCGAAGAAAACAGCAAACGTATAGCAGAAATTAATTCTCTTCTACACTACGATTAACCTCGGACTAACGATGACTCACTCCTCTGAACTCGGCAGCTCTTAGCTTTTCGATGGCAGCAAGGATGAGCTAAATAAAAATAACTTGTAATATATAAAGGTGGAAATGTCAGCAGCAACTACAAAGAAGCAACAGTTCTTGAAATGGGAAAGGCAATCGATCTCTCACACTCTCTTAATATAAAATAAAACATAAAGATGAAAGGGGACAATGACTTAGAACTTGCAGCAGTCGTCTTCGTTAAAAATCTGGAGACACTACCTTTACGGAGAAAGGTGTGAGATCTTCACCGACCACAAAAGCTTGAAGTACTTCTTCACTTAGAAGGAGTTAAATATGAGACAACGACGATGGCTGGAGCTTGTAAAAGACTACGACTGCGTTATCAATTATCATCCGGGCAAGGCAAACGTAGTCGCAGATGCGCTAAGTCGAAAAGCGGTGAATGCAGAGTTACATCAACTGGGAATAGAGATAGTCAATTTAGGGGAAGTTGAAGCAAAACTAGCAGCATTAACCCTTCAACCCACACTGCTAGAACGGATCAGGAAGACGCAAGAAGAAGACGAACTCTATCTAAAAATGAAAGATGCGTTACCCGAGGACTTTAAAGTACGAGGAGATGGAGCTTTATTATACAAGAATCGTCTTTATGTACCTAACAATGAGGAGCTGCGACAAACGATAATGAAGGAAGCACACACGACCACATATTCGGTACACCCAGGAGCCACGAAAATGTATCAAGATTTGCGAATAAACTACTGGTGGCCAGAATGAAGAAAGATATCGCAGCATTCGTGAACCGATGTATGACTTGCCAATTGATTTAAAGCAGAACACACCAGCGACCGGTGGAACCCTACAGCCTCTACTCATTCCAGAATGGAAATGGGATCATATCACGATGGCCTTCGTCATTGGGTTACCCAAAACGATGAAAGGCCACGATGCCATTTGGGTGATCGTTGATCGCCTAACCAAATCAGCCCATTTCATCCTATCAGTTCTACCTTTTCCATGGAACGCTACGCCGAATTGTACATTCAAGAAATTGTTCGAACCAAGTGTTTCTAAAGATCTCCCCAATGAAAGGAGTAAAGCGTTTTGGAAAGAAGGGCAAGATAAGTCCCAGATACATAGGCCCCTTTAAGATCGTCAAACGAGTCGGCGATGTTGCGCATAAATTGGAGTTACCGGCTTCATTATCGCAAGTTCATGACGTTTTTCACGTATCGACATTACGAAAATACGTCGCGGACCCAATCCATGTGATCCAGAACGAACTTATTTATCGACAGCTCAAGCCTGACTTGAGTTACGAAGAGAAACCTGTAGATATTTTGATGTACGAGTCAAAACGGCTACGGAATAAGATTATTCCGTTAGTTAAAGTAATGTGGCGGAATCAATCAATTGAGGAAGCCACTTGGGAGCGTGAGGATGATATGAGAATTCGTTATCCCGAGGTATTCCAGTCGGCGTAATTTCGGGGGACAAAATTCTTTTAAGGGGGGGAGGATGTAAAACCCGTAAAAAAACTTAATACGTGATTTTGGATATAATTAGCTATGTAATTCTATGAATTAGCCATGTTGACGATAAAAATTAGGTTTGGAACGAAAGTATATATTGTAATAGTTCCGAATTAATCTCGAAGCTTAGCTAAGAGTGTTATGAAAATAATTAATATTATATCAATAAGGATTGGGCTCATTTAATTTAATTAGTTATTGAATGAGGCTCAATATCGTTAGAAGCATGATAAACCATTAAGTTCCTTAATCTAAGAGGTAAAATTCATCACCTCCTAGTCTTATCAGTTCTATTTTCGAGAACTTCATATATATCCAATAGTTTATCATAAACACCAAATCAGGGAAACCCTTAACGAGAGACATCCAAGAGTAGAGGAGCTTTCAACTTGTTCGAACTTCTTGCAAGCAAATCTCGAGTAAGGTAAATAAAGGAAATCTTCTGTACAATTAATGAATAGGTTTATAATTGTTTCTAAGTGCAATCGTTAGTAAATTATATGATACTGATCATAAGAATTCAAGATCTATTAAGGGTAGAAAACCCTAACCTGCGAAACTTAATATGCTATAGTTGTTTCCAGTATCATGTGATTTCTTTGGTAATCCTATGATTTATAGCATGCTAAGAAATTCTACAATTTAGATTTAGCGCACATGAGTAGTATAAGATGTGGTATTTTAGACTGTATCATAATCATAAGAATAATTTTTAAGGATTGTTTTTGGTTTAAAGCTCAGATTTTGAAGTTTCAATCGACATTATTAAATGCTTGGTTAATGGTGTGCAAAGATAGGATGAATGTCGATAGGTGCTTCATGAGATCTCGACAAAAGCTGGGTTGTCTTTCTATTGTTTTGAATATGTATGTCGATATACGATTATATGTTAATTGAAGGAAGAAGTCGAAATGCATCAAATAAAGTCGAGATAGGATCATCCTCGATAGATAGATAGATAGATTTCGATGTGTATGTTATAAATAGCTCTCGAGATTTTCCTATATAGATTTCAATATCATGATAAAAGTCGACATGATATCTCGACATTAGGTTAGTCATTTGGTAAGAATTCGATAAACTTATATAGGTCTCGATGTTTATTTTTAACAAAGGAACTCGACATTTTCAACAAAAGAACTCGACATTTCATTTTCAACCAAAGATCTCGATACTTTCTACAGTACTATGTTCTCGACATTATGTTAGGGTCTCGACATTTTTAAGGATTCGACATCTATGTTCTTTCGACATCCAAGTTCTCAGACATTAATATGATTTCGATATATGATCTCGATATTTCCTATTGTAATATGATCTCGACATTGGCTTTTTCAACTAAAAGGTCTCGGCATTATTTTTACCAGGTTAGCAAAGATTTCGACATTTAAATTCTCGATATCTATTTAATATATAATATATAACGATAATATTCCTAAGTTTCGATATTATTATAGAAAGACTTCGAGAGCTGATAATTATATCAGACAAAGATTTCAAAATATAATAGTTTTCGATGTTTAGTAATTTTAACAATTTTAGGACTTTTAGGGTTTTCATTATTTTAGGGTTTTGATAATTCTAGCATTTTCGAAATTTATATGACTTAGTAAATATATTAATATGAAAATATTTTCAATACACAGAGGATCGAAGCGTAGGAAATTTACCAGATTCCGTGACTAATTTTATCAGGAGGACATGTAGGTGGATTATCCATCTACAATGCGTAAACACATGTGTGATCTATATGTTTCCATGTGATTCTGTGATTTACGTGACTTATATGATTTACGTTTTTACATGTTCTACATACGTTTAATATAAATTATGTTATATGAGATTTCTTGTATATGCATGGCACGTGCATATCACGTCAGGGATAGAATTGGTTGTACCGTAGTAAGACGGTAGTGATATGAGATAGTGACGTACGTACGGGTAGAATGAGATGTTTGTGATTGGTGACTCTTAGATGAGTCGAGGTTGGGCTCACTGGGCACCTGGCGGAGACAGGCATGATCGATCTGTCTACTCGGGCGTGACCGTCTCGAGGTGCATACCGCCGGATGAGATATTGATGTGACCTGATAGGAGGCCATTGGCGTGATCGTCCAGTGCACTATCAGTGTATACTTTTGGTGCGGAGCGACCCGGTAGGAGGCCATTGTCGTGATCGTCCAGTGCAATACCAGGGTAGGCTGCCACGAGACTGGGGGTGGCCTCCCAGTAGTCTTTGCGCGCGAGGGTGTCGAGCCTAACCTAGGGCCCTGTGTTGTGTGAAATAGGAATGTGGGAAAAGAAGAGTGTGCATTATATCATGTTCTGAGATATTGGGTTTGGGGTTGAGTGCACACTTGCATACATGCATTTTATTCACCTACTGGGCAAATTGCTCAGTGTTTCGTGTTGTAGGTATGGAGTCCGACGCTGATACGCGTCGTGACTGAGGCAGCTGGTGGCGGTGCTCCACGGACTTTTGAGGGCGGTGCGATACATGGATGAAGACCTGTGGAGAGTCTGTAGGACTTTTGTTCTTTTGATGTTTTTTGGGCTTCAGCCCGTGTACAGAGATGACAATGTAGACGCATGTTTATATAATGTACATTATTTTAGGAAAAAGTTTTAATTAGACGGGCCTTCCGCGGCTTACGTTGCGGAAATCCGCCACTAACCTTACTTAGGAAACGAGGGTCGTGGTCGTCACAGGTGGTATCAGAGCTTAGGCTTCAGATTCTGAAGACTGTCCATGTACTGCCACTCAAAAGCCTGGATTGATTATATGATTACGTGTTATTTGATATATGTGGTTTCTATGACTGATTGTAGAACTAGTTGAAAATGCCAAGGACACGTAGAGAAGTTGGCGAAACTAGTCGTAGGGCGGGTTCCGAATCACCACCGAATGAGGACCGCTCTACTATCCATCAATTAACTGATCTGATCCGACGGCAGTCGGATCAGATTAGCGATCTCATCCACCGTCAAAATTCCTCGGAGCGTCATTCATCCCCTGGCCTAGAACGTGTAGAAGCTGCCGGGGAAAGGTTCCGAAGATTAAACCCCCCTTCGTTTGAGGAAGCCGCCGATCCTACCTATGCAGAGGATTGGCTTAGGACTATTGAAAATATGTTTCGCGTTAGCCATCTCCCTGATACTGAGAAGGTGACTTGTGCCACCTTCATGTTACGTGGGAACGCGGGCTACTGGTGGGATACCATTCAGGTGCTCGAGGATCCCACCATTATGACTTGGGAGAGATTCAAAACGCTCTTTCGGGGCAAGTACTTTACTGCACATGATAGAGCGCAGAAGCTGAATAAATTCATAAATCTGAAACAAGGAGGGATGTCTGTAGCAGCATACATCCGCAAATTCGAGCAATTGTCTAGGTTTGCGCCACATATTGTGGCCACTGACGAGCTAAAGATAGAACGTTTCTCGGAAGGTCTCAAACCCGAGATCTTCCGGAGCGTAAGTATGTACGATACGGAAGGGAAGACTTATGCCCGTATCGCTGAACGAGCAATCCTAGCTGAGCAGGCGGAGAGCAGGGTTGCAAAGGCGCAGGATGCAAAGCGGAGAACAGAAGGACAACAAGGAGGAGGGAACCAGAAATGCCAATTCTTTGGCAAGGGACCAAACTATCGCGAAAATCAACCGGGCCAGCAGAATTGGAGGCCAAGACCGAACAAAGGGCCATTTAACATTCGGAACCGGCCCTCAGGTGCTGCAACTCAATGTCCACAGTGTGGGCGTTACCATTCTGGTATGTGCTATGGACCAAGACCAAACCCGACCCCACAATGTTTCCGATGTGGGAAGATCGGACACTATGCTAGGAACTACAATGAGAGTGTGCCTCAAGTTCCGAACCGACCGTTGATTCGACCCCCTCCAGTGCCAGCCCGAGTTTTTACTCCGACTAATGAGGAGGTCGAAGCGAATCATTCTGTAGTAACGGGTACGTTGACTATCTATGACGTGCCCACTTCTGTGTTAATTGACTCTGGGGCCACACATTCATTTGTGTCGGCCAAATATGTGGAAAAGGTAGGAATCTCTCCTACCTTATCTGAATGCAATTACATAGTTACTTTACCTCACGGTGATCCGAGACGCACTAACCAAGTGCTGAGAGGATGTTCTGTGAACACTGAGGGTAGAGATCTGAGCGTCGACCTGATTGTAATCCCAAATGAACGACTATGATGTTATTTTTGGGATGGATTGGCTTTCGAGATACGGAGCCATCATAGATTGCAACAAGAAGGTCGTAAAATTTCAACTCCCGAAGAAGAGGTGTTCACTTTTTCGGGAAAAACTACTTTGAATCGTGTTCCGCGAATCTCTGCATTGAAGGCTCAACGACTGTTGAGATCCGGTTGTGAGTCTTATCTCGTATATGCGGTGAAGGCGGAGGAGTTACCTCTGCCAGAACTAAAGAACGTACCGATAGTCAATTAATATGCCGCTGTATTTCCCGATGATCTCCCGGGGTTACCCCCTGATCGAGAAATACAGTTCACAATAGACTTGATATCGGGGTCTGCTCCTATTTCTAAAGCTCCTTATCGCCTAGCGCCGAACGAACTGAAGGAATTGAAAGAACAGCTAGAGGACTTATTGCAGAAAGGGTTTATTCAGTCTAGCTTTTCACCGTGTCGAGCACAAGTCCTATTCGTGCGAAAGAAAGACAGGTCGATGCGACTATGCATTGACTATAGGAGCTGAATAAGATCACGGTCAAGAATAATTACCCGTTACCAAGGATCGATGATTTATTCGACCAGCTACACGGAGCGACGGTATTCTCGAAAATTGTCCTCCGTTTGGGATACCATCAGTTGAAGATCAGGGAGGTAGATGTTCCTAAAACTGCGTTCAGTACGAGGTACTGCCATTACGAGTTTTTGGTCATGCCATTCGGACTGACAAATGCCCCAGCTGCATTCATGGATCTTATGAACCGAGTCATTAAAGACTCTCTCGACCGTTTCGTAATAGTCTTTATTAACGATATCCTGATCTATTCTAAGACGAAGGAAGAACACGAGTGTCATTTACGGATCGTCTTAGGAATCTTGCGTGAGAAACAGCTCTACGCCAAATTCAAGAAATACGAATTTTGGCTTGAGCAAGTAGCCTTCTTGGGACACGTGATTTATGGGAATGGAATTTCTGTGGACCCGAGTAAGATTGAGGCCGTGAACAGTTGGCCACGACCGACTACTCCGACCGAGGTCCGAAGTTTCCTAGGTCTTGCGGGATATTACTGTAAGTTCATAGCTGACTTCTCTAGCATTGCCTCGACTCTGACGAATTTGACCAGGAAGAACGTACCTTTACAGTGGTCTGAAGCTTGCGAACAAAGATTTCAGTAATTGAAGAAGCGACTCACTTCTGCTCCCATTCTAACAATCCCATCGGGAACGGGAGGATTCTCAGTCTATAGCGACGCTTCGAAGAATGGACTAGGATGCGTGTTGATGCAGACCGGTAATGTAAGGACCTCAAACCAAAGCTTTATATAATTCTATGCATTATATGAGTTTATGCATTAATCATTGTATTTTTATGATATAACTTAGATAGTATAGTAACAGTGAGTGATAAAGGAATTGTAGTGATTTGTGTGAAGTAAGATTTCGATAGATTGTGTTATGAAAATTTGGAATTCTTGAAGAAGTATTGCCGAAAGGCAATTAGAGATAGTGAATGGAATTTAAAAAAAAAATAGAGTAAGGTGTGAAGAATGGAATTCAAAAGTTGTAAATGGAATAAGAATTTCGAAACCTTAGGTTTCAAAATTAAGAAATACGAAAGTAAGGATTTTGAATAAGGTTAATTTCGAAAATTTTGTCATAAGACCATATGAAAGAATTTCAAAACTCAATTATGGAAGGTATCGAAAATATTAAATTAGGATGGAAAGAAGTTCGAAATTCAAAGAAGAAAGAATTTCGAAAGATTAGAGTTTGTATGTATAGTTCCGAAACTTGGAGAAACTAGAAAAGTTAAGATAAGAGAAATTTGAAACTTAGTTAAAGTATGAATTTCGAAATGGTCAAGAAAAGAATTTTGAAATGGAGAATTTTGTACTTTGGAAAATTTCGAAATGGACATGGATAGAATTTGAATAGGTTTCGAGATTTTTCAATAGTAGCTTCCGAAGCTCCTTAAAAAGGGATTTCGAAATTCTCGGAAGTGGAGGAATATTTAAATTAAGGTATGGCTAAAATAAACTAAGATGAAATTCGAAAGGGAACAAAAGGAGAAAGTCGAAACACTTAAGTATAGTTTCGAAATTCTTTTGCCAAGGGGTTTCGAAATTTTAATGGGTTTCGAAATTCTTTAGAGATGGAGTTCGACAGTCTATAATGAAGTGAAAAACATAAATAATATCAAGGAATGCAAAATTAATAATTTAAGCAACGAGATAAATTTCGAAATGAATAAAGAAAAAAAAATCGAAACCCTAAAGTCATAGTTTCGAAATTATTTGGACAAGGGTTTCGAAATATTAGTAAGGGGTTCGAAATTTACTTTGAGGGTTCCGTACTAACTTTAAGCTTAACAATAAAAATTACAAGTGAAAAATAAAGAAAATAAAAGGTGAATGAATGATAAGGTTAGGTTAGAAAACATTGGAATTATCTATTTGTAGTATAGCGCATGGAAGGATAGAGGTTAATAACGATGATATCAATAATCATTTCATAAGCAAAACTTCGATATTAAGGTAAGGAGAGAAAGGTTCGAACAGTAAATGAACGCAAGCTAGGAAGGGGTATGAATTTGTTACGAAGTTCATGTTTTTAAGTTAAGATTAACATGATTAGGATTAGACATACATGAAAACTCGTATTAGTTCAATAGAAGTTTGATTTTCGATACGACGAACATGTTTAGAGTCTGGGTTAAGTTGATCATGTTCTTAAGATTTTGATTTTGATCGTATGAATTTTAGATGTATAGGACATAATAGTGTTTCGGTAAGATTTGATTTAGTATATGAGAATTTCGAAAGCAATTGTTGTTTAAAGATTTCGATGTTACATTGAAGTCTCGACATATGTTATTAGATTTCGATCGGTGTAGATTTTGAGTTATGACTTCGACATTTAGAAAGGAACATCTCGAGATGTTATACCTCAAAAATCTCGACATATTGTATTCTAAAGATCTCGACATCATACTCAGGTAAAGATCTCGACATCATACTCAACTAAAGATCTCGATAATTAGCTAATCAAAGACTTCGACATTTAGAAATATAATTGGAAAGATTTCGAGTTACAATGTTTAATATGTAGGATGTCGAGATTTAGAAATTCACTCAAATGAAATGTCGAGATTTTGAAATCCAATTAGACAAATATCTTATGTGATCTCGAATTGAACTCGGAAGATCTCGATATACAACTCTGAAATTAACTAAAAAGACTTCGATACGCAATCTCGAAATATATTCCGAGGATTTTGAATAATGATTTCGAGATTTAGAAATTCAATAGAATTTTGAGATATATGAAATTTTATAATAATAAAATTTCTGAACTTAATGGAATTTCGAAAAAAGAGAGTGGTAATTACAGATATAAGAATTTTAATATCACATAAAGTGTTTGATATTCAAGGTTTACAACATAATAAGAATTAGGGTTTCCAATAATATTTTCGGTTGTGTAGTTATCAATTTTTAATGCATGTTTCAATATTGGTCCAAAATATAACTTCTAAGCCAATAATGTAATATGGTATAAGTAATGAATAGAAAGGTGAAGGTTACGGATAAAAACGATCATGCATAATAAAGCATGCATATCACGCACACATGTCATTATAGAAATTTTTATATTTACCAGATAAATATTTTTATAGGTACAGAAAAAGGCAAGGACAAAGTCGAGTGAGGCTTTAAGCCATACTGTGAGTATGATATGCAACATGTGTTCTGTTTTTTTTGTGTGATTTATGCGAATTAAATGATTGATGATTTTCTTATAAACGTATTACTCGAAATGAACGTGAATTATGTGGCCATAATGTACTACTGTGTGATATGTGTGATTCGATGGTGTAGGGAATAATATGTCATATAAGGTGAAAGTAAAGCAATGTATACGGATAATAAAGAAAAGAGAAACCGTTATGACTGCTACGACATCGGACCACTTGATACACAGCTATAGTTACATCCCTACAAATCGGGGGATTACAGAGTCCTGTACGGGCAAACAAAAATATATTTACAGTTACAGAGTCCCATGCATGGGCCCCTCCGGGGTCAATAGTACGAGTCTAGCAGATCATAACGGAAGTATCAGAAAAAAATGATCATGTAGAATTGCATTGGTCTATGGTTGAACGATTTTATGGACTATGGTTATATGACAAACTTCGGTGATTGATTAAGTGATGTTTATGGGAGTTGAAGTGTTTACAGTACGAGTGTTATGAATCTACGGATTCTATGAACAATGGTATATTCTTTAGAAATGTCTATGTAAGCAAACGAAAGGAAGAAGTTAATTTTCTGCTACTGTTTTGTTTATTGTTCGTATAATGGAATAACATATTGCGATCATACTCCGAATAATTGTTTCCACAGTTGCTGTAGATATTTAGCAGGCAACTTAGAGTGCATCTTCATACGAAAGCATGGATTCAAGGTTGGCCGGCTACGCTCTCACCTACTCCCCTAAGTTCATCGTGTGCATGTAGTAGTATAAGAACCATTAGTGTCTTTCTTATGATGTATAAGAAATATGATACGTGCATATATATGTATAATATGCATGAAAGTGACGAGACCAGATGTACGCCCGTTTATGTATAAAGGTATGGTTGTAGAAAGGCAAAAAAAAATTTATGTGGAAAATATAATAGCTACGCGAATAAAGTAAAAGAAAACGGGACGTTACATGTATGGTATCAGAGCCCTGGTCTTAGGTTCTGTAGACATTTGCATGGTATGTGCATTTTTATGGTCTGCCCTGAAATTCTTTTTGCATGTTTAGGAGAAGGGCAGTAAGTGAACCATTGCATGTAGACCACGATGAACCTACGATAGGGGGAGGAGGAAGATCGGCTGTACCTGAATCTAATTCATCTCATACGCTTATGCGTAATGAGCGTGAAAATCCCCTGACAATTCCCCGTGAAAGGCGATAGGATAAACTTAGGACATTGGGTGCTGTGGGTTTTATGGGAACAACGGATCCTGCTGAGGCAGAAACGTGGCTAAAAAGAATAGAAAGGGTTTTTAATTTCATGCAATGTACACCAGAGTAGAAGTTTGATTATGCAGTGTCACTCTTACAAGGGCATGCATATGAATGGTGGGAAACCAGATAGTATGGCACAACCTCCAGTGCTAACTTGGGAGGATTTCTTAAGAGAATTCAATGACACCTATATGCCAGAAGTTTATAAGGATCAGAAGGAAAAGGAGTTCTTGGAACTTAAGCAAGGAAATAAGTCTGTAGGTGAATATGAGGTGTTGTTCAATCAGCTGTCCCGTTATGCTCCTCATATGGTTGCTACTGAAAGAAACAAGTGTCGAAGATTTGAATCTGGACTTCGATATACGATTAGAAATCGTATCACTCCCTCTGATATGGAATCCTATGGCAGATTAAGGGCAGCAGCTATCGTGCTGAAAAGTTAGAAACAGAATCGAAAAACTATCTAAGTAGTAAAAGGAGGGCAGGTGAAGAATCGTCGAGCGGAAAATTGAAGAAGGTTGGTAATCCATCGAGATCGATGAACACACCGAGTGGTCCTGCCAAAAGCAGTATGGGTGGGACAAGAACTGTTGGAAGAGGGACCGGAATTCCTCAACCAATACTAGTGTGTGAACATTGTGGAAAGAATCACACGGGTGTCTGTAGATGGCTCACTGGCGAATGCTTCAAATGTTGTCAACGTGGACATTTGGCTAGAAATTGTCCAATGTCGCAAGCGCAGCCTACAGTGGAGCAATCAAGAGTTAGCGGACCCTCCACTAATCGTGGAAGGGAAAGGGGCCGAGGATCATATAACAGTGGTGCAGGAAGAGGAGAGTCTGGAGGACAAGCTTATGGACAGCCAGCACAGGGTCCGATTTTCACAATGACTCGTGAAGAAGCCAAAGAGGGGTCACGTATAATCACGGGTAAGCTATATATATGTGATATTGATGCATATGTTTTATTCGATCCAGGCGCAACGCATTCATTCATGTCACGAACATTTGCATCATTATTACATGATAAACCGAAACCTTAGAAAATAAAGTAAATGTTAGACTTCCAACGGGTGAGATGGTCATAATAAGTACAGTATACCCGAAATGTAAAATTGTTAGTGATGGGGTAGAGATGCAGGCGACCTTATTAGTTTTACCCTTAACGGATTTCGATGTAATATTAGCCATGGATTGGCTGTCTCGATATCGAGCAAAACTAGATTGTTTTAAAAAGGAAATTGAATTGTTTCCTTCGGATCAAACACACATAGTGTTTAAAGGAGAAAAGAATGTATGGACGGCATGTCAGATTTCTAATTTACAAGCATCCAAATTGATAAGAAAAGGGTGACAGTGTTATTTGGTGTATATTATAGATACACGATTGTGTGGATTAAAGGTGGAAGATATTAATGTAGTAAATGAATACCCTGATGTTTTTCCGGAGGATTTATCTGGATTACCACCGGATCGGGATACGGAGTTTACGATTGAACTACAACCTGGAACGGCACCAATTTCTATTCCACCGTATCGAATGGCACCAATAGAGCTGAACGAGTTAAAAGTACAGTTGAATGAATTATTAGATAAAGGATATATACGGCCAAGTGTATCACCATGTGGAGCGCCTGTGCTCTTTGTTAAAAAGAAGGATGGTACGCTCAGATTATGTATCGACTATAGACAGTTGAACAAAGTGACGGTGAAAAACAAGTATCCGTTGCCTCGAATTGACGATTTGTTTGACCAACTACAAGGGTCTAAGGTCTTCTCAAAGATTGACCTAAGATCGGGGTACCATCAAATAAAGATTGCAAAAGATTATATTCCAAAGACGGCCTTTAGAACAAGATATGGGCATTACGAATTCTTGGTTATGGCGTTTGGACTAACGAATGCCCATGCAGTCTTTATGGCATTAATGAATGATGTCTTTCGACCCTATTTGGACCAGTTCGTGATTGTCTTCATAGACGATATATTGGTATATTCTAGGTCAAAAGAAGAACATGAACAACATTTAAGAATTGTTCTTCAAACTTTACGAGAAAAGAAGCTATATGCAAAATTATCAAATGCGAATTTTGGTTGGATCAAGTAGTATTTTTGGGCCACGTGGTATCTGGCGAAGGAATTCAAGTGGACCTAAATTGAAGCAGTAATCAAATGGGCAAGTCCTAAGAACGTGGCCGAAGTTCGTAGTTTTCTAGGTTTGGCTGGATATTATAGACGGTTCGTAGATAATTTTTCTTTAATAGCCGCTCCAATGACGAACTTATTACGAAAAGGGACGATTTTTAAATGGACCGAAGAGTGCCAAAAGAGTTTTGAAGAATTAAAGAAGCGATTAACAACAGCTCCGGTGTTAACAATTCCATCAGGTACAGATGGATTTGTGATTTACAGTGACGCATCTCTTCAAGGATTGGGATGTGTTTTAATGCAACATGGAAAAGTAGTGGCATATGCGTCACGGCAGTTAAAGCCGTATGAAGTATCTTATCCAACACATGACTTGGAATTAGCGGCAGTAGTGTTCGCATTAAAGATATGGCGACATTACTTATATGGTCCACTACTAGGGTAGGCTGCCACGAGACTTGGGGGTGGCCTCCCAGTAGTCTTTGCGCGCGAGGGTGTCGAGCCTAACCTAGGGCCCTGTGTTGTGTGAAATAGGAATGTGGGAAAAGAAGAGTGTGCATTATATCATGTTCTGAGATATTGGGTTTGGGGTGAGTGCACACTTGCATACATGCATTTTATTCACCTACTGGGCAAATTGCTCAGTGTTTACGTGTTGTAGGTATTGAGTCCGACGCTGATACGCGTCGTGACTGAGGCAGCTGGTGGCGGTGCTCCACGGACTTTTGAGGGCGGTGCGATACATGGATGAAGACCTGTGGAGCGTCTGTAGGACTTTTGTTCTTTTGATATTTTTGGGGCTTCCCCGTGTACAGAGATGACAATGTAGACGTATGTTTATAATAATGTATATTATTTTAGGAAAAAGTTTTAATTAGACGGGCCTTCCGCGGCTTACGTTGCGGAAATCCGCCACTAACCTTACTTAGGAAACGAGGGTCGTCACAGGTGGTATCAGAGCTTAGGCTTCAGATTCTGAAGACTGTCCATGTACTGCCGCTTAAAAGCTTGGAGAACCAGCATGACCTGTAAGTTTAGAGATTGATTATATGATTACGTGTTATTTGATATATGTGCTTTCTATGACTGATTGTAGAACTAGTTGAAAATGCCAAGGACACGTAGAGAAGTTGGCGAAACTAGTCATAGGGCGGGGTCCGAATCCCCACCGAATGTGGACCGCTCTACCATCTATCAATTAACTGATCTGATCCGACGACAGTCAGATCAGATTAACGATCTCATCCACCGTCAAAATTCCTCGGAGCGTCATTCATCCCCTGGCCTAGAACGTGTAGAAGCTGCCGGGGAAAGGTTCCGAAGGTTAAACCCCCCTTCGTTTGAGGAAGCCGCCGATCCTACCTATGCAGAGGATTGTCTTAAGACTATTGAAAATATGTTTCGCGTTAGCCATATACTGAGAAGGTGACTTGTGCCACCTTCATGTTACGTGGGAACGCGGGCTACTGGTGGGATACCATTCAGGTGCTCGAGGATCCCACCATTATGACTTGGGAGAGATTCAAAACGCTCTTTCGGGGCAAGTACTTTACTGAACCTGATAGAGCGCAGAAGCTGAATGAATTCATAAATTTGAAACAAGGAGGGATGTCTGTAGCAGCATACATCCGCAAATTCGAGCAATTGTCTAGGTTTGCGCCAGATATTGTGGCCACTGACGAGCTAAAGATAGAACGTTTCTCGGAAGGTCTCAAACCCGAGATCTTCCGGAGCGTAAGTATGTACGATACGGAAGGGAAGACTTATGCCCGTACCGCTGAACGAGCAATCCTAGCTGAGCAAGCGGAGAGCAGGGTTGCAAAGGCGCAGGATGCAAAGCTGAGAACAGAAGGACAACAAGGAGGAGGGAACCAGAAACGCCAATTCTTTGGCAAGGGACCAAACTATCGCGGAAATCAACCGGGCCAGCAGAATTGGAGGCCAAGACCGAACAAAGGGCCATTTAACATTCCGAACCGGCCCTCAGGTGCTGCAACTCAATGTCGACAGTGTGGGCGTTACCATTCTGGTATGTGCTATGGACCAAGACCAAACCCGACCCCACAATGTTTCCGATGTGGGAAGATCGGACACTATGCTAGGAACTGCAATGAGAGTGTGCCTCAAGTTCCGAACCAACCGTTGATTCGACCCCCTCCAGTGCCAGCCCGAGTTTTTACTCTGACTAATGAGGAGGCCGAGGGGAATCATTCTGTAGTAAAGGGCACGTTGACTATCTATGACGTGCCCACTGCTGTCTTAATTGACTCTGGGGCCACACATGCATTTGTGTCGGCCAAATATGTGGAAAAGGTAGGAATCTCTCCTACCTTATCTAAATGAAATTACATAGTTACTTTACCACACAGTGATCCGACACGCACTAACCAAGTGCTGAGAGGATGTTCTGTGAACATTGAGGGTAGAGATCTGAGCGTCGACCTGATTGTGATCCCAATGAACGACTATGATGTTATTTTTGGGATGGATTGGCTTTCGAGATATGGAGCCATCATAGATTGCAACAAGAAGGTCGTAAAATTCAACTGCCCGAAGAAGAGGTGTTCACTTTTTCGGGAAAAACTACTTTGAATCGTATTCCGCGAATCTCTGCGTTGAAGGCTCAACGACTGTTGAGATCCGGTTGTGAGTCTTATCTCGTATGCGGTGAAGGCGGAGGAGTTACCTCAGCCAGAACTAAAGAACGTACCGATAGTCAATGAATATGCCGATGTATTTCCCGATGATCTCCCGTGGTTACCCCCTGATCGAGAAATACAGTTCACAATAGACTTGATACCGCGGTCTGCCCCTATTTCTAAAGCTCCTTATCGCCTAGTGCCGAACGAATTGAAGGAATTGAAAGAACAGCTAGAGGACTTATTGCAGAAAGGGTTTATTCAGCCCAGCTTTTCACCGTGGGGAGCATCAGTCCTATTCGTGCGAAAGAAAGACAGGTCGATGCGACTATGCATTGACTATAGGGAGCTGAATAAGATCACGATCAAGAATAAATACCCGTTACCAAGGATCGATGATTTATTCGACCAGCTACAAGGAGCGACGGTATTCTCGAAAATTGACCTCCGTTCGGGATACCATCAGTTGAAGATCAGGGAGGTAGATATTCCTAAAACTGCGTTCAGTGCGAGATACGGCCATTACGAGTTTTTGGTGATGCCATTCGGACTGACAAATGCCCCAGCTGCATTCATGGATCTTATGAACCGAGTCTTTAAAGACTCTCTCGACCGTTTTGTAATCGTCTTTATTGACGATATCCTGATCTATTCTAAGACGAAGGAAGAACACGAGAGTCATTTACGAATCGTCTTAGGAATCTTGCGTGAGGAACAGCTCTACGCCAAATTCAAGAAAGGTGAATTTTGGCTTGAGCAAGTAGCCTTCTTGGGACACGTGATTTCTGGGAATGGAATTTCTGTGGACCCGAGTAAGATTGAGGCCGTGAACAGTTGGCCACGACAGACTATTTCGACCGAGGTCCGAAGTTTCCTAGGACTTGCGGGATATTACCGTAAGTTCATAGCTGACTTCTCTAGCATTGCCTCGACTCTGACGAATTTGACCAGGAAGAACGTACCTTTCAAGTGGTCTGAAGCTTGCGAACAAAGCTTTCAGGAATTGAAGAAACGACTTACTTCTGCTCCCATTCTAACAATCCCATCGGGAACGGGAGGATTCTCAGTCTATAGCGACGCTTCGAAGAATGGACTAGGATGCGTGTTGATGCAGAACGGTAAGGTGATTGCTTATGCTTCACGACAACTAAAAGAATACGAAAAGAACTACCCAACCCACGACATAGAACTTGCAGCAGTCGTCTTCGTTAAAAATCTGGAGACACTACCTTTACGGAGAAAGGTGTGAGATCTTCACCGACCACAAAAGCTTGAAGTACTTCTTCACTTAGAAGGAGTTAAATATGAGACAACGACGATGGCTGGAGCTTGTAAATGACTACGACTGCGTTATCAATTATCATCCGGGCAAGGCAAACGTAGTCGCAGATGCGCTAAGTCGAAAAATGGTGAATGCAGAGTTACATCAACTGGGAATAGAGATAGTCAATTGGGAAGTTGAAGCAAAACTAGCACCATTAACCCTTCAACCCTCACTGCTAGAACGGATCAGGAAGACGCAAGAAGAAGGCGAACTGTATCTAAAAATGAAAGATGCGTTACCCGAGGACTTTAAAGTACGAGGAGATGGAGCTTTATTATACAAGAATCGTCTTTATGTACCTAACAATGAGGAGCTGCGACAAATGACAATGAAGGAAGCACACACGACCACATATTCGTTACACCCAGGAGCCACGAAAATGTATCAAGATTTGCGAATAAACTACTGGTGGCCAGGAATGAAGAAAGATATCGCTACATTCGTGAACCGCTGTATGACTTGCCAATTGATTAAAGCAGAACACCAACGACCCGTTGGAACCCTACAGCCTCTACCCATTCCAGAATGGAAGTGGGATCATATCAGGATGGACTTCGTCGTTGGGTTACCCAAAACGACGAAAGGCCACGATGCCATTTGGGTGATCGTTGATCGCCTAACCAAATCAGCCCATTTCATCCCTATCAGTTCTACGTTTTCCATGGAATGCTACGCCGAATTGTACATTCAAGAAATTGTTCGACTCCATGGAATTCCAATCTCCATCGTCTCAGATCGAGATTCGAGATTTCTATCCAATTTCTGGCAGAGCTTACAGAAAGCGATGGGTACGAAGCTCTCGTTCAGTACTGCGTACCATCCTCAGATCGACGGACAGTCTGAACGGACGATCCAAACCCTTGAGGACATGTTACGAGCCTGCGTGCTAGACTTCAAAGGGAATTGGAGCAAATACTTGCCGCTAATTGAATTTTTCTACAATAATAGCTTTCACGCTACAATCGGAATGGCGTCGTATGAGGCCTTATACGGGCGCAAATGCCGATCCCCAGTCCATTGGGACGAAATCGATGAACGAGCTTTATTAGGACCCGATATGATCCGAGAAACAACAGAAGCAGTGACAGGCTCAAATACTAGCAAGTGTACTAGGTCGTGCAAGTAGTAAAACGGACGAAGTCCGAGTATCGATCCACGAAGATAGCTTGATTAATTCTAAGATATTAAACCTAATTTTAATTTAGACTAAGAGAATTTTTTAATTTTAATAATTTGATTAAAAGAAATAAAAGACGCAAATAAAAAAATAGACGCAAATAAAATAGATGAGATAAAGATCAATTAACGACGAGTGACTAAGGCACGTGTTCAGCACAAATAATTCCAACGTTTCATAAAATCTATCCTATCTAACCATCATGAATCTCAGTCAAGGTAAAATTTCCTAAGACAATCGCTACTCGTTTGTCCCGCAATAGCGATCCTATGCGATAGAGAACCAACCCGTATATGTCTATAGGATTGTAGTTTCCACGCATGCATTCAATCTCTATGAAATTCCCCGAGCTCAAACGCTTTCGGCGCTTAAGGATTCGGAAACCACACATACGAAACCGAATTCCATCTCTGGTCGATTTTACGTAGTGATGTTCGATGTTATTGTTCTAATCGGTCTAATCACTTTGTCCGTCTCATAAACCAATCAAATAATCATGCATATGTTGATCAGGCATACACAAGCATTAAGCGCAAACAAAGAACACATGACTCGATTCACACGATCAAATAGGATAAGAAAAATATTAATACGTAGTCATTATTCGGCCTACCATGACCTTATTCACAAAGAAATCTAAGCTAGCATATTAATAAAATAAAAACATAAAATATTCAACGTCGATAATAGAGAAATAAAATAAAACTTCGCTTATCATGGAAGGAACGCCTCGCAAGTCGTCGATTTTCTTCTACTGTCGCAGCTCTCTGTTTTCTTATTTCAGCCGTGCGTTTATTCACTGCCGTCGTTTCTTTTCTTCGCTGCCAAAGCACCTTTGCTCGCGTGTGATTCGCTGCTCAAAGCTCTCCGTTCTCTCCTTTTATTATTCGCTGTCCAAGGCTTCTTATAGAAAATCAGCCGACTTAAGCCACTTCCTTTTTTTCCATATACGAATCTTTTTGGCTAATATATTGGTTTGATCTCTTTTCCTTGAATATCTCACGTGTATTATAGTAAAGATTTGACTTATTCTTCAACACCTCTCCTTGCTCTTCACGTTAAAGAGCTGCCAAAATAAAAGAGGAAAATCTGGTAAATTTCATGGTTGCCCCAGACTTTATAAAAATTTTCAAGAAAATCCCTAAGGTTCAAGTAGTTCCAAAAGTGCTCCTATTTTCCCTTTGTCGATCTCGTTTGCTTGGAAATTTACCGTAAATAAATTCAAACATAAATATAGAGTACTCGAGGGAATTTTTGATAAATAACGATCGGAAATGCACTTTTATGGATAATAAAATTACGTAAAATCCTAACTTATCAAGCAGTAACCAAAATGCGAGAAAGGATGCGAACGGCTTAGAGTCGACATAAAGTTATGCAGATCATCAACGACGACCCTTGGAATTCACAGAAGATGACCAAGTGTTTCTAAAGATCTCCCCCATGAAAGGAGTAAAGCGTTTTGGAAAGAAGGGCAAGCTAAGTCCCAGATACATAGGCCCCTTTAAGATCGTCAAACGAGTCGGCGAAGTTGCGTATAAATTGGAGTTACCGGCTTCATTATCGCAAGTTCATGACGTTTTAACGTATCGACATTACGAAAATACGTCGCGGACCCAAACCATGTGATCCAGAACGAACTTATTTATCGACAGCTCAAGCCTGACTTGAGTTACGAAGAGAAACCTGTAGATATTTTGATGTACGAGTCAAAACGGCTACGGAATAAGATTATTCCGTTAGTTAAAGTTTTGTGGCGGAATCAATCAGTTGAGGAAGCCACTTGGGAGCGTGAGGATGATATGAATTCGTTATCCCGAGTTATTCCAGTCGGCGTAATTTCGGGGACAAAATTCTTTTAAGGGGGGGAGGATGTAACACCCGTAAAAAAATTTAATACGTGATTTTGGATATAATTAGCTATGTAATTCTATGAATTAGCCATGTTGACGATAAAAATTAGGTTTGGAACGAAAGTATATATTGTAGTAGTTCCGAATTAATCTCGAAGCTTAGCTAAGAGTGTTATGAAAATAATTAATATTATATCAATAAGGATTGGGCTCATTTAATTTAATTAGTTATTGAATGAGGCTCAATATCGTTAGAAGCATGATAAACCATTAAGTTCCTTAATCTAAGAGGTAAAATTCATCACCTCCTAGTCTTATCAGTTCTATTTTCGAGAACTTCATATATATCCAATAGTTTATCATAAGCACCAAATAAGGGAAACCCTTAACGAGAGACGTCCAAGAGTAGAGGAGCTTTCAACTTGTTCGAACTTCTTGCAAGCAAATCTCGAGTAAGGTAAATAAAGGAAATCTTCTGTACAATTAATGAATAGGTTTATAATTGTTTCTAAGTGCAATCGTTAGTAAATTATATGATACTGATCATAAGAATTCAAGATCTATTAAGGGTAGAAAACCCTAACCTGCGAAACTTAATATGCTATAGTTGTTTCCAGTATCATGTGATTTCTTTGGTAATCCTATGATTTATAGCATGCTAAGAAATTCTACAATTTAGATTTAGCGCACATTTGTAGTATAAGATGTGATATTTTAGACTGTATCATAATCATAAGAATTAATTTTTAAGGATTGTTTTTGGTTTAAAGCTCAGATTTTGAAGTTTCAATCGACATTATTAAATGCTTGGTTAA
The DNA here is from genome assembly GCA_027422505.1 of Craterostigma plantagineum. Taxonomy (NCBI): domain Eukaryota; kingdom Viridiplantae; phylum Streptophyta; class Magnoliopsida; order Lamiales; family Linderniaceae; genus Craterostigma; species Craterostigma plantagineum. The sequence continues at coordinate 1,250,950 of JAPQWV010000129.1, read as the reverse complement.
CGGTGTGCAAAGATAGGATGAATGTCGATAGGTGCTTCATGAGATCTCGACAAAAGCTGGGTTGTCTTTCTATTGTTTTGAATATGTATGTCGATATATGATTATATGTTAATTGAAGGAAGAAGTCGAAATGCATCAAATAAAGTCGAGATAGGATCATTCCTCGATAGATAGATAGATTTCGATGTGTATGTTATAAATAGCTCTCGAGATTTTCCTATATAGATTTCAATATCATGATAAAAGTCGACATGATATCTCGACATTAGGTTAGTCATTTGGTAAGAATTCGATAAACTTATATAGGTCTCGATGTTTATTTTTAACAAAGGAACTCGACATTTTCAACAAAAGAACTCGACATTTCATTTTCAACCAAAGATCTCGATACTTTCTACAGTACTATGTTCTCGACATTATGTTAGGGTCTCGACATTTTTAAGGATTCGACATCTATGTTCTTTCGACATCCAAGTTCTCAGACATTAATATGATTTCGATATATGATCTCGATATTTCCTATTGTAATATGATCTCGACATTGGCTTTTTCAACTAAAAGGTCTCGGCATTAATTTTACCAGGTTAGCAAAGGTTTCGACATTTAAATTCTCGATATCTATTAATATATAATATATAATGATAATATTCCTAAGTTTCGATATTATTATAGAAAGACTTCGAGAGCTGATAATTATATCAGACAAAGATTTCGAAATATAATAGTTTTCGATATTTCGTAATTTTAACATTTTTAGGAATTTTAGGGTTTTCATTATTTAGGGTTTTGATAATTCTAGCATTTTCGAAATTTATATGACTTAGTAAATATATTAATATGAAAATATTTTCAATACACAGAGGATCGAAGCGTAGGAAATTTACCAGATTCCGTGACTAATTTTATCAGGAGGATAGGTAGGTGGATTATCCATCTACAATGCGTAAACACATGTGTGATCTATATGTTTTCATGTGATTCTGTGATTTACGTATGATTTACGTGTTTACATGTTCTACATACGTTTAATATAAATCATGTTATATGAGATTTCTTGTATATGCATGGCACGTGCATATCACGTCAGGGATAGAAATGGTTGTACCGTAGTGAGACGGTAGTGATATGAGATAGTGACGTACGGGGTAGAATGAGATGTTTGTGATTGGTGACTCTTAGATGAGTCGAGGTTGGGCTCACTGGGCACCTGGCGGAGACAGGCATGATCGATCTGTCTACTCGGGCGTGACCGTCTCGAGGTGCATACCGCCGGATGAGATATTGATGTGACCTGATAGGAGGCCATTGGCGTGATCGTCCAGTGCACTATCAGTGTATACTTTTGGTGCGGAGCGACCCGGTAGGAGGCCATTGTCGTGATCGTCCAGTGCACTACCAGGGTAGGCTGCCACGAGACTTGGGGGTGCCTCCCAGTAGTCTTTGCGCGCGAGGGTGTCGAGCCTAACCTAGGGCCCTGTGTTGTGTGAAATAGGAATGTGGGAAAAGAAGAGTGTGCATTATATCATGTTCTGAGATATTGGGTTTGGGGTTGAGTGCACACTTGCATACATGCATTTTATTCACCTACTGGGCAAATTGCTCAGTGTTTCGTGTTGTAGGTATGGAGTCCGACGCTGATACGCGTCGTGACTGAGGCAGCTGGTGGCGGTGCTCCACGGACTTCTGAGGGCGGTGCGATACATGGATGAAGACCTGTGGAGAGTCTGTAGGACTTTTGTTCTTTTGATGTTTTTGGGGCTTCAGCCCGTGTACAGAGATGACAATGTAGACGCATGTTTATATAATGTACATTATTTTAGGAAAAAGTTTTAATTAGACGGGCCTTCCGCGGCTTACGTTGCGGAAATCCGCCACTAACCTTACTTAGAAAACGAGGGTCGTCACAGGTGGTATCAGAGCTTAGGCTTCAGATTCTGAAGACTGTCCATGTACTGCCGCTCAAAAGCCTGGATTGATTATATGATTACGTGTTATTTGATATATGTGGTTTCTATGACTGATTGTAGAACTAGTTGAAAATGCCAAGGACACGTAGAGAAGTTGGCGAAACTAGTCGTAGGGCGGGTTCCGAATCCCCACCGAATGAGGACCGCTCTACTATCCATCAATTAACTGATCTGATCCGACGGCAGTCAGATCAGATTAGCGATCTCATCCACCGTCAAAATTCCTCGGAGCGTCATTCATCCCCAGGCCTAGAACGTGTAGAAGCTGCCGGGAAAAGGTTCCGAAGATTAAACCCCCCTTCGTTTGAGGAAGCCGCCGATCCTACCTATGCAGAGGATTGGCTTAGGACTATTGAAAATATGTTTCGCGTTAGCCATCTCCCTGATACTGAGAAGGTGACTTGTGCCACCTTCATGTTACGTGGGAACGCGGGCTACTGGTGGGATACCATTCAGGTGCTCGAGGATCCCACCATTATGACTTGGGAGAGATTCAAAACGCTCTTTCGGGGCAAGTACTTTACTGCACATGATAGAGCGCAGAAGCTGAATGAATTCATAAATCTGAAACAAGGAGGGATGTCTGTAGCAGCATACATCCGCAAATTCGAGCAATTGTCTAGGTTTGCGCCACATATTGTGGCCACTGACGAGCTAAAGATAGAACGTTTCTCGGAAGGTCTTAAACCCAAGATCTTCCGGAGTGTAAGTATGTACGATACGGAAGGGAAGACTTATGCCCGTATCGCTGAACGAGCAATCCTAGCTGAGCAGGCGGAGAGCAGGGTTGCAAAGGCGCAGGATGCAAAGCGGAGAACAGAAGGACAACAAGGAGGAGGGAACCAGAAACGCCAATTCTTTGGCAAGGGACCAAACTATCGCGGAAATCAACCGGGCCAGCAGAATTGGAGACCAAGACCGAACAAAGGGCCATTTAACATTCGGAACCGGCCCTCAGCTGCTGCAACTCAATGTCCACAGTGTGGGCGTTACCATTCTGGTATGTGCTATGGACCAAGACCAAACCCGACCCCACAATGTTTCCGATGTGGGAAAATTGGACACTATGCTAGGAAATACAATGAGAGTGTGCCTCAAGTTCCGAACCGACCGTTGATTCGACCCCCTCCAGTGCCAGCCCGAGTTTTTACTCCGACTAATGAGGAGGTCGAAGCGAATCATTCTATAGTAACGGGTACGTTGACTGTCTATGACGTGCCCACTTCTGTGTTAATTGACTCTGGGGCCACACATTCATTTGTGTCGGCCAAATATGTGGAAAAGGTAGGAATCTCTCCTACCTTATCTCACGGTGATCCGAGACGCACTAACCAAGTGCTGAGAGGATGTTCTGTGAACATTGAGGGTAGAGATCTGAGCGTCGACCTGATTGTGATCCCAAATGAACGACTATGATGTTATTTTTGGGATGGATTGGCTTTCGAGATACGGAGCCATCATAGATTGCAACAAGAAGGTCGTAAAATTTCAACAGCCCGAAGAAGAGGTGTTCACTTTTTCGGGAAAAACTACTTTGAATCGTATTCCGTGAATCTCTGCATTGAAGGCTCAACGACTGTTGAGATCCGGTTGTGAGTCTTATCTCGTATATGCGGTGAAGGAGGAGGAGTTACCTCTGCCAGAACTAAAGAACGTACCGATAGTCAATTAATATGCCGCTGTATTTCCCGATGATCTCCCGGGGTTACCCCCTGATCGAGAAATACAGTTCACAATAGACTTGATACCGGGGTCTGCTCCTATTTCTAAAGCTCCTTATCGCCTAGCGCCGAACGAACTGAAGGAATTGAAAGAACAGCTAGAGGACTTATTGCAGAAAGGGTTTATTCAGTCCAGCTTTTCACCGTGTCGAGCACAAGTCCTATTCGTGCGAAAGAAAGACAGGTCGATGCGACTATGCATTGACTATAGGAGCTGAATAAGATCACGGTCAAGAATAATTACCCGTTACCAAGGATCGATGATTTATTCGACCAGCTACACGGAGCGACGGTATTCTCGAAAATTGACCTCCGTTTGGGATACCATCAGTTGAAGATCAGGGAGGTAGATGTTCCTAAAACTGCGTTCAGTACGAGGTACTGCCATTACGAGTTTTTGGTCATGCCATTCGGACTGACAAATGCCCCAGCTGCATTCATGGATCTTATGAACCGAGTCATTAAAGACTCTCTCGACCGTTTCGTAATAGTCTTTATTAACGATATCCTGATCTATTCTAAGACGAAGGAAGAACACGAGTGTCATTTACGAATCGTCTTAGGAATCTTGCGTGAGAAACAGCTCTACGCCAAATTCAAGAAATACGAATTTTGGCTTGAGCAAGTAGCCTTCTTGGGACACGTGATTTATGGGAATGGAATTTCTGTGGACCCGAGTAAGATTGAGGCCGTGAACAGTTGGCCACGACCGACTACTCCGACCGAGGTCCGAAGTTTCCTAGGTCTTGCGGGATATTACTGTAAGTTCATAGCTGACTTCTCTAGCATTGCCTCGACTCTGACGAATTTGACCAGGAAGAACGTACCTTTACAGTGGTCTGAAGCTTGCGAACAAAGCTTTCAGTAATTGAAGAAGCGACTCACTTCTGCTCCCATTCTAACAATCCCATCGGGAACGGGAGGATTCTCAGTCTATAGCAACGCTTCGAAGAATGGACTAGGATGCGTGTTGATGCAGACCGGTAATGTAAGGACCTCAAACCAAAGCTTTATATAATTCTATGCATTATATGAGTTTATGCATTAATCATTGTATTTTTATGATATAACTTACATAGTATAGTAACAGTGAGTGATAAAGGAATTGTAGTGATTTGTGTGAAGTAAGATTTCGATAGATTGTGTTATGAAAATTTGGAATTCTTGAAGAAGTATTGCCGAAAGGCAATTAGAGATAGTGAATGGAATTTTAAAAAAAAATAGAGTGAGGTGTGAAGAATGGAATTCAAAAGTTGTAAATGGAATAAGAATTTCGAAACCTTAGGTTTCAAAATTAAGAAATGCGAAAGTAAGGATTTTGAATAAGGTTAATTTCGAAAATTTTGTCATAAGACCATATGAAAGAATTTCAAAACTCAATTATGGAAGGTATCGAAAATATTAAATTAGGATGGAAAGAAGTTCGAAATTCAAAGAAGAAAGAATTTCGAAAGATTAGAGTTTGTATGTATAGTTCCGAAACTTGGAGAAACTAGAAAAGTTAAGATAAGAGAAATTTGAAACTTAGTTAAAGTATGAATTTCGAAATGGTCAAGAAAAGAATTTTGAAATGGAGAATTTTGTACTTTGGAAAATTTCGAAATGGACATGGATAGAATTTGAATAGGTTTCGAGATTTTTCAATAGTAGCTTCCGAAGCTCCTTAAAAAGGGATTTCGAAATTCTCGGAAGTGGAGGAATATTTAAATTAAGGTATGGCTAAAATAAACTAAGATGAAATTCGAAAGGGAACAAAAGGAGAAAGTCGAAACACTTAAGTATAGTTTCGAAATTCTTTTGCCAAGGGGTTTCGAAATTTTAATGGGTTTCGAAATTCTTTAGAGATGGAGTTCGACAGTCTATAATGAAGTGAAAAACATAAATAATATCAAGGAAATGCAAAATTAATAATTTAAGCAACGAGATAAATTTCGAAATGAATAAAGAAAAAAAAATCGAAACCCTAAAGTCATAGTTTCGAAATTATTTGGACAAGGGTTTCGAAATATTAGTAAGGGGTTCGAAATTTACTTTGAGGGTTCCGTACTAACTTTAAGCTTAACAATAAAAATTACAAGTGAAAAATAAAGAAAATAAAAGGTGAATGAATGATAAGGTTAGGTTAGAAAACATTGGAATTATCTATTTGTAGTATAGCGCATGGAAGGATAGAGGTTAATAACGATGATATCAATAATTCATTTCATAAGCAAAACTTCGATATTAAGGTAAGGAGAGAAAGGTTCGAACAGTAAATGAACGCAAGCTAGGAAGGGGTATGAATTTTGTTACGAAGTTCATGTTTTTAAGTTAAGATGAACATGATTAGGATTAGACATACATGAAAACTCGTATTAGTTCAATAGAAGTTTGATTTTCGATACGACGAACATGTTTAGAGTCTGGGTTAAGTTGATCATGTTCTTAAGATTTTGATTTTGATCGTATGAATTTTAGATGTATAGGACATAATAGTGTTTCGGTAAGATTTGATTTAGTATATGAGAATTTCGAAAGCAATTGTTGTTTAAAGATTTCGATGTTACATTGAAGTCTCGACATATGTTATTAGATTTCGATCGGTGTAGATTTTGAGTTATGACTTCGACATTTAGAAAGGAACATCTCGAGATGTTATACCTCAAAAATCTCGACATATTGTATTCTAAAGATCTCGACATCATACTCAGGTAAAGATCTCGACATCATACTCAACTAAAGATCTCGATAATTAGCTAATCAAAGACTTCGACATTTAGAAATATAATTGGAAGGATTTCGAGTTACAATGTTTAATATGTAGGATGTCGAGATTTAGAAATTCACTCAAATGAAATGTCGAGATTTTGAAATCCAATTAGACAAATATCTTATGTGATCTCGAATTGAACTCGGAAGATCTCGATATACAACTCTGAAATTAACTAAAAAGACTTCGATACGCAATCTCGAAATATATTCCGAGGATTTTGAATAATGATTTCGAGATTTAGAAATTCAATAGAATTTGAGATATATGAAACTTTTATAATAATAAAATTTCTGAACTTAATGGAATTTCGAAAAAGAGAGTGGTAATTACAGATATAAGAATTTTAATATCACATAAAGTGTTTGATATTCAAGGTTTACAACATAATAAGAATTAGGGTTTCCAATAATATTTTCGGTATTGTGTAGTTATCAATTTTTAATGCATGTTTCAATATTGGTCCAAAATATAACTTCTAAGCCAATAATGTAATATGGTATAAGTAATGAATAGAAAGGTGAAGGTTACGGATAAAAACGATCATGCATAATAAAGCATGCATATCACGCACACATGTCATTATAGAAATTTTATATTTACCAGATAAATATTTTTATAGGTACAGAAAAAGGCAAGGACAAAGTCGAGTGAGGCTTTAAGCCATACTGTGAGTATGATATGCAACATGTGTTCTGTTTTTTTTTGTGTGATTTATGCGAATTAAATGATTGATGATTTTCTTATAAACGTATTACTCGAAATGAACGTGAATTATGTGGCCATAATGTACTACTGTGTGATATGTGTGATTCGATGGTGTAGGGAATAATATGTCATATAAGGTGAAAGTAAAGCAATGTATACGGATAATAAAGAAAAGAGAAACCGTTATGACTGCTACGACATCGGACCACTTGATACACAGCTATAGTTACATCGCTACAAATCGGGGGATTACAGAGTCCTGTACGGGCAAACAAAAATATATTTACAGTTACAGAGTCCCATGCATGGGCCCCTCCGGGGTCAATAGTACGAGTCTAGCAGGTCATAACGGAAGTATCAGAAAAAAATGATCATGTAGAATTGCATTGGTCTATGGTTGAACGATTTTATGGACTATGGTTATATGACAAACTTCGGTGATTGATTAAGTGATGTTTATGGGAGTTGAAGTGTTTACAGTACGAGTGTTATGAATCTACGGATTCTACGAACAATGGTATATTCTTTAGAAATGTCTATGTAAGCAAACGAAAGGAAGAAGTTAATTTTCTGCTACTGTTTTGTTTATTGTTCGTATAATGGAATAACATATTGCGATCATACTCCGAATAATTGTTTCCACAGTTGCTGTAGATATTTAGCAGGCAACTTAGAGTGCATCTTCATACGAAAGCATGGATTCAAGGTTCGCCGGCTACGCTCTCACCTACTCCCCTAAGTTCATCGTGTGCGTGTAGTAGTATAAGAACCATTAGTGTCTTTCTTATGATGTATAAGAAATATGATACGTGCATATATATGTATAATATGCATGAAAGTGACGAGACCAGATGTACGCCCGTTTATGTATAAAGGTATGGTTGTAGAAAGGCAAAAAAAAATTTATGTGGAAAATATAATAGCTACGCGAATAAAGTAAAAGAAAACGGGACGTTACATGTATAGTATCAGAGCCCTGGTCTTAGGTTCTGTAGACATTTGCATGGTATGTGCATTTTTATGGTCTGCCCTGAAATTCTTTTTGCATGTTTAGGAGAAGGGCAGTAAGTGAACCATTGCATGTAGAACACGATGAACCTACGATAGGGGGAGGAGGAAGATCGGCTGTACCTGAATCTAATTCATCTCATACGCTTATGCGTAATGAGCGTGAAAATCCCCTGACAATTCCCCGTGAAAGGCGATAGGATAAACTTAGGACATTGGGTGCTGTGGGTTTTATGGGAACAACGGATCCTGCTGAGGCAGAAACGTGGCTAAAAAGAACAGAAAGGGTTTTTAATTTCATGCAATGTACACCAGAGTAGAAGTTTGATTATGCAGTGTCACTCTTACAAGGGCATGCATATGAATGGTGGGAAACCAGATAGTATGGCACAACCTCCAGTGCTAACTTGGGAGGATTTCTTAAGAGAATTCAATGACACCTATATGCCAGAAGTTTATAAGGATCAGAAGGAAAAGGAGTTCTTGGAACTTAAGCAAGGAAATAAGTCTGTAGGTGAATATGAGGTGTTGTTCAATCAGCTGTCCCGTTATGCTCCTCATATGGTTGCTACTGAAAGAAACAAGTGTCGAAGATTTGAATCTGGACTTCGATATACGATTAGAAATCGTATCACTCCCTCTGATATGGAATCCTATGGCAGATTAAGGGCAGCAGCTATTCGTGCTGAAAAGTTAGAAACAGAATCGAAAAACTATCTAAGTAGTAAAAGGAGGGCAGATGAAGAATCGTCGAGCGGAAAATTGAAGAAGGTTGGTAATCCATCGAGATCGATGAACACACCGAGTGGTCCTGCCAAAAGCAGTATGGGTGGGACAAGAACTGTTGGAAGAGGGACCGGAATTCCTCAACCAATACCAGTGTGTGAACATTGTGGAAAGAATCACACGGGTGTCTGTAGATGGCTCACTGGCGAATGCTTCAAATGTCGTCAACGTGGACATTTGGCTAGAAATTGTCCAATGTCGCAAGCGCAGCCTACAGTGGAGCAATCAAGAGTTAGCGGACCCTCCACTAATCGTGGAAGGGAAAGGGGCCGAGGATCATATAATAGTGGTGCAGGAAGAGGAGAGTCTGGAGGACAAGCTTATGGACAGCCAGCAAAGGGTCCGATTTTCACAATGACTCGTGAAGAAGCCAAAGAGGGGTCACGTATAATCACGGGTAAGCTATATATATGTGATATTGATGCATATGTTTTATTCGATCCAGGCGCAACGCATTCATTCATGTCACGAACATTTGCATCATTATTACATGATAAACCCGAAACCTTAGAAAATAAAGTAAATGTTAGACTTCCAACTGGTGAGATGGTCATAATAAGTACAGTATACCCGAAATGTAAAATTGTTAGTGATGGGGTAGAGATGCAGGCGACCTTATTAGTTTTACCCTTAACGAATTTCGATGTAATATTAGCCATGGATTGGCTGTCTCGATATCGAGCAAAACTAGATTGTTATAAAAAGGAAATTGAATTGTTTCCTTCGGATCAAACACACATAGTGTTTAAAGGAGAAAAGAATGTATGGACGGCATGTCAGATTTCTAATTTACAAGCATCCAAATTGATAAGAAAAGGGTGACAGTGTTATTTGGCGTATATTATAGATACACGATTGTGTGGATTAAAGGTGGAAGATATTACTGTAGTAAATGAATACCCTGATGTTTTTCCGGAGGATTTATCTGGATTACCACAGGATCGGGATACGGAGTTTACGATTGAACTACAACCTGGAACGGCACCAATTTCTATTCCACCGTATCGAATGGCACCAATAGAGCTGAACGAGTTAAATGTACAGTTGAAAGAATTATTAGATAAAGGATATATACGGCCAAGTGTATCACCATGTGGAGCGCCTGTGCTCTTTGTTAAAAAGAAGGATGGTACGCTCAGATTATGTATCGACTATAGACAGTTGAACAAAGTGACGGTGAAAAACAAGTATCCGTTGCCTCGAATTGACAATTTGTTTGACCAACTACAAGGGTCTAAGGTCTTCTCAAAGATTGACCTAAGATCGGGGTACCATCAAATAAAGATTGCAAAATATTATATTCCAAAGACGGCCTTTAGAACAAGATATGGGCATTACGAATTCTTGGTTATGCCGTTTGGACTAACGAATGCCCATGCAGTCTTTATGGCATTAATGAATGATGTCTTTCGACCCTATTTGGACCAGTTCGTGATTGTCTTCATAGACGATATATTGGTATATTCTAGGTCAAAAGAAGAACATGAACAACATTTAAGAATTGTTCTTCAAACTTTACGAGAAAAGAAGCTATATGCAAAATTATCAAAATGCGAATTTTGGTTGGATCAAGTAGTATTTTTGGGCCACGTGGTATCTGGCGAAGGAATTCAAGTGGACCTAAATTGAAGCAGTAATCAAATGGGCAAGTCCTAAGAACGTGGCCGAAGTTCGTAGTTTTCTAGGTTTGGCTGGATATTATAGACGGTTCGTAGATAATTTTTCTTTAATAGCCGCTCCAATGACGAACTTATTACGAAAAGGGACGATTTTTAAATGGACCGAAGAGTGCCAAAAGAGTTTTGAAGAATTAAAGAAGCGATTAACAACAGCTCCGGTGTTAACAATTCCATCAGGTACAGATGGATTTGTGATTTACAGTGACGCATCTCTTCAAGGATTGGGATGTGTTTTAATGCAACATGGAAAAGTAGTGGCATATGCGTCACGGCAGTTAAAGCCGTATGAAGTATCTTATCCAACACATGACTTGGAATTAGCGGCAGTAGTGTTCGCATTAAAGATATGGCGACATTACTTATATGGTACGAAATTTCAGATTTTCACCGATCATAAAAGTCTAAAGTATTTGCTGAGTCAGAAAGAATTGAATATGAGACAAAGGCGATGGATTGAGTTGTTAAAGGACTATGATTGCACTATAGAGTATCATCCAGGAAAAGCAAATGTTGTGGCAGATGCATTAAGTCGAAAATCATATTCATTATCGAATCTGATCAGTCTAAGGAAGATGAATGTTGAGATAGAAGTGAATGATGTAGGTGTTGTATGTGCTTCAATGGTAATCCATCCTATTATGTTGGATCGAATAAAGCAAGCTCAGTTTAAGGACGAGAAATTGGCAAATATTGCAGAAAAAGTAAAACATGGGTTGACGAAGTCGTTTGTCATAAATGAAAATGGTGTTATGACGATCAATAGTCGATTATGTGTCCCCAACATTGAAAACATTCGACAGGAAATAATGGATGAAGCGCATACTGCCCCTTATGCTATGGATTCGGGCAGTACAAAATTGTATCAAACCCTCAAATCTCATTATTGGTGGCCAAGAATGAAGAAAGATGTGGCTGAATATGTTCGGAAATGCTTAACTTGTCAGCAGATTAAAGCCGAACATCAAGCACCTGCGGGTAAATTACATCGTTACCCATACCAATTTGGAAATGGGAACGAATAACGATGGATTTTCTCTATGGTTTGCCTCCAACGGCTAAGAAAAATGATGCTGTTTCGGTAATTGTTGATAGACATACGAAGTCGGCTCACTTTTTTCCATTTAAATGTGGTTCTACATTGGAATATTTGGCAAAAAGATACGCAATGAAATAGTTTGGGTACATGGAGTACCTATATCTATTGTATCTGATCGAGATCCTAGGTTCACTTCTAGATTTTGGGGAAGTTTACAGGAAGCGCTCGGAACTAAATTGCATTTTAGTACGGCGTTTCATCCGCAGACAGACGGACAGTCAGAAAGGACAATACAGACCCTGGAAGAAATGCTTCGAGCGTGTGTAATCGAACTCAAAGGATCATGGGATGATTATAGCATTGATGGAATTCGCCTATAATAATCAATATCACTCAAGTATTGGTATGGCACCTTACGAAGCTTTATATGGTCGAAAGTGTCAAAATCCAATATGTTGGGACATGCAATGTGAACGGGTATTAGAAGGGCCAGATCTGATTCAAGATACAATGGAAAAGATAAAAGTTGTTAAAAGTCGACTAAAAAGCAGCTCAAGATCGACAAAAGAGTTACATTGATCAACATCGACGGGAAATGGAATATGAAGTTGGAGAGAAAGTATTTTTACGAGTATCGCCATGGAAAGGTGTCCTAAGATTTGGAAAGAAAGGAAAGTTAAGTCCACGTTGTATTGGACCTTATGAAATACTTGAAAGGATTGGACCGTTAGCGTATCGACTCGCATTACCACCTGAGCTGTCGCAAATACATAATATCTTAAGGGTAGAAAACCCCAACCTGCGAAACTTAATATGCTATAGTTGTTTCCAGTATCATGTGATTTCTTTGGTAATCCTATGATTCATAGCATGCTAAGAAATTCTACAATTTAGATTTAGCGCACATGAGTAGTATAAGATGTGATATTTTAGACTGTATCATAATCATACGAATTAACTTTTAAGGATTGTTTTTGGTTTAAAGCTCAGATTTTGAAGTTTCAATCGACATTATTAAATGCTTGGTTAACGGTGTGCAAAGATAGGATGAATGTCGAAAGGTGCTTCATGAGATCTCGACAAAAGCTGGGTTGTCTTTCTATTGTTTTGAATATGTATGTCGATATATGATTATATGTTAATTGAAGGAAGAAGTCGAAATGCATCATATAAAGTCGAGATAGGATCATTCCTCGATAGATAGATAGATAGATAGATTTCGATGTGTATGTTATAAATAGCTCTCGAGATTTTCCTATATAGATTTCGATATCATGATAAAAGTCGACATGATATCTCGACATTAGGTTAGTCATTTGGGAATTCGATAAACTTATATAGGTCTCGATATTTATTTTTAACAAAGGAACTCGACATTTTCAACAAAAGAACTCGACATTTCATTTTCAACCAAATACTTTCTACAGTACTATGTTCTCGACATTATGTTAGGGTCTCGACATTTTTAAGGATTTCGACATCTATGTTCTTTCGACATCCAAGTTCTCAGACATTAATATGATTTCGATATATGATCTCGATATTTCCTATTGTAATATGATCTCGACATTCGCTTTTCAACTAAAATGTCTCGGCATTATTTTTACCAGGTTAGCAAAGGTTTCGACATTTAAATTCTCGATATCTATTTGCTATATAATATATAATGATAATATTCCTAGGTTTCGATATTATTATAGAAAGACTTCGAGAGCTGATAATTATATCAGACAAAGATTTCAAAATATAATAGTTTTCGATATTTAGTAATTGAAACATTTTTAGGAATTTTAGGGTTTTCATTATTTTAGGGTTTTGATAATTCTAGCATTTTCGAAATTTATATGACTTAGTAAATATATTAATATGAAAATATTTTCAATACACAGAGGAACGAAGCGTAGGAAATTTACCAGATTCCGTGACTAATTTTATCAGGAGGACAGGTAGGTGGATTATCCATCTACAATGCGTAAACACATCTGTGATCTATATGTTTTCATGTGATTCTGTGATTTACGTGACTTATATGATTTACGTGTTTACATGTTCAACATACGTTTAATATAAATCATGTTATATGAGATTTCTTGTATATGCATGGCAAGTGCATATCACGTCAGGGATAGAAATGGTTGTACCGTAGTGAGATGGTAGTGATATGAGATAGTGACGTACGGGGTAGAATGAGATGTTTGTGATTGGTGACTCTTAGAGGAGTCGAGGTTGGGCTCACTGGGCGCCTGGCGGAGACAGGCATGATCGATCTGTCTACTCGGGCGTGACCGTCCCGAGGTGCATACCGCCGGATGAGATATTGATGTGACCTGATAGGAGGCCATTGGCGTGATCGTCCAGTGCACTATCAGTGTATACTTTTGGTGCGGAGCAACCCGGTAGGAGGCCATTGGCGTGATCGTCCAGTGCACTACCAGGGTAGGCTGCCACGAGACTTGGGGGTGGCCTCCAAGTAGTCTTTGCGTGCGAGGGTGTCGAGCCTAACCTAGGGCCCTGTGTTGTGTGAAATAGGAATGTGGGAAAAGAAGAGTGTGCATTATATCATGTTCTGAAATATTGGGTTTGGGGTTGAGTGCACACTTGCATACATGCATTTTATGCACCTACTGGGCAAATTGCTCAGTGTTTACGTGTTGTAGGTATTGAGTCCGACGCTGATACGCGTCGTGACTGAGGCAGCTGGTGGCGGTGCTCCACGGACTTTTGAGGGCGGTGCGATACATGGATGAAGACCTGTGGAGCGTCTGTAGGACTTTTGTTCTTTTGATATTTTTGGGGCTTCCCCGTGTACAGAGATGACAATGTAGACGTATGTTTATAATAATGTATATTATTTTAGGAAAAAGTTTTAATTACACGGGCCTTCCGCGGCTTACGTTGCGGAAATCCGCCACTAACCTTACTTAGAAAACGAGGGTCGTCACAGGTGGTATCAGAGCTTAGGCTTCAGATTCTGAATACTGTCCATGTACTGCCGCTTAAAAGCTTGGAGAACCAGCCTGACCTGTAAGTTTAGAGATTGATTATATGATTACGTGTTATTTGATATATGTGCTTTCTATGACTGATTGTAGAACTAGTTGAAAATGCCAAGGACACGTAGAGAAGTTGGCGAAACTAGTCATAGGGCGGGTTCCGAATCCCCACCGAATGTGGACCGCTCTACCATCTATCAATTAACTGATCTGATCCGACGGCAGTCAGATCAGACTAACGATCTCATCCACCGTCAAAATCCTCGGAGCATCATTCATCCCCTGGCCTAGAACGTGTAGAAGCTGCCGGGGAAAGGTTCCGAAGGTTAAACCCCCTTTGTTTGAGGAAGCCGCCGATCCTACCTATGCAGAGGATTGTCTTAAGACTATTGAAAATATGTTTCGCGTTAGCCATATACTAAGAAGGTGACTTGTGCCACCTTCATGTTACATGGGAACGCGGGCTACTGGTGGGATACCATTCAGGTGCTCGAGGATCCCACCATTATGACTTGGGAGAGATTCAAAACGCTCTTTCGGGGCAAGTACTTTACTGAACCTGATAGAGCGCAGAAGCTGAATGAATTCATAAATTTGAAACAAGGAGGGATGTCTGTAGCAGCATACATCCGCAAATTCGAGCAATTGTCTAGGTTTGCGCCACATATTGTGGCCACTGACGAGCTAAAGATAGAACGTTTCTCGGAAGGTCTCAAACCCGAGATCTTCCGGAGCGTAAGTATGTACGATACGGAAGGGAAGACTTATGCCCGTACCGCTGAACGAGCAATCCTAGCTGAGCAAGCGGAGAGCAGGGTTGCAAAGGCGCAGGATGCAAAGCTGAGAACAGAAGGACAACAAGGAGGAGGGAACCAGAAACGCCAATTCTTTGGCATGGGACCAAACTATCGCGGAAATCAACCGGGCCAGCAGAATTGGAGGCCAAGACCGAACAAAGGGCCATTTAACATTCCGAACCGGCCCTCAGGTGCTGCAACTCAATGTCGACAGTGTGGGCGTTACCATTCTGGTATGTGCTATGGACCAAGACCAAACCCGACCCCACAATGTTTCCGATGTGGGAAGATCGGACACTATGCTAGGAACTGCAATGAGAGTGTGCCTCAAGTTCCGAACCGACCGTTGATTCGACCCCCTCCAGTGCCAGCCCGAGTTTTTACTCTGACTAATGAGGAGGCCGAAGGGAATCATTCTGTAGTAACGGGCACGTTGACTATCTATGACGTGCCTACTGCTGTGTCAATTGACTCTGGGGCCACACATGCATTTGTGTCGGCCAAATATGTGGAAAAGGTAGGAATCTCTCCTACCTTATCTAAATGCAATTACATAGTTACTTTACCACACAGTGATCCGACACGCACTAACCAAGTGCTGAGAGGATGTTCTGTGAACATTGAGGGTAGAGATCTGAGCGTCGACTTGATTGTGATCCCAATGAACGACTATGATGTTATTTTTGGGATGGATTGGCTTTCGAGATATGGAGCCATCATAGATTGCAACAAGAAGGTCGTAAAATTCAACTGCCCGAAGAAGAGGTGTTCACTTTTTCGGTAAAAACTACTTTGAATCGTATTCCGCGAATCTCTGCGTTGAAGGCTCAGCGACTGTTGAGATCCGGTTGTGAGTCTTATCTCGTATATGCGGTGAAGGCGGAGGAGTTACCTCAGCCAGAACTAAAGAACGTACCGATAGTCAATGAATATGCCGATGTATTTCCCGATGATCTCCCGTGGTTACCCCCTGATCGAGAAATACAGTTCACAATAGACTTGATACCGCGGTCTGCCCCTATTTCTAAAGCTCCTTATCGCCTAGTGCCGAACGAATTGAAGGAATTGAAAGAACAGCTAGAGGACTTATTGCAGAAAGGGTTTATTCAGCCCAGCTTTTCACCGTGGGGAGCATCAGTCCTATTCGTGCGAAAGAAAGACAGGTCGATGCGACTATGCATTGACTATAGGGAGCTGAATAAGATCACGATCAAGAATAAATACCCGTTACCAAGGATCGATGATTTATTCGACCAGCTACAAGGAGCGACGGTATTCTCGAAAATTGACCTCCGTTCGGGATACCATCAGTTGAAGATCAGGGAGGTAGATATTCCTAAAACTGCGTTCAGTACGAGATACGGCCATTACGAGTTTTTGGTGATGCCATTCGGACTGACAAATGCCCCAGCTGCATTCATGGATCTTATGAACCGAGTCTTTAAAGACTCTCTCGACCGTTTTGTAATCGTCTTTATTGACGATATCCTGATCTATTCTAAGACGAAGGAAGAACACGAGAGTCATATACGAATCGTCTTAGGAATCTTGCGTGAGAAACAGCTCTACGCCAAATTCAAGAAAGGTGAATTTTGGCTTGAGCAAGTAGCCTTCTTGGGACACGTGATTTCTGGGAATGGAATTTCTGTGGACCCGAGTAAGATTGAGGCCGTGAACAGTTGGCCACGACAGACTATTTCGACCGAGGTCCGAAGTTTCCTAGGACTTGCGGGATATTACCGTAAGTTCATAGCTGACTTCTCTAGCATTGCCTCGACTCTGACGAATTTGACCAGGAAGAACGTACCTTTCAAGTGGTCTGAAGCTTGCGAACAAAGCTTTCAGGAGTTGAAGAAACGACTTACTTCTGCTCCCATTCTAACAATCCCATCGGGAACGGGAGGATTCTCAGTCTATAGCGACGCTTCGAAGAATGGACTAGGATGCGTGTTGATGCAGAACGGTAAGGTGATTGCTTATGCTTCACGACAACTAAAAGAATACGAAAAGAACTACCCAACCCACGACATAGAACTTGCAGCAGTCGTCTTCGTTAAAAATCTGGAGACACTACCTTTACGGAGAAAGGTGTGAGATCTTCACCGACCACAAAAGCTTGAAGTACTTCTTCACTTAGAAGGAGTTAAATATGAGACAACGACGATGGCTGGAGCTTGTAAATGACTACGACTGCGTTATCAATTATCATCCGGTCAAGGCAAACGTAGTCGCAGATGCGCTAAGTCGAAAAACGGTGAATGCAGAGTTACATCAACTGGGAATAGAGATAGTCAATTGGGAAGTTGAAGCAAAACTAGCACCATTAACCCTTCAACCCTCACTGCTAGAACGGATCAGGAAGACGCAAGAAGAAGGCGAACTGTATCTAAAAATGAAAGATGCGTTACCCGAGGACTTTAAAGTACGAGGAGATGGAGCTTTATTATACAAGAATCGTCTTTATGTACCTAACAATGAGGAGCTGCGACAAACGATAATGAAGGAAGCACACACGACCACATATTCGGTACACCCAGGAGCCACGAAAATGTATCAAGATTTGCGAATAAACTACTGGTGGCCAGGAATGAAGAAAGATATCGCTACATTCGTGAACCGCTGTATGACTTGCCAATTGATTAAAGCAGAACACCAACGACCCGTTGGAACCCTACAGCCTCTACCCATTCCAGAATGGAAGTGGGATCATATCACGATGGACTTCGTCGTTGGGTTACCCAAAACGACGAAAGGCCACGATGCCATTTGGGTGATCGTTGATCGCCTAACCAAATCAGCCCATTTCATCCCTATCAGTTCTACGTTTTCCATGGAATGCTACGCCGAATTGTACATTCAAGAAATTGTTCGACTCCATGGAATTCCAATCTCCATCGTCTCAGATCGAGATTCGAGATTTCTATCCAATTTCTGGCAGAGCTTACAGAAAGCGATGGGTACGAAGCTCTCGTTCAGTACTGCGTACCATCCTCAGATCGACGGACAGTCTGAACGGACGATCCAAACCCTTGAGGACATGTTACGAGCCTGCGTGCTAGACTTCAAAGGGAATTGGAGCAAATACTTGCCGCTAATTGAATTTTTCTACAATAATAGCTTTCACGCTACAATCGGAATGGCGTCGTATGAGGCCTGGCGCAAATGCCGATCCCCAGTCCATTTGGACGAAATCGATGAACGAGCTTTATTAGGACCCGATATGATCCGAGAAACAACAGAAGCAGTGACAGGCTCAAATACTAGCAAGTGTACTAGGTCGTGCAAGTAGTAAAACGGACGAAGTCCGAGTATCGATCCACGAAGATAGCTTGATTAATTCTAAGATATTAAACCTAATTTTAATTTAGACTAAGAGAATTTTTTAATTTTAATAATTTGATTAAAAGAAATAAAAGACGCAAATAAAAAAATAGACGCAAATAAAATAGATGAGATAACGATCAATTAACGACGAGTGACTAAGGCACGTGTTCAGCACAAATAATTCCAACGTTTCATAAAATCTATCCTATCTAACCATCATGAATCTCAGTCAAGGTAAAATTTCCTAAGACAATCGCTACTCGTTTGTCCCGCAATAGCGATCCTATGCGATAGAGAACCAACCCGTATATGTCTATAGGATTGTAGTTTCCACGCATGCATTCAATCTCTATGAAATTACGCGAGCTCAAACGCTTTCGGCGCTTAAGGATTCGGAAACCACACATACGAAACCGAATTCCATCTCTGGTCTATTTTACGTAGTGATGTTCGATGTTATTGTTCTAATCGGTCTAACCACTTTGTCCGTCTCATAAACCAATCAAATAAACATGCATATGTTGATCAGGCATACACAAGCATTAAGCGCAAACAAAGAACACATGACTCGATTCACACGATCAAATAGTGTAACACCCGGGCTTTCCGTAGGTATTTAGGGCCAATAAATTAGCAAAATATAACTTCGTGAATTATGTGCATTAAGGTGAATTATGTGCATAAACGTGATTTATGTGCTGAATATGACTTAAGTGCAGCTTCGTATTTTACGAAATTGGGTGCAATTAAATGGTGCTAAGTGACCCTTAATTTATCTAGCAATTTTCGAAAATAGACTACAATTTTAGTGGGCTAGGATTTTATTGGGCCATGAACCCATTATGATGGGAATTACCAAGTGGGCTAAAAGTAGAATTTGGCCCAATTCAAGAAATATCAACTTGGGAGACAATTCCCATGAATTAAGGAAAAACCCACGCCACCATGTCCTAATCCAACAAAATGCAATAAAATATCTAATGTAAACACTTTAACACCCCATAAACCCACCAAAGCAATTAACGAGAGCAAGAGAGAAAGGAGAAGAAGAAGTCGAGGATTAAAAGTCGAACCAAGAAACACTTCAACTAGCTTAAGGATTCGAAGTTGGTAAGTAAAATACCTTCTTTAAGCTTTTAATTTCGTATGATATGTGTAGTTGAAGGTATTTAGGTCATTAAAAGAAACTTTTAGGAAGAACACGAGAAAACCCTAAATGTGCCGAGCTTAGGTTAGTTCAAATGATTTCCGCTTAGACAGATATGGAGTTGGGTAGCTTAGTATGTGATTTAGAACTTAGAATGCTAGGTAGAACAAGCTGCGAAGTGAATTTGAGGGAGAAGAACGATGGAAAATCGAAGAAGATGATAAATGTCGAAAGAAATGTCGAGCTGCTGCATGAAATGTCGACTAAACATATATCGACATTTTAATAAATGTCGATATACCATGTAAATATCATGTCGACATTCCCTAATGAAAATGTCGAAACATAATGTCGAAGGGATAAGAAATAAAAATGTCGAGCCTTTCTATGTTGATAAAATGTCGAACACTCAAAGAAATTAATATAAATATCGGGAGTAGTCATGTCGACATTTTCTACAAATGTCGAATTGAAATGTCGAACAAAGATAGTTAAAAATGTCGGGATGTGCATTAGAATTCATATCGACATCTTGTTGAAATGTCGAGATCTTTAAGTAACACAAATGTCGAAATATTAGAAAGATGTCGAGTTAAAAATGTCGAGGTATACATTTAAATTCATAACGACATCTTGATGAAAAGTCGAGATAAATGTCGAAATGGTATTAAGAAAAATGTCGAATCCTTACGCAAACGTCGACATTTTGTACATATGTCGAACTATAATGTCGAGCTAAAATAATTAACAATGTCGAGACCTAACTTCCCAAGCAACCCGAGATTTATCAAATGTCGAAAGGTGATGTCGAAACCCTCATGCATCTCGATAATTAGCTCCTTCATATCGACATCGTGTAAATGTCGAAGATCGGTGTGAGTTGCATGTCGATATTCTCTAACTCAAATGCTGAAGTATAAATGTCGAGACCAATATCTATAAAAATGTCAAGATGCAACGTTTAGATAAGATAGCTAAGAATGTCGAACTTCACAAAAATGTCGAGACCCTAATTGAGTTAAATGTCGAGTCATGTTACTTGGAAAGAAATGTCGAATTAGAGAAAAATGTCGAGATGCTAGGTAGAATGTCGAAACCTGGAATTTGTCGAGACCCTTCAAAAGCCCAAATGTCGAACCCTTACACAAACAAATATCGAGTTCTTACACATTAAAATCTCGAGATCCTACCTTATAATTATATCGAGATCTTTAAATAGTCCAAATGTCGACTTCTTATACATACAATGCCGAGGTCTATTCCATATCGAGTTCTTATATATATGCATCTATAATGTCGAGGTCTAATGAGGTCGAGACCCACCTTAGAATCATATCGAAATCATGTTGAAATCCCACACATGCAAAGTCGGGCGAAAGCTAGTAAATTAAACGACTTTCGCCGAGCCTTTCACCAAAGAAATTTAAATCCTCTAACTTAGAAATCTATCAAAGGGCCGAGAACTTTACTTAAATATGATACGGAATAGAAATCCATTGACTCGAGAAATTTAATAAGGCAAATCGAGAGATGAGAAATCTAGGGAAATTATACGAAGTCTAAATAACTAAGTATGACGAAAATTATTACTTCGACGAATTAGCCGAGGAGAGCGAAAGTACTAACGTCATAACCCTTTTATGCTTAAAGGTCGTGCGTTAGGAGCTAACGGGGAGAATAGTAATTACGCTTGGACGACAGGTAAGTGGAAATCCAACTACGACACATAACATATGTGTATGTGCCAAATTTATGTGATTATGTGATGATGTGTTTACGTGCTTATGTGAACTTGTATGATATGGTTCCATGCTTTCGGTAAGCATTATGACGTTGATGCATTCTGCATATGCACGAGCATGCACGACACGTTGGGGGAAAAATGAGATGATGAGTGTGCACGTATATGTCGCAAATAGCGAAAAGCAAATGCCGAAGTGAGCAATGAGGATATTATTTTAAGAAGTGGCGGCTTCCGGGGCACCGAGACGGCGTTGATGCGCCGTCGGCGATGTTGATGCGTCGCCAGTTTACGAACGACGTTGATGCGTCGGGGGATACCATGGTTGGGTTGATGCCCTCATGGTCGGGTTGATGCCCTTATATCCTTGATTAGCGTGGTTGGGTTGATGCCCTCATGCTTTAGTATGGTTGGGTTGATGCCCTCATACTTTGGGCTGATGCCCGTGGTTGGATAGAGCTCTATACGGTGTACGCCTGGGTAAAAGTCAGCCAAGGGCCCTAAGATAAAAGATATGAGATTAAGTTTGATCCATACGACGTAAGGTGCATCGGCGTGGATTGCCTTTGCGGGGTTTTATCACGTGCACGTCATGCATGATTTCTACTTACTGAGCATATCGCTCATCCCTTACGTTATGTGTTGTAGGTGCGAGCGACCACGGTACGTGATCGCTTAGATGGCAAGGCCAATCTTTTGGAGCTTCACGCTGCTTTTGGGGTGGACGTGTGTGTATGGATGACGACCTGTGAGGCCGGGCGCATAGGAGCCTTTTGCTGTGCCGACACACCTTCGTCCTCGTAGTTAGATCATGTCTGGAACTTAGGGTTCAACATGTATTCTTTTGACTTGTACAGAACATCATTCCATTATGTAAATGGAAAGAAAAAAATTTATTCGCATTTTCAGTATACTTTACTAATCACAACTCGCTAGGCACATAGGAATGCGCTAGAATAGGCAGTTAGGGAAAGTGTGGTCGTGACAGAGTGGTATCAGAGCTTCGGTTACAGGTTCTGTAGACTGTCCATACACACACACCCAAAAGAGCGGAAGCGGCCTTGCAAGTAAGTGTTAAATTTATGTGGGTCTATATGTTGCATAATTTATTGGCCTAGGACAATCAGGATAGGGATAGAAGATGGTAAGAACAAGAGGTGAGTCGAGCGGCGGCGATGACCAAAATAGGGGAAACACGGCCCCTACTGACAACCGCGACGCGACCATTTTCCAACTTACGGAATTGGTACGCCAGCAGTCAACCCAAATACAACAGCTGATCCAACAGAACACCCCGAATGTTGGAAACACTCAGGCCGACAAGGCAGAGATAGTGGGAGAAAGGTTCAGGAGGTTGAACCCACCAACATTCGAGGATACAGCCGACCCAACGGCAGCTGAAGACTGGATCAGGACCTTGGAGAGCATGTTCGTTTACAGCCGCGTTCCTGAGGCAGAGAAGGCCCTATGTGCCGCGTTCTTACTAAGAGGAAGCGCAGGGCATTGGTGGGACACCATTATGGTGCTCGAAAACCCCGCGACAATGAGCTGGGAAAGATTTAAGGAACTATTTAGGGGCAAGTACCTTACGGCCCCAGTGAGAGCTCAGCGCCTGAATGAGTTCATCAACCTCAGACAGGGGTCAATGACTGTGGCTGAATACATCAGGAAATTTGAGCAGCTGTCCAGGTTCGCTGCCCACATGGTAAGCACAGAGGCTCTAAAGATCGAGCGTTTCCTTGAGGGCCTTAAGCCGGAATTATATCGCGATGTGAGTATGGCGGGATTGCAAGGAGCCACGTATGCTCAGGTGGCGGAAAGGGCAATGGTGGCGGAACAGGCTGAAGCTAGGATTGTCCGCGCCCAAGAAGCAAAAAGAAAGTTTGCGCAAGTACAAGGGACGCAGTGGAGCGGAGGAAGTCAGAAACGCCAGTTCGTACCCAAAGGCGGGAAGCCGAACTTTCAGAATAAGCCACCACAACGCCCGCAAGGAATTCCAAATCGACCGCCGAACCCAAATCAGGGAGGATTTCCAGTCCCAAATGTCCCTAATTGCCAAAAGTGTGGGAAAAGACACTCTGGTGACTGCTATGCCCAGACCAACAACTGCTTTAAGTGCGGGAAGCCAGGGCACTTTTCGAGGCAATGCCCAGATTGGGCGACAGGAAGTCAAACCGGAGGTCAGACAAGACCACAAATGGTACCAGCTCGGGTGTACACAATTACATCCGAGGAGGCAGAAAATGACCCAGCGGTGGTGACAGGTACCCTCCTTATCCACCATACTCCCACATGCATCCTAGTAGACTCAGGGGCCTCGCACTCGTTTGCATCCATTGAGTATGTGACAAAACTCGGGGTTAGGCCTCGTCAATCCGAATATGAATATAGTGTAACTATGCCCCATGGGGATCCGACTAGAACGAATCAAGTACTGAGGGAATGTTCAGTGTTAGTAGGTAATAAGGAGCTACCCATAGATTTAATAGTCATTCCAATGAATGACTATGAGGTCATCCTTGGAATGGATTGGTTGTCGAAGTACGGAGCCGTGATTGATTGCAACCGCAAGGTAGTCACATTTCATATAGAAGGGAACGAACCTTTCACCTTTCAAGGGACGGTGAAGGGAAGGAGCACCTCTAGGATATCAGCACTAAAGGCTCAACGCCTAATCAAAGCTGGATGCGAAGCGTACTTCATATTCGCGATGAAAACGGAAGAGAGTTCACCCCTAAGGTTGGAAGAAGTGCCAATAATTCGAGAATTCTCAGACGTTTTTCCCGAAGACTTACCAGGATTGCCACCAGATAGAGAAATTGAGTTCACCATAGACCTAGTACCTGGAGCAGCACCTATATCCAAGGCGCCTTATCGGTTAGCGCCGACGGAACTAAAGGAGCTCAAGGAGCAATTAGACGAGCTACTACAGAAAGGATTTATTCAGCCGAGTTTCTCTCCCTGGGGAGCGCCAGTCCTGTTCGTTCGAAAGAAAGACGGAACCATGCGACTGTGCATCGACTACAGGGAGTTAAACAAAATAACGATCAAGAACAGGTATCCCCTCCCGAGGATCGATGACTTATTTGATCAACTACAAGGCGCTACGGTGTTTTCAAAGATCGACCTACGATCGGGATATCACCAACTAAAGATACGGGAGGAAGACATTCCTAAGACTGCCTTCAGTACACGCTATGGACACTACGAGTTCCTAGTCATGCCATTCGGGCTGACTAACGCACCGGCAGCTTTTATGGATCTGATGAACCGAGTGTTCAAACAATTTTTGGATAAGTTCGTCATAGTGTTCATAGACGACATCCTAATCTACTCAAAGACGAAAGAGGAACACGAGCAGCACCTGCAAACGGTCCTTGGAGTATTGAGGGAGAAGCAGTTGTACGCAAAGTTCAAGAAGTGCGAGTTTTGGCTGGACCAAGTCGCCTTCTTGGGACATATTATCTCCGGAGCAGGAATATCGGTGGATCCGAACAAGATCGAAGCCATTAGTAAATGGCCACAACCAACAAATGCGACCGAGGTACGAAGTTTCCTCGGCTTGGCGGGCTATTATAGGAAGTTTATTAAGGACTTCTCGAAAATAGCTTCAATGCTGACAAAGTTAACGAGGAAGAACACGCCATTTCATTGGAGCGAGGAATGTGAACTGAGCTTCCAAGAGCTTAAGAGGCGACTGACTACAGCCCCAGTCCTTACAATACCGTCAGGAACCGGGGGATTCTCCGTTTACAGCGATGCCTCAAAGAACGGCTTAGGATGTGTGTTAATGCAGAACGGGAACGTAGTAGCCTATGCATCACGACAACTAAAGGAGTATGAGAAGAACTACCCTACACACGACTTGGAGCTTGCTGCCGTAGTCTTTGCTCTCAAGATTTGGAGGCACTACTTGTATGGAGAAAGATGCGAAATCTACACCGATCACAAGAGTTTAAAGTATTTCTTCACCCAGAAGGAACTCAATATGAGACAAAGACGGTGGCTGGAATTGGTAAAAGACTACGATTGCGCGATCAACTACCACCCAGGGAAGGCGAACGTGGTAGCTGATGCTTTAAGCCGGAAATCGGTGAGCGCGGAACTTCAACGGCTCGACGTGGAGATCGTACCGTTGGGAGAAGTCGAGGTAAAGTTAGCAACCCTGACTCTGCAACCAACACTATTGGAGCGAATCAAGAAGGCCCAGGAAAATGACGAGTTCTATGTTAAGATCAAGGGAACCCAGACAGAGCAGCCGACAGTAGACTATGTAATCCGAAACGACGGGAGCTTGTACTATAAGAGCAGATTATATGTACCGGACGACGCAGAACTTCGAAAAACTATAATGGCGGAAGCACATACTACACAATACTCAGTACATCCTGGAGCCACGAAGCTGTATAGAGACCTACGAACGCACTACTGGTGGCCAGGAATGAAGAAAGACGTAGCCGAATTCGTCAGTCAATGTCTCACTTGTCAACGAATTAAGGCAGAACACCAACGGCCAGCGGGAACGCTGCAGCCTTTACCAATCCCAGAGTGGAAATGGGACAACATAACGATGGATTTTGTAAGCGGATTGCCGAAGAACGCGAAAGGGCACGACGCAATTTGGGTGATTGTAGATCGACTTACGAAATCTGCTCATTTTCTGCCAATAAGTACGACATTCACCATGGAGCGATACGCGGAACTGTATGTCCAAGAGATAGTACGACTCCATGGAGTACCATTATCAATAATTTCAGACCGCGACTCAAGATTTCTATCCAAGTTCTGGATAAGCTTACATAAGGCGATGGGTACAAAATTATCGTTTAGCACGGCTTATCATCCGCAGACGGACGGGCAATCCGAGCGGACTATCCAAACGCTAGAAGATATGTTACGAGCCTGTGTGCTTGATTTTAAAGGCAATTGGAGCAAGTACCTTCCACTCGTGGAATTCTCGTACAATAATAGCTACCAAGCTACGATTGGAATGGCTCCATATGAAGCCTTATACGGGCGTAAGTGCAGATCCCCAGTGCATTGGGATGAAGTCGGTGAAAGGGCGATGCTAGGACCAGACATGGTACGAGAAATGACGGAAATCATCGCAATGATACGAGAAAGAATGCAAACAGCACAGAGCAGACAAAAGAGCTATGCGGATCGAAGACGCAGACCGCTAGAATTTGAAGTTGATGACTGGGTTTTCGTGAAAGTGTCACCGATGAGAGGCGTTAAGAGATTCGGGAAGAAAGGAAAATTGAGCCCGAGGTATATTGGTCCATTCAGAATAATGAAAAGAGTTGGTGAAGTAGCTTACCAACTGGAACTACCAGCATCGTTGTCGCAAGTACACGATGTGTTCCATATTTCGACTTTGCGAAAGTACATCGCTGACCCAAGCCACGTACTGACAAACGACACTCTGCACCAACAGTTGAAGCCAGATTTGAGCTACGAGGAAGTGCCAGTAGAAATACTGATGCACGAAACGAAAAGACTTAGGAACAAAGAGATTCCTCTAGTGAAAGTTCTGTGGCGGAATCAGTCAGTAGAGGAAGCCACATGGGAACGTGAGGATGAGATGAAAACCCGCTATCCTGAATTGTTCTGGACGGGCTGATTTCGGGGGCGAAATCCTCCTTAAGGGGGGGAGGATGTAACACCCGGGCTTTCCGTAGGTATTTAGGGCCAATAAATTAGCAAAATATAACTTCGTGAATTATGTGCATTAAGGTGAATTATGTGCATAAACGTGATTTATGTGCTGAATATGACTTAAGTGCAGCTTCGTATTTTACGAAATTGGGTGCAATTAAATGGTGCTAAGTGACCCTTAATTTATCTAGCAATTTTCGAAAATAGACTACAATTTTAGTGGGCTAGGATTTTATTGGGCCATGAACCCATTATGATGGGA
This sequence comes from Craterostigma plantagineum, assembly GCA_027422505.1. Lineage (NCBI taxonomy): Eukaryota > Viridiplantae > Streptophyta > Magnoliopsida > Lamiales > Linderniaceae > Craterostigma > Craterostigma plantagineum. Next base: position 1,223,374 of record JAPQWV010000129.1, on the reverse strand, counting down.
ATTACCAAGTGGGCTAAAAGTAGAATTTGGCCCAATTCAAGAAATATCAACTTGGGAGACAATTCCCATGAATTAAGGAAAAACCCACGCCACCATGTCCTAATCCAACAAAATGCAATAAAATATCTAATGTAAACACTTTAACACCCATAAACCCACCAAAGCAATTAACGAGAGCAAGAGAGAAAGGAGAAGAAGAAGTCGAGGATTAAAAGTCGAACCAAGAAACACTTCAACTAGCTTAAGGATTCGAAGTTGGTAAGTAAAATACCTTCTTTAAGCTTTTAATTTCGTATGATATGTGTAGTTGAAGGTATTTAGGTCATTAAAAGAAACTTTTAGGAAGAACACGAGAAAACCCTAAATGTGCCGAGCTTAGGTTAGTTCAAATGATTTCCGCTTAGACAGATATGGAGTTGGGTAGCTTAGTATGTGATTTAGAACTTAGAATGCTAGGTAGAACAAGCTGCGAAGTGAATTTGAGGGAGAAGAACGATGGAAAATCGAAGAAGATGATAAATGTCGAAAGAAATGTCGAGCTGCTGCATGAAATGTCGACTAAACATATATCGACATTTTAATAAATGTCGATATACCATGTAAATATCATGTCGACATTCCCTAATGAAAATGTCGAAACATAATGTCGAAGGGATAAGAAATAAAAATGTCGAGCCTTTCTATGTTGATAAAATGTCGAACACTCAAAGAAATTAATATAAATATCGGGAGTAGTCATGTCGACATTTTCTACAAATGTCGAATTGAAATGTCGAACAAAGATAGTTAAAAATGTCGGGATGTGCATTAGAATTCATATCGACATCTTGTTGAAATGTCGAGATCTTTAAGTAACACAAATGTCGAAATATTAGAAAGATGTCGAGTTAAAAATGTCGAGGTATACATTTAAATTCATAACGACATCTTGATGAAAAGTCGAGATAAATGTCGAAATGGTATTAAGAAAAATGTCGAATCCTTACGCAAACGTCGACATTTTGTACATATGTCGAACTATAATGTCGAGCTAAAATAATTAACAATGTCGAGACCTAACTTCCCAAGCAACCCGAGATTTATCAAATGTCGAAAGGTGATGTCGAAACCCTCATGCATCTCGATAATTAGCTCCTTCATATCGACATCGTGTAAATGTCGAAGATCGGTGTGAGTTGCATGTCGATATTCTCTAACTCAAATGCTGAAGTATAAATGTCGAGACCAATATCTATAAAAATGTCAAGATGCAACGTTTAGATAAGATAGCTAAGAATGTCGAACTTCACAAAAATGTCGAGACCCTAATTGAGTTAAATGTCGAGTCATGTTACTTGGAAAGAAATGTCGAATTAGAGAAAAATGTCGAGATGCTAGGTAGAATGTCGAAACCTGGAATTTGTCGAGACCCTTCAAAAGCCCAAATGTCGAACCCTTACACAAACAAATATCGAGTTCTTACACATTAAAATCTCGAGATCCTACCTTATAATTATATCGAGATCTTTAAATAGTCCAAATGTCGACTTCTTATACATACAATGCCGAGGTCTATTCCATATCGAGTTCTTATATATATGCATCTATAATGTCGAGGTCTAATGAGGTCGAGACCCACCTTAGAATCATATCGAAATCATGTTGAAATCCCACACATGCAAAGTCGGGCGAAAGCTAGTAAATTAAACGACTTTCGCCGAGCCTTTCACCAAAGAAATTTAAATCCTCTAACTTAGAAATCTATCAAAGGGCCGAGAACTTTACTTAAATATGATACGGAATAGAAATCCATTGACTCGAGAAATTTAATAAGGCAAATCGAGAGATGAGAAATCTAGGGAAATTATACGAAGTCTAAATAACTAAGTATGACGAAAATTATTACTTCGACGAATTAGCCGAGGAGAGCGAAAGTACTAACGTCATAACCCTTTTATGCTTAAAGGTCGTGCGTTAGGAGCTAACGGGGAGAATAGTAATTACGCTTGGACGACAGGTAAGTGGAAATCCAACTACGACACATAACATATGTGTATGTGCCAAATTTATGTGATTATGTGATGATGTGTTTACGTGCTTATGTGAACTTGTATGATATGGTTCCATGCTTTCGGTAAGCATTATGACGTTGATGCATTCTGCATATGCACGAGCATGCACGACACGTTGGGGGAAAAATGAGATGATGAGTGTGCACGTATATGTCGCAAATAGCGAAAAGCAAATGCCGAAGTGAGCAATGAGGATATTATTTTAAGAAGTGGCGGCTTCCGGGGCACCGAGACGGCGTTGATGCGCCGTCGGCGATGTTGATGCGTCGCCAGTTTACGAACGACGTTGATGCGTCGGGGGATACCATGGTTGGGTTGATGCCCTCATGGTCGGGTTGATGCCCTTATATCCTTGATTAGCGTGGTTGGGTTGATGCCCTCATGCTTTAGTATGGTTGGGTTGATGCCCTCATACTTTGGGCTGATGCCCGTGGTTGGATAGAGCTCTATACGGTGTACGCCTGGGTAAAAGTCAGCCAAGGGCCCTAAGATAAAAGATATGAGATTAAGTTTGATCCATACGACGTAAGGTGCATCGGCGTGGATTGCCTTTGCGGGGTTTTATCACGTGCACGTCATGCATGATTTCTACTTACTGAGCATATCGCTCATCCCTTACGTTATGTGTTGTAGGTGCGAGCGACCACGGTACGTGATCGCTTAGATGGCAAGGCCAATCTTTTGGAGCTTCACGCTGCTTTTGGGGTGGACGTGTGTGTATGGATGACGACCTGTGAGGCCGGGCGCATAGGAGCCTTTTGCTGTGCCGACACACCTTCGTCCTCGTAGTTAGATCATGTCTGGAACTTAGGGTTCAACATGTATTCTTTTGACTTGTACAGAACATCATTCCATTATGTAAATGGAAAGAAAAAAATTTATTCGCATTTTCAGTATACTTTACTAATCACAACTCGCTAGGCACATAGGAATGCGCTAGAATAGGCAGTTAGGGAAAGTGTGGTCGTGACAAATAGGATAAGAAAAATATTAATACGTAGTCATTATTCGGCCTACCATGACCTTATTCACAAAGAAATCTAAGCTAGCATATTAATAAAATAAAAACATAAAATATTCAACGTCGATAATAGAGAAATAAAATAAAACTTCGCTTATCATGGAAGGAACGCCTCGCAAGTCGTCGATTTTCTTCTACTGTCGCAGCTCTCTGTTTTCTTATTTCAGCCGTGCGTTTATTCACCGCCGTCGTTTCTTTTCTTCGCTGCCCAAAGCACCTTTGCTCGTGTGTGATTCGCTGCTCAAAGCTCTCCGTTCTCTCCTTTTATTCTTCGCTGTCCAAGGCTTCTTATAGAAAATCAGCCGACTTAAGCCACTTCCTTTTTTTCCATATACGAATCTTTTTGGCTAATATATTGGTTTGATCTCTTTTCCTTGAATATCTCACGTGTATTATAGTAAAGATTTGACTTATTCTTCAACACCTCTCCTTGCTCTTCACGTTAAAGAGCTGCCAAAATAAAAGAGGAAAATCTGGTAAATTTCATGGTTGCCCCAGACTTTATAAAAATTTTCAAGAAAATCCCTAAGGTTCAAGTAGTTCCAAAAGTGCTCCTATTTTCCCTTTGTCGATCTCGTTTGCTTGGAAATTTACCGTAAATAAATTCAAACATAAATATAGAGTACTCGAGGGAATTTTTGATAAATAACGATCGGAAATGCACTTTTATGGATAATAAAATTACGTAAAATCCTAACTTATCAAGCAGTAACCAAAATGCGAGAAAGGATGCGAACGGCTTAGAGTCGACATAAAGTTATGCAGATCATCAACGACGACCCTTGGAATTCACAGAAGATGAGCAAGTGTTTCTAAAGATCTCCCCGATGAAAGGAGTAAAGCGTTTTGGAAAGAAGGGCAAGCTAAGTCCCAGATACATAGGCCCCTTTAAGATCGTCAAACGAGTCGGCAAAGTTGCGTATAAATTGGAGTTACCGGCTTCATTATCGCAAGTTCATGACGTTTTAACGTATCGACATTACGAAAATACGTCGCGGACCCAAACCATGTGATCCAGAACGAACTTATTTATCGACAGCTCAAGCCTGACTTGAGTTACGAAGAGAAACCTGTAGATATTTTGATGTACGAGTCAAAACGGCTACGGAATAAGATTATTCCGTTAGTTAAAGTTTTGTGGCGGAATCAATCAGTTGAGGAAGCCACTTGGGAGCGTGAGGATGATATGAATTCGTTATCCCGAGTTATTCCAGTCGGCATAATTTCGGGGACAAAATTCTTTTAAGGGGGGGAGGATGTAACACCCGTAAAAAAATTTAATACGTGATTTTGGATATAATTAGCTATGTAATTCTATGAATTAGCCATGTTGACGATAAAAATTAGGTTTGGAACGAAAGTATATATTGTAGTAGTTCCGAATTAATCTCGAAGCTTAGCTAAGAGTGTTATGAAAATAATTAATATTATATCAATAAGGATTGGGCTCATTTAATTTAATTAGTTATTGAATGAGGCTCAATATCGTTAGAAGCATGATAAACCATTAAGTTCCTTAATCTAAGAGGTAAAATTCATCACCTCCTAGTCTTATCAGTTCTATTTTCGAGAACTTCATATATATCCAATAGTTTATCATAAGCACCAAATAAGGGAAACCCTTAACGAGAGACGTCCAAGAGTAGAGGAGCTTTCAACTTGTTCGAACTTCTTGCAAGCAAATCTCGAGTAAGGTAAATAAAGGAAATCTTCTGTACAATTAATGAATAGGTTTATAATTGTTTCTAAGTGCAATCGTTAGTAAATTATATGATCCTGATCATAAGAATTCAAGATCTATTAAGGGTAGAAAACCCTAACCTGCGAAACTTAATATGCTATAGTTGTTTCCAGTATCATGTGATTTCTTTGGTAATCCTATGATTTATAGCATGCTAAGAAATTCTACAATTTAGATTTAGCACACATGTTAGTATAAGATGTGATATTTTAGACTGTATCATAATCATAAGAATTAATTTTTAAGGATTGTTTTTGGTTTAAATCTCAGATTTTGAAGTTTCAATCGACATTATTAAATGCTTGGTTAACGGTGTGCAAATATAGGATGAATGTCGATAGGTGCTTCATGAGATCTCGACAAAAGCTGGGTTGTCTTTCTATTGTTTTGAATATGTATGTCGATATATGATTATATGTTAATTGAAGGAAGAAGTCGAAATGCATCAAATAAAGTCGAGATAGGATCATTCCTCGATAGATAGATAGATAGATAGATAGATTTCGATGTGTATGTTATAAATAGCTCTCGAGATTTTCCTATATAGATTTCAATATCATGATAAAAGTCGACATGATATCTCGACATTAGGTTAGTCATTTGGTAAGAATTCGATAAACTTATATAGGTCTCGATGTTTATTTTTAACAAAGGAACTCGACATTTTCAACAAAAGAACTCGACATTTCATTTTCAACCAAAGATCTCGATACTTTCTACAGTATTATGTTCTCGACATTATGTTAGGGTCTCGACATTTTTAAGGTTTCGACATCCAAGTTCTCAGACATTAATATGAATTCGATATATGATCTCGATATTTCCTATTGTAATATGATCTCGACATTGGCTTTTTCAACTAAAAGGTCTCGGCATTAATTTTACCAGGTTAGCAAAGGTTTCGACATTTAAATTCTCGATGTCTATTAATATATAATATATAATGATAATATTCCTAAGTTTCGATATTATTATAGAAAGACTTCGAGAGCTGATAATTATATCAGACAAAGATTTCGAAATATAATAGTTTTCGATATTTCGTAATTTTAACATTTTTAGGAATTTTAGGGTTTTCATTATTTAGGGTTTTGATAATTCTAGCATTTTCGAAATTTATATGACTTAGTAAATATATTAATATGAAAATATTTTCAATACACAGAGGATCGAAGCGTAGGAAATTTACCAGATTTCGTGACTAATTTTGTCAGGAGGACAGGTAGGTGGATTATCCATCTACAATGCGTAAACACATGTGTGATCTATATGTTTTCATGTGATTCTGTGATTTACGTGACTTATATGATTTACGTGTTTACATGTTCTACATACGTTTAATATAAATCATGTTATATGAGATTTCTTGTATATGCATGGCACGTGCATATCACGTCAGGGATAGAAATGGTTGTACCGTAGTGAGACGGTAGTGATATGAGATAGTGACGTACGGGGTAGAATGAATGTTTGTGATTGGTGACTCTTAGAGGAGTCGAGGTTGGGCTCACTGGGCACCTGGCGGAGACAGGTGTGATCGATCTGTCTACTCGGGCGTGACCGTCCCGAGGTGCATACCGCCGGATGAGATATTGATGTGACCTGATAGGAGGCCATTGGCGTGATCGTCCAATGCACTATCAGTGTATACTTTCGGTGCGGAGCGACCCGATAGGAGGCCATTGGCGTGATCGTCCAGTGCACTACCAGGGTAGGCTGCCACGAGACTTGGGGGTGGCCTCCCAGTAGTCTTTGCGCGCGAGGGTGTCGAGCCTAACCTAGGGCCCTGTGTTGTGTGAAATAGGAATGTGGGAAAAGAAGAGTGTGCATTATATCATGTTGTGAGATATTGGGTTTGGGGTTGAGTGCATGCTTGCATACATGCATTTTATTCACCTACTGGGCAAATTGCTCAGTGTTGACGTATTGTAGGTATTGAGTCCGACGCTGATAAGCGTCGTGACTGAGGCAGCTGGTGGCGCTGCTCCACGGACTTTTGAGGGCGGTGCGATACATGGATGAAGACCTGTGGAGCGTCTGTAGGACTTTTGTTCTTTTGATATTTTTGGGGCTTCAGCCCGTGTACAGAGATGATAATGTAGACGTATGTTTATAATAATGTATATTATTTTAGGAAAAAGTTTTAATTAGACGGGCCTTCCGCGGCTTACGTTGCGGAAATCCGCCACTAACCTTACTTAGAAAACGAGGGTCGTCACACACCGGCCCAATTTTCTTTCTTTTTAAAATAACGTAATTGCCAACGTGCTCGTTATGAGTGTGATTTATGGCGCACTTGCGGGTTTTAGGAATTTGGTTTCCGGGTCATTTGTTAAGCGTCACGCCCCCCGGGTTGTATGTGTTTTATATGGGTTGTTCGGGACTTATGATCCCCCCCGTGTTGCAATTTACCGTTTTATTAGATTAGCTTAAATACGAACACGAGGGCCCATTTGATGGTAGACAACCCCCGGGCGGTGATAGGATGGTGGATGTTCGGTGACTTTGAGGCCGTTTGAGTGACGAAGGACGTTTGACGACTTCAAGACCCGTGCGACAACCCGAGGTTCTTTTGAATACGCATGTATTGGGATACACTAGAAATAACCAGCTTGTGTTGTCTTGTAGTTTATTTTCCTATGGTTAACTTACTACATACGTGCGTGTTGGTTTTAGAAGTGATATGCATGTTCAAGGGGCTCTTATGTGAGATGGTTTATTCTTCCGTTTGAAAAATACTAAGTTGGTAAAGGAGTAGATTCCTGTCTTCTATCATGCTCGAGATGTCTAGCGTTGGGGTGTTTTGTGAGTTGTTCCGAATAAGTTGGCGTCGTATATCCGACCCCGATATTAGCGTCTCGGGTGTGTCTTGGACGCTGCTCGTCATACCAGTCCTCCCCCACGAAGCGTACGCTGCAAGGGGCAGTACATTCTGTACGATTTGAGCATAAGTTGATAGGTCACAAGTTATACCCAATAAGCAGGATTAGCCGTGAGGGTCAATGACTGAGACAAAGATAGTTGTAACTCTAATTGGATAAGTTCACATTTGACGTGACTTCGATAAGATTAGATGAGCCAAATATCACGTTAAAGGCTGAAGCGAATCTAGTTGAGGCGGGAACATCAACTCCACTATGAAACTTTCAACGAGGTTTTCGAAACTCTTCTCAAGAGGATAGTGTTTTCGAGAAAAATAGTGGGAGTCAAGTGAAACGAAAAGTCCTTGTTTGCGCTTGATTATATCTTTATTTTCTGCAGCTTTACGTTTCTTTCTATTTACGGCGATGACGAACATTATTACTATGCTACTTGAGAGAAATTGTTTGGTTGGACCAAACTACGTGGACTAGCTCCATAACCTGAGGATAGTCCCAGGTATGGAGTCATTAACTTATGTCATTGATTCCCCCGTACCGCAAGTCCCAGGGGCTGATGCGAGTGATGAAGACCGGGCTGCGTATGCCAAGTGGCTGATTAACGAGTCAAAGGTCAAGGGCGATATACTTCTTTCGATGAGCAATGAGTTGCAGCGCACTCACTTGGAAATGGAAGTGGGCGCCATTTTGCTTCATTTGAAGGAGCTTTGTGGCGAACATTCCAGGAGTGCTCGCTATTCCCTTACGGAGCAACTATTTCATTGCAGAATGGCTGGTGGTAGTGACGTTGGAGAGCATGTGCTCAAGATGATCGATTGGATCAAAAGACTCGAAGCACTGGACTTCATCATGGATAATGAGCTCCAAAAAGATCCGATACACTGGACTTTAATTTGGACAAGGCCGAGATGACGTTAACTGGGTTGATGAACCAGTTGTCGGCGGTGCAATCTCAGATGAAGAAGGTGAAAGGAAAGGAAGTTGTTCTTGTCGGGAATTCTAAGACTCGAGGGTCGAGTAGAAAGAAAAAGTCGGACAAGCCCACGAAGCCTAAAGGACGAGTTTTGAAAGACAAGGCCAAGAAGAATGTGTACAAAGGCGCCAAGCCGACGGACAAATGCCTTCACTGCAATGACCTTGGCCATTGGAAGCGCGATTGCCCAAAGCTAGCCATCTCATGTAAAGATACGTTTTAGAAACTAATTGTTCAATGATAGTTTATTCCGCTTCGTGGATCTTAGACTCGGGAGCTAGTGCTCACATCCGTGTTTCAAACCAGGGTCTGGAACGAAGTAGGAAGGTGGCGGACCGAAAGATCATATGATCAATGTAGGAAGCGGACATAGTGTACCGGCGACCCACATTGGATCAAGAACTCTCGTTTTATCTACTATACATAGTTTACTGCATTCCCATTGTTTGGTTTTGCCCAAGGGGCTTAAGAATATTGTTTCTATTCCCGTTTTGAGCAGAAACGGTTACGAGTTCCGTTTTAGTAATAATATATGCAATATTTATTTTGGAAATAATTGCGTCGGAAGTGAAAGTTTACTGAATGGATTATATTATCTAAATGTCGAAGATAAAACAAAAACTGTGAATACAATCACCAACAAACGAAAATTGGAGTCGAACTGGAGCCTGCTGTGGCATCTTCGACTTGGTCACGCTGGAGAACAGAAGATTCTCGAGTTGGAGAAAACCGGCATTATAAAGTCGCTTGGGTCTGATCCCTATCCGATTTGCGAATCTTGTATCCTTGGAAAGATAACCAAGTCGCCCTTCACGGACTTGTGCGAGAGCCGAGAACTTCTCGGTTTGATCCACACGGATGTTTGCGGACCGTTCGGGGTAGCGGCTCGCGGTAACTTTCATTATTTTGTTACCTTCACTGATGATCACTCTCGCTTCGGCAAGGTGTATCTCATGAAGCACAAGTCTGATACTTTTGAGTGGTTCAATGAGTACAAGGCTTTGGTGGAAAACCAGACTGGAAAGAGCATCAAAGTCGTTCGGTCAGATCGAAGAGGCGAGTACATGAGCCTCGAGTTGACGAGTTATTGAAAGAGAATGGGATAATTTCACAGAGACACCGCCCGGAACACCGCAGTTTGAAATGTGTGTCCGAACGCAGAAATCGAACTCTGTTGGATAAATTCGATCTATGCTGAGCTATACAGACCTACCCATATAGTTGTGGGGTCATGCCCTATTGACAGCAGCACACATTCTGAAAAGATGTCCTATGAAGTCTGTCGATCGTATTCCGTATCAGATACGGACGGGACGAAGACCGAGCTTGAATCACATTAGAGTTTGGCGTTGCCCCGCAATTGTGAAAAAGCTCAAGACAGATAAACTGGACTCAAAGGCTATGAAAAAATATTTTGTCGGGTATCCTGAGGATTCCATGGGATACCAATTTTACTTCCACGCCGATCAGAGAATCGTTGTAACCCTTCAGGCCCACTTTCTCGAAGAAGAGTTCGTTCAAGAAGGTGGAGTGGGTCGCGAAGTATCTCTTGGAGAGTCGTCAGAAGCGCTTTCACAGACTCCAGTGTCAGATGACACCGTAGAGCAGTCCGAGATGCAACCTGAGTTCGCAGGTCAGGTAGAGTATCTCGCCAGCCTGAGAGATACGGGATGGTCCACATCGAGCACGAGGTTGCTGCGATCGAAGGGAACGTCGAAGATGATTCCACTACCTATGACCAGGCAATCAGGGATAATGATTCGGAGAAATGGCTTATAGCTATGCAAGACGAAATGGATTCTATGCACGAAAACCAAGTATGGACTCTAGTAGACCTCCCAGATGGTTTTAGATTCATTGGGTGTTAATGGATCTACAAGAGAAAGATTGGATCTGACGGATTGGTTGACACATACAAAGCTAGGCTTGTGGCGAAAAGGTACAGTAAAAAAGAGGGCATTGACTATGAGGTGATCTTTTCGCCTGTCGCTATGTTGAAGTCCATTCGAACATTGCTTGTGATAGCTGCACACTATGACTATGAGATCTGGCAGATGGATGTGAAAACTGCGTTCCTAAATGGATACCTCAAGGAGGAAATATATATGGAGCAGCCCAAGGGTTTTACATCGCAATGAGATGCTCATAAGGTGTGCAAATTGAACAAGTCCATTTATGGACTCAAACAAGGCTCCAGAAGCTGGAATCTTCGGTACGATGAAGTGGTCAAGGGCCACGGATTCTTGAAGAATAAAGATGAACCTTGTGTCTACAAGAAAAGTAGTGGGAGCAAAATATCTTTCCTTGTATTGTAAGTGGACGACACCCTTTTGATAGGAAATGATATTGGAATGCTCTCGATGGTGAAAGCGTGGCTTTCGACCGAATTCTCCATAAAAGACTTGGGAGAAGCTACCTACATCTCGCCTTTATAGAGATCGAGCGAACCGTATGTTAGGACTCTCCCAGGCCCTTTACTTAGAGAAGGCCCTGAAGCGATATAACATGGACAACTCTAAGAAAGGGTTCCTGCCTATGCGACATCGGATTTACCTTTCCAAGGCTATGAGCCCTCAAAGTGAGTTGGAGCGGAAAGAGATGAATAGAGTCCCCTATGCATCCACAGTGGTTAGCTTGATGTACGCGATGCTTTGTACGCAACCTGACTTGTACGCTGTGAGCATAGTCAGTCGATTTCAGTCTGACCTTAGTAAGGAACATTGGACAGCAGTCAAGACTATCCTGAAGTACCTCAGGCGGAACTAAGGATATGATGCTGGTCTATGGTAAATGAGAATTGGAAGTGGAAGGGTATACGGATTCGGATTTCTAGTCTGACGTGGACGACCGAAAATCCACTTCAGGATTCGTCTTTATGTTCAACGGTGGAGCAGTGTCTTGGAAAAGTTCCAAACAGAGCACTACTGCAGATTCCACCTGCGAAGCAGAGTATATAGCGGCCTCAGAGGCAGCTAAGGAAGGTGTTTGGATAAGAAAGTTCTTGGAAGAACTTGGTGTCGTTTCTGTAGCAGATAGGTCATTTCCATTGTGGTGTGACAATACTAGCGCTATTGCTCAGGCGAAAGAACCAAGATCTCACAGCAGGTCCAAATATCTGGAAAGAAAGTACCACGTGTTACGTGGATTCGTTGAGAATGGCTACATAGCCGTGCAGAAGATTGCGACCGCGGATAACGTGGCCGACCCGTTCACCAAGCCTCTATCACAGGCAGTGCTGGCTAGGCATCTCCAAAAGATGGGTATTAGATACTGCAGCGCATGGTATCGAGGGCAAGTGGGAGATTGTTTGGAATATGCCCTCGAATGCTATACGATGATTAGATTGTATAGGGCATTAGATTATTTATCATTCGACCATTTGTGTAATAAGATATTTTCGTGTGTTTAATGAAAAGCATTGTTCGTTTATTGGATATAGGAGTTCTTTACTTAGCATCCGGTAAAGCAATAAATGAACAAATTCAAATGTGTCGAGTTGAGTCACTGTTCTCGATGGGTAGAAAGAGGAAGGCACCAGTGGACTCTTAACCTCGAACATTAAAAGCTGGTAAGCCCGAGGCTCCAGTTAGGTGCTGGATAACCGATCACGGGCTTATTTGTCGATGACCTATCGTGTGCCGATATCTCGCTTGGAAGCAGAGGTCATGACTTGTGATACGAATTGAATAAAGGGATTGACTCGTTTCATGGACACTGACTCACGGGTCGTACGGTCGAACATGGCTTATTACTCAAGGAGTGTCAGTGACCGACGACAACAGTATAGTAGTCTACGTGCACCTTAGACCGAAAGGGGCTTTGACGTAGTTGACTTTGAAGTCTCGACTGTCAGTGGTTCCCCTCGACCCGATTTGCTGTTGCATGGGTCAGCGGGCCAGATGCGGTCTTGATGACGATTTGTGATTCCCAAGCTTAGACCGCCGAGTACGGATTCATAGTCTCGCAAGTAATTGAGATAATTGTCATATGAGGACGGTGATGGGAAATTACGAAATCATTGGCCAAGGTATTGAACTAACTCATGTGAGACATGGAGGGTAGTTTGCCTCGTCTCGGTTCTATCATAGAATCGAGTTTAGTGAGTTTGACATAGACCATGGCTCTCACTTGATTGGGACACAGCTGAAGGGTTTATACGTAGCACTGTTATTGAGGTTCTGGGATAAAGACTAGGTCAAAATTCGCACTCGAATCGGGTTACGGTCCGGTACTGGAGGATTGGCTAGTAACTACCGGACTCTTTGACTCCTCCCTTGCCGATTGATTCGAACCTAGGAGTCGGGCTTAAAAAGGATCATTAACGTGTACTGATAAGGAGAGAAAGTGTTTTGGGCCTTAACGTGTCTTGGGTCGTTGGGCCACGCCTTAATGGGCCTCGGGCCATTTATTGGATCGAAGTTGGACTTCTTATGAAACTAACTTTAAGACTTGGGCTTCGCAAAGTGCTTAATGGGCTTGAGGATAAAATTGGATTTCATCTTAAGCTAATTTCGAAATATGCATTTGAGGGTATTTTCAGAATTTGCATATTTGATATAAATAAATATTAGACTAAAATATTTGAAATGTATTTAAATTTCGAAATTAATTTGGGATTAAATTCGAATTCCATACCACATTTAAACATACTTAGTTTGACTTGGTATGTAAGTTAGTTTTCTAATAACAGTAAGTTTCCTTAAATTTGGATTTGGAATTCAAAAGAGAGTAAGATTTGGCAAAAATCTCTCACACGTTAAGGACTAAGATATCGAAATCCAAGCCTTTAAATAAGCTAAGAATTTCGTGCTCCAAAGGTAGAGAAGGAGGTGATTTTCGAAATCATTCAAAGGCACAAAATACACACCGAACGCACACACGTTTCTCCCACGCGACGGCTCAGTTCTCTCTAGCCACCTTCAGAGAACTGATTTCGTGGTGGGAGGTCGGCGTGATGATCTAGTGCCATCCACCACCATCGACGAAGTTGTGAAGAAAAGAACGAGGAGCTGCCACTCGCGTCAACTGGTAATTCTCTACGGGTTTAACCCGTCCTATTGCATGTCTATGTGTTACTATTCTGATCCGAGCAATGGAGAAACCCGGAAAATTTTTGTTCCGCACCGTTCCCGGGGACGTGGCGTCTCCGGAAGACAGCGGGTAACCAACAGGTGTCCCTACGAAAGGCACCTCTTTTATGTCTATGTGCAAAGATTAAAACACATAGTTTTATGTCTTTATGCATAGACTCTCACTCAACTATTATACTGAAGCTCATCTCTCTTTTGTGTGAGTGAGGTGTGTGAGTTTAAACATTGTAGCCTCTCTCTTTTGTAACTCACACACTTGGGAAGAACCCTCTTGATTTTGTGCTCTTAACTATTGTACTTCTATCATAGATCTCTCATAGAATGTCCCCGTTTGCTGTAGGATCCTTGTATTTTTCTACTCTTCAAGTGTGTATTTAGTATTTATAGTCTCTCAAACTTGATATAGTTGTAAGACACATTAAACAAGCCGTTGGAAGCTTTTGTCTTCATATGGTCGATTGCTATCGTCAGCGTCACTCGCTTGTACCTACAGCGGTAAGAGGCTTGTACCTCAGTGCAGTAGTTATTCAGTCAATCCAGTCTACCGGACCAGTCTGAGATCAGATCACTCCAGACCGAGACCTCTCAGTCCAGTCCAGTCTGAGACCGACCAGTCCAGACCGAGACCGGCAAGCCCAGTCTAGTCTGAGACAGACCAGAGCGGACCGAGACCGAGACCAGTCCTAACTGACCAGACCGAGATCGAGTTGACCTAAGGTTGATTGCGTTGACCTGCACTTGACCGACCCAATTTTTCGATCTCGGCTCATATTGGATATCTGTTACCAAGCTCATATACACACTTAATTAAATATGTTATAGTGACACAATAATAAGTTTTGTGTTCATCACAACTAGATTGCTAGATTTATACTCAATATTTAGTTCAAATTGAACGAGATACCACCACAATCGGAAAAGCACAAGAAATTTTGGTATGTTTATTCATCCCTTTGAACTCCGCTTTAAAATATATTTACGATATATAAAATCGCGATGACTATATTGTATATTGAAATGGTCTATTTCTGTCACCATTCTGAATATAAAGTGCACTTAGATATATACCCACTTGCAGAAAAATGACATTTCCCCCCAACTACTCAATTATTGGAATTATTAAATTAACTAGTACGGCAATATTACTATCATAAGATCGAGGGAATAACTAACGTCGGAATTAAATAGTAATTGAACCATCATGGTCAACTGGAAAACAGTTACAAGTATAAATAATCATCACTATTACGTAATACGGACGGTAATTTTAAATAGGGTCAATTGTAATTCAGGCCCTCTTAAGAAGTTTTTGTAGGATTCAGGCCCGTTTTAGATTTTAGATAGGGAGAAGGACCTAAACGATATTTAGGTTAGGGATAAGGACCCATTCGGACGGAAAAGACCTTTTTACCCTTATTTTTTCCTGAAATTACATCACTTTTTAGACCTAAATCTCACGTTGTGTAAAGTGGTATATAAATATATTTTAGTGGTATGATCTCTAAATTTTATGGTATGTACCAATTACGACAAGAACTGAGACCAAAAATCAATTTTCACTACCACAAACCCTAAAATTAGCGTTCCAGCATTAAACGAGAAAACCCAAAGAATTTTCTACCGTTTGAACCCTTAATCGACGAAACCCGACCAATTTCGACACTTCATCGACGAATCTTGCGATGGCTCCGTGGAAGTACCCCGTCGATCGCCAAGAAAATGGCCGAAAGAAGGTTGCTGGCGAGAAGAAAGTTGCTAGGAAGAAGAACGATGTCGATCGCCGGGGAAGTTGCCGGAAGAAGGAGAAAAAATTTGTTCGAAAGAGAAAGTCGGTGAATCGAGTGAACGGCGTCCAACAGGCATAAACTATACCACTTAAGTATAATTTGGTACCAATTTTCACTCCATTCGTAACAAAAAATAAGCATTCCAGAAGCTTCATGGACTGTCAAACCATCTCCCTTTATACAATACCACATAACATGTAAACTGTACCACTTCAGCATGATTTAATACCAATTTATACTCCTTTCATACCAAAATATAAGAATATTCCAGAATCTACATGGGCCGACAGTGAATATACCTCTCCATCTTTATATAATACCACATCATGTGTAAACAGTACCAATTCAGCATGATTTCGTACCAATTTATACTCCTTTCATACCAAAATATAAGAACATTCTAGAAGCTACATGGGCCAACAGTGCATATACCTCTCCATCTTTATATGATGCCACATCACGTGTAAACTGTACCACTTCAGCATGATTTTGTACCAATTTATACTCCTTTCATACCAAAATATAAGAACATTCCAGAAGCTACATGGGCCGACAGTCAATATGCCTATCCATTTTTATATGATACCACATTACGTGTAAACTGTACCACTTCAACATGATTTAGTACCAATTTATACTCCTTCCATACCAAAATATAAGAACAATCCAGAAGCTACATGGGCCGATAGTGAATATGCCTCTCCATCTTTATATGATACCACATCACGTGTAAACTGTACCACTTCAGCATGATTTAGTACCAATTTATACTCCCTCCATACCAAAATATAAGAACATTCCAGAAGCTACATGGGCCGACAGTGAATATGCCTCTCCATCTTTATATGATACCACATCACGTGTAAACTGTACCACTTCGCCATAATTTCATACCAATTTATACTATCCTGGTAACAATACATTTCGAATCGATACCACATTAAGTTGTAGTGATACTAGATAATATATTATCTGTACCATATTAATGATTCGGATAATTTCGTAAATAAAAGTTGGTCTTTTTGGTGTCGAAGAATAAAAATCATGGAAATATATGATTTGATGTATAATCCACGAAGTTCCTTGATTTTGTTACGTTTTATGCAAATTTGATGTAAGTAGTCAAGTAATAAGGTTTTGATTATGTGAAATGTATACCAATGCAAATCGTAGACAACTATATTTACATCACATTGATATTTACCATTATGAATTACAACAAATGTATCCTAAACAACATTATACGTCAATCATAGAACAAATCTTACGACAATAAACCTTTAATCGTAACCCCGAAACAGTTTACCCTCAGATCCGATACTCTAAACCAAAAAACTGGAAACCCTAGCGCGTAAACCGCAATCTGTAACACATAAAGTGTTTCTGGTATCACATTATTACAGGAATATATACTACATAATACCACATCATGTAAATTATACCACTTCAGCGTATTTTAGTACCAATTTATACTTAACATAAAATAAGAACATTCCAGAAGCTTCATGGGCCGTCAGTGAATATGGTCTCTCCATCTTTATATGATACCACATCACATGTAAATTATACCACTTAATACTATTTCGGTAACAATTTATACTATCTTGATAACAATACATTACGAAACAATACCAGATAGTATATTATCTGTACCATATTACTGGCTCGAATAATTCGTAAATAGAAATTGGTTTTTTCGATTATAGAAGAATAAAAATCATGGAAGTATGTGATTTGATGTATTTAAACCACCAAGGTCCTTGATTTTGTCACGTTTACGTAAATATAATGTAAGTAGTCAAGTAATAAGGTTTAGATCATGTAAAATATACACCAATGCAAATCGTAGGCAACTATATTTACATCACATTGGTATTTGCCATTATGAATTACAGCAAATGTATCCTAACCAACATTATACGTCAATCAAATAACAAATCTTACGATAATAAACCCTTAATCGTAACCCCGAAAACGTTTATCCTAAGACCCGATTGTAATACCCGTAAATTTTAATACGGGAATTGGAACGTAATTAGTATTTGGACAATCAATTCCATAAAGGTAATATTCGAATGGACCAAGTAAAGGAATTTTATCCCAAGCTCAACTTAAAAATCAGCCCAAATAGTTTTGCATAGGCCCAAATGAAGAGGATCGAATGTATCAATTACAAGAAAAGGATGGATTACTTAGCTCAAAGGGTTTTCACGTAAGAGACTTATCACCTTGGTACTATCAATCCTAATAGTAATCATTAGTAGGCTAGTAGAGAAATGAACGTAAAAGGGAAAGGAAGAACATTTGAGCTAAAGAAAAAGAAGAGAGAAAAGTCGAAATAAGGCCATAATCAACGAAGAATAGAGAAAATCTCGGCAAGCTCATCACCAACGAAATTTAATCACGAAATAGGAAGTAAGGTATATCTTTTATGCTTAGTATAATTAATAAAAGTTTCGATGTTATATGTCTCTAACTAATTTTATGCTTAACAGTAGGAGCTTTCGAAATTTACCATGGGTAGAAAACCCTAACTTTAGAAAACACAGTACTGAGCATGTGGGTTTGTATAACTAGGTGCGCTAGTGACTCTTGTATATGAAATATTAATGGTGGGATGAATTTCAGTAGGTGCTTCACGAGGATTAGATGTCGAGATAGTAAATAGATAGAATATGTCGAGATGAATGTTATAAGATGTCGACAAATTTACATAGTAATATATCGACATTTTGTTAGAGTTCGAGGTTGAATATACAGACAGAAATCTCGACATTTAATTGATTTCGACATTTAATAAGCGTGGTCTTGATATTACCGATTATGCTGTCTCGACATTTAATGAATGGCCTAACTATTGTCGCTGTGAAAAGAATTCGACATTGCTAAGAATTCGAGCTCGACATTTTTATATGTCTCGACATTTTATGAGAACTCGACATTTTATGAGAACTCGACATTATCTATTATGTTAAGATATCGACATTTATATAATTCGACATTTTTAATATGTCTCGACATTTTTGCATCAAGGATATCGAGATGTATCATGTGAGAAATTCGACATTTATTAGATATAGATCTCGACATTTTTATAGTATTTTATATGTGCCTCGACATTATATATATGACTCGACATTTGAATAGGTTTCGACATTTTACAAAGGTTTCGATATTTTGTATGTCTCGACATTTTGTTTGAGCTCGACATTTTTGATATGTCCCGACATTTTATAAGGTTTTGATTAGATCTCGGCAAGCTTGTAAGATATCGACATTTGTTACCTCGACATTTAATAAAGTCTCGACATTTTACAAACACTTCGACATTTACAAAGTATCGACATTTAACTAGGTCTCGACATCTACTATCAATTCGACATTTTCCATGTTATTTTAACTAGCCAAGTCTCGACACTTCTCCATGCCATTTCGACATTTAATACTTCTAACCAAACTCGACATTTTATTAGATGATTTCGACATTTTGGTTTAGTTAATAAATTTTCGGTATTTTAGGATTTTGTTATATTCTAGGGTTTTCAATTTTTTATGGTTTATTTATTTTTAGGAATATTATTATTTTTAGGTTTCGATAAATTTTAGGGTTGTCTATAATTAGAATTTGGGAACTTAAAACTTATACAGTTTAGCAAATATACTGATATAATAATATTTATTTATTCAGAGGATCGACTTATAGGGACTACACCGGATTCCCTATTTGATTATAGCGGGAGGACAGGTAGGTGGATTATCCATCTACGATACGTAAACACAAATGTGGATTTATGTGTTTCCATGAGACTCTGTGATTTAAGTGACTTATGTGATTTACATGCTTTACGTAGGTTTTATGTGACATCACGTTTCATGTGTATCACGTATATGCATGACATCGCACGACATGGTGAGGGATAATGACCACATTAGTGGTGACACCTTAAGACTTAAGGTGTCGATTGAGCGGGGTAGTGTGTGCCGATTTTGGCAGTCAGACTCGTAGCGGAGTTGAGGTTGGACTCGCTGGGCACCTGACGGGAGACAGACGTGAGCGATCTGTCTACTCGGGCGTGAGCGACCCGAGGTGCAAACCGTCGGACGAGTTGTGTAGCGGAAGGGGCGACCTGATAGGAGGACGTTGACGTGATCGATCAGCGCACTATCGGCGTCGGCACCGCTAGTCTGTCGTTAGCGACCAGACGATATATTTTATTTTTATTGCGCGCGAGGTGCCGAGTCCAGCCTAGGGCCCTGATATTGAGATACGATAGAAATGTGAGAACGAGCGTGCATTATATCATGTTGCGAGAATTGGGAGTTGGGTATGAGTGCACGCTGCATTGCATTTTATTCACCTACTGGGCAATTCGCTCAGTGTTTACGTGTTGTAGGTACCGAGTCTGACGCTGACACGCGTCAAGACTGAGGCGGCTGGTGGCGGTGCTCCACGGACTTTTGAGGACGGGGCGGTACATGGATGAAGACCTGTGGAGCGGCGATAGGGTTTTTGATCTTTTGACATTTTGGGGCTTCGGCCCATTGTACAGATACTATTATGTAAAATAATATTTTGTGGTATTATAATATCTTTTAGGAAAAAGTTTTAATTAGACGGGCCTTCCGCGGCTTACGTTGCGGAAATCCGCCAATAATCCTAATTAGAAAAGTAGGGTCGCCACAGGTGGTATCAGAGCTTTGGCTTTAGATTCTGCAGACTGTCCATGTACTGCCGCTCAAAAGCCTGGAGAACCAGCCTAGCCTGTAAGTTCAATATTTGATTTCGTTATTACGTGTTATTTGATATGTGCTCTGTGTGAATAATTGTAGAAATAGAGAAAAATGCCGAAAGGACGTCGAGAGGTAGGCAGTTCTAGCCGTAGGGCGGGGTCTGAATCCCCACCAAATGACGACCGCTCTACTATACATCAATTGACCGATCTGATCCGACGACAGTCGGATCACATCAACGACTTGATCCATCACCGAAGCTCATCGGAACATTCCCCGCAACCCGAGCGAGTAGAATTAATCGGGGAACGATTTCGAAAGCTAAACCCCCCAATATTTACTGAAGCTACCAATCCGGCGGTGGCTGAAGATTGGATAGGCACTATAGAGGATATGTTCATCTACAGTCGAGTGCCTGACAACGAAAAAGTCTTATGTGCCGTTTCCCTTTTCCGAGAAAATGCGCGTTATTGGTGGAACACCGTAAAGGTGTTAGAGAGCCCAATAACAATGACTTGGGAAAGATTTAGGGAGCTCTTCTTCAATAAATACTTTACGGCACACGATCAAGAACAAAGGATGTACGAGTTCATGAGCTTGAAGCAAGGGAGCATGCCGGTGGCGGAGTACATTCGTCGATTTGAAGAATTATCTCGATTTGCTCCGCAGTTAGTGGCGACTAATTCGTTGAAAGTGACCAGGTTCATCAAGGGACTTAAACCCGAAATATATCGGGATTTAAGTATTGCGGGTGCACGCCAACTAGAGTTTATGCAAGTAACGGAACGTGCTCTAATCGCGGAACAAGCAGAGTCGGTCGTGGTAGAAGCCCAGGAAGCGAAAAAGAGGAGAGAGGCCCAACAAGGAAGCGGAGGAGATAAGAAACGCCAATTCTTCGGTAAGGGTCCTAATACCCAATGGAACCGTCAGGGCCAACAAAACTGGCGACCGAGACCAATACAGGGACCAATCAATATCCCCAATCGACCTCAAAATGTTGCGCCCCAGTGTCGACAATGCGGGCGTTACCATTTCGGGGCCTGCTTTGGGACAAGACAGATTCCGCAGTGCTTCAGGTGCGGAAAAATCGGTCATTTTGCTAGAGCTTGTACGGAGAATTTACCTCTAGTACAGAACCCGGCCCAACCGCCGATGCGACCTCCACCCGTTCCCGCGTGAGTTTTTACTTTGACAAATGAGGAGGCCGAGATGAACCCTTCTGTTGTGACGGGTACGTTAACTATCTATAACGTGCCCACTTCTCTGCTTATTGATTCTGGAGCCACACATTCATTTGTGGCTAAGTACGTGGCGAAGGTAGGAATATCCCCTACCTCATCCGAATGCAACTATGTAGTTACTCTACCTCATGGGGATCCGACGCATACCAACCAAATACTGCGAGGATGCGTCGTAAGTATTGAGGGTAGGAACTTGAGCGTCGACCTGATTGTAATCCCGATGAACGACTATGATGTCATCTTCGGAATGGATTGGCTTTCAAGATATGGAGCCATCATAGATTGTAACAAGAAGGTCGTTAAATTCCAGCTGCCTGAAGAAGAAACATTCACTTTTTCGGGTAAAGTGAATAAGAATAATATTCCACGAATATCAGCTCTAAAGGCTCAACGACTCTTGAGGTCAGGTTGTGAGTCCTATCTCATATATGCAGTGAAGGCGGAGGACTTACCTCAGCCAGAACTAAAAGATGTACCTGTAGTTAACGAATACTCTGATGTATTTCCGGACGATCTCCCGGGGTTACCCCCTGATCGAGAAATACAGTTCAAGATAGATCTGATACCAGGATCAGCCCCAATTTCTAAAGCCCCTTACCGTTTAGCACCGAACGAGTTAAAAGAATTGAAGGAACAGCTGGAAGACTTACTATCTAAGGGGTTTGTCCAGCCGAGTTTCTCGCCGTGGGGCGCACCCGTTCTTTTTGTGCGAAGAAGGATGGTTCGATGCGACTATGCATCGACTACTGAGAATTGAATAAGATCACGATCAAGGATAAATACCCTTTGCCAAGGATCGATGATCTGTTCGATCAATTGCAAGGAGCTTCGGTATTCTCGAAAATTGACCTCCGTTCGGGATACCATCAGTTGAAGATTAGGGAGGCAGATGTTCCTAAAACTGCGTTCAGTACGAGGTACGGCCATTACGAGTTTCTGGTCATGCCTTTTGGACTGACAAATGCTCCAGCTGCTTTTATGGACCTGATGAACCGAGTCTTTAAAGACTACCTCGATCGGTTCGTTATCGTCTTTATCGACGATATTTTGATCTATTCTAAAACAAAAGATGAACACGAAAGCCATCTACGAACCGCCTTAGGAATCCTGCGAGAGAAACAACTCTACGCCAAATTCAAGAAATGCGAATTTTGGCTTGGGCAAGTAGCCTTCTTGGGACACATGATTTCTGGGAATGGAATCTCTGTGGACCCGAGTAAGATTGAGGCCGTGAACAATTGGCCACGACCAACTACTCCGACCGAAGTCCGAAGTTTTCTGGGACTTGCGGGATACTACCGTAAGTTTATAGCGGACTTCTCTAGTATTGCCTCTACATTAACCAATTTGACGAGGAAGAACGTTCCGTTCAAATGGACCGAAGCATGCGAACAGAGCTTTCAAGAATTGAAGAAACGTCTTACCTCTGCCCCAATATTGACAATACCATCAGGGACCGGAGGATTTGCGGTATACAGCGATGCTTCGAAGAATGCCTTGGGATGCGTGCTGATGCAGAACGGAAAGGTGATTGCCTATGCTTCGCGACAACTAAAGGAATACGAGAAGAACTACCCAACCCATGACCTTGAATTAGCAGCAGTGGTCTTCGCTCTGAAGATCTGGTGACATTATCTCTACGGAGAGAAATGTGAGATCTTCACAGACCATAAGAGTCTGAAATATTTTTTCACCCAGAAAGACCTGAATATGAGGCAAAGACGATGGCTAGAACTCGTAAAAGACTACGATTGCGTCATCAGCTATCATCCGGGTAAGGCAAACGTAGTCGCAGATGCGCTAAGTCGAAAAGCGGTGAATGCAGAGTTACATCAGCTTGGAATAGAGGTAGTTAATTTG